>LS488496.1:0-70479 GCA_900490705.1 Pristionchus arcanus | reverse complement strand
TACAAAATAATTTCACATAAAAAATGTTCAATACATACATACATTTATCCTGATTCAAGGCATAGTGCCTGCAGGGGGGAAATCATTATGGAGGGGATCGGGTTCTTCGTACTCTGTGACAATTGGTCAAGGGATGGTTTCTTCTTAGCTTTTAGCTGTCGATGGTCCGTCGCGTTTAGTCGATGGCTCTTGAGTATCGAAGTAGTCCATCCAGCCGCCGAAGTTCTGACTTGAGTAAACTCACGAAGCAGTCTTCTTGAGTGGGGCCTTTCTTGACCGTAGATCGCTTGAGCCGATGAGAATCCGTCCTGGGTCCTCCTCTTGATGATCCAAGTGGGCGATACTCGTCCGGTTGCCCAAGCTGACGGACGAGGATTCTCCAAACTGGAGATGGAAGATAGCGGGGGTGAGAGTCGACCGTCCGTCGTGAGCGCAAGAATGGAGAATGGAGAATTTCGTTTTCATTGCGAAATATGTTGTTTTTCGCGTGCAGATCGTCTCCAACTCAACCAAATCGCACACGCATGGCACCAAACGACTAGCTGTGACGCATATAACGAATTTGACCACTTATTTCGCCATCACTATGCAACATTGCGTAATATTGATTTTTTTCGAATCGCTCTAGGCCTCACGAGCCTTAATGTATTGACCAATGCGCTGAGTGCATTACCCGGCGTTTGACAGCCTAACCTACGAGCCTTTCGCGAGGGACGATGCCAACTCTGTCTGCAACTGTGAATATTCTATTCTTTCATGCGTTGGCTAATGTTATAAATACATAACCCGGCGACGCGTAGCACTCGCAGAAGACTGTCACAACCCGGCGACACACTTTCCGGCGAGCGAAGCGAGCTTGCGAGTCCCTGGCGGAAGGCTCGTGGGGCCGAGGGCGAGCCGAAAAAAGATGGGATGGGGCCACGGAGTGGCCCCATCCCATTTTTTTTTCGGATCGCCCGAGGCCCCACGAGCCTTTCGCAAGGGACGATGCCAACTGGGTCAGACCCGGCGACACCTAGCAAGCGGAGCGAGCGAAGCGAGCGTAGCTTGCTAGTTTGGTTTCAAAAACGAAATCATTATTTGCCTTATCTTCCATACTCTCTTTGTTGTGCGCTTGTGTGTAGAAAAAAAACAGTTGAAGGGAATAATTACTTTCAGTAGAACATCGGCGAAGGAGAGCGGGGCCAGTCGCCGGACCGAGGCATCCACGATGAACGGAGGAAACGAGACCACCACGACGAATGTGAGAAACGGATATCAGCATATGAGCTGCGGTCTCTTCACTTTCGCATTCTCGTCATCAAAGAGAGTGAAGAGGTCCTCTAGTGAGGAATTGGGCCGAGCAGAAAAGATGGCACTAGGTCGTATGAGAACGTTAGGATGATAACCTACTGGATGAGAACTAATTTTTTTTGAGCGTTGTAGTATTTTGTCATTAGGTTCACAATCCCACATGCGAAAGAAAACGAAAAATTTTGGTTATCATCCGAATGTTCTCATCCGACCTATCTAGTACCGAAAAGATAGATGTCTCTCATTCTCTCTCTTTTATTTCGCTCATTTCGAAATACTTTTTCCTTCATCTGACTGGCGACCAGGGCTGGGCAAAAATTTTACGGTCTCTTATTTCACAATGCTCTCTCTCCGGTTAGAGACAGCGAGAGAGTATTTCGAAATGTGAGATCCGTAAAACTTTTGCCCAGCCCTGCTGGCGACAAGAGAAAATGAAGATAAGTGAGAGTCCGTTAAATATTTTCCCCTACTCAGGTGAGAAACGAGACGACCGGAGGAGGAACGACAACGAATGTGAAGAGTGAGACGGAATCGAGGGCGTAGAGTGAGAAGGAGCTCGGGCTAAAGAGAATCATCTAATCGACTGATCCCTGTCCTCGCAGTGATAAAATAACATTTGAATCATTTGTCTAATAGATCCCACAACACGAAATGGTGAATGCGAGTTAGGATGCTCAGGAAAATGCTGCAGAAATTGTGCTACAGAAACATTTGATAAATCTAGAAAGTTTAGGCGTTTTCGTAATCTCGCGAATCTCGTCCCAAAGTGGACGTACAACTGTCAAACTTCGACTTTCTAATATCGTTTTGGATTCCAATCGGATCATAATCTCAACAACATGAACAAATTTTTCATGATACGCCTCCTTTAATTCGGCCCACGGGGCTTCAGAAACCGTAAGGATTAACAATTTTTCACTTAACTTTCCATGAATTAAAAAATATATTCTCCCATCGACATTCCCTGCGGCATAGCTTGTTTAAAGATACAAAGATAGTGTACCTTCTTTTTGTCGCTCTCAATTGCCTGTGCATTTTTTCGCACTCAAGTTCAGCGTTATTTAAATTCAACATGGAAGCTGGTCCACCGGAAAAGCGCTCAAAATCATCTGATATCGATCCGGAATGCATCATACTCGAGGATGATTACACTGCCTCTACCGCGTCATCACCCGAACTGTCCACACTCGAGTTGCTGCCTCTGGAATTGTTATCCCGTCTTGTCGACTACGCTCCCCAAGTGGTGTTCGGCTTGAGATTAGTCAGTTGGCTCTTACTTTCATCGTAGTATGTAATAGCGTGATCATTTAGGCATCCCGATCCTTGCGAGCGCACGTGGACAAATATGCGTTATTTCGTCCAAAAATACGATTTTGCGAACACGTTCGATTCGACTATCCAAATAATTCGAATCAAAATTCCGCGTTGGAAATTTCACTGCATGTACCTGTTTCTCGGGCTGATTTGCTCGAACTTCGATTCAAACTTCTTCGTTTTCCGGCAGAATTTGTGAAGAGAATCGGGCGGTTCAGAGATGCGAGTATCGATGGCGTTGGTAAACGCTATTTTCCGAAAGTACACAAAATTTTCAGGTTGCATGGTACTACATGAGGTTGCATCCCAACGACCTTTGGAGCTTGGTAACGCATATGAGAAAGTGGATTGGCAGGAAAATAGGCAAAGTTACATTGCATCAATGTGAAGCTGCGATAGCATTGTTCGAAGTTTCCGGATTGCTTGAAGGAATGCAATTTCCATCACTAAGAGTGGAGAGCGAGCATTTTTCGAAAAACACATTGTATGCTTTTGTTATTCCTTTAGCACCATTGTGTGTTTCTTTTTATAGTGAAAAGTTCGTCGAAATCGTTGAATCGCACGAAGTTGATCGTTTGTACTTGAAGGTGAAAGTAGTCCACCCACCCGATACAGGTTTTAAAAAACGCGTTTGAAATTTGACTTTGAATTGCAGTCTCGAATCTCCTCAAATTATCGGTTCTTCTAAGCGCAATGCACATTGAGCAGATGCCAGACTATCCAGCCGCTTCTAATCGGTCCATCTTTGGGGCGAAAAATGTTCATTGGCCAGCGATAATAACCGAAATGTTACGGAGAAGGCTCGATCAGCTAAGAATTGTCAATGCTTTTCCGGAATACCTTTCCGCCCAGAATGGAAATGCACTGAAATCGGTATTTTAATATATTTTGATCCAATCAGCGATACATTTCAGAGTCTACCGTTCCTGGGAAGGAAAATATGGTTCGAAGCGACTTTCGAACATGTTAGCGAAGATTTCAATTGCGAGCTAAACAACCACGTAATCAATGGTATGCTTTCGGATCCAAATATCACTTCTGTGATTTTAATTTTTTTCAGCGAAAGACGGTCTCTTGAGCATTAAACATCTGACACGAGAGGAAGACTTTCCAGAATTCTAACACTATTTTTACAATGGAGATTCTGAAAAATGCACTTTTAGAAATATTTTTTTTCAATAAACATTTTCCGATATTTTTATTCTTGTTTTTTTTCTTCTTTAATTACTATTTTTCATGGTAATTTTTTGGGCTTTAGGGGAATGAATTCACAATGTTGATTGAGCTTACATCGTCTGGATCTGAAATTTACGCAAGAGTGAACAAGTGTTGTAATTGTTTGTGGTGAACTGCGATGCACAATTTATGGATTACACCTTTTACGCGTCTTTGAAGAACAGTTTTTTTTGTATAGCTTCGATTTTATTTGTTATGCGTTTTTTTTGATTTGACACTGCCCACTAAAGAAGACAAATCGACACTCTGTTGTCCGTGTAAAAGTCAAGAGAGCGCGTTCGAGGTGGAACAGACGCTTGAGCACTGGTTAGCAGTGTTCGATATGCCTTGCGGCTATTCTTCTCGCACAAAATACGGAGCGACTATTTTCCCCATTTTGAGTTTCGATAAGAAAATATTGTATTTTTTCTAAAAACTATTAACATTTCATTTCAGACACAAAATGGAAGTTCCTCCACCAGGGAAGCGATCAAAACTGGTTGACTCCAACCCGGAAAGCACAGCGCTCGTGGATGCTTCAATCAGCGCTACCGAGTCATCACGTGAACTGTCAACTATTGAAATGCTTCCCATGGAGTTGTTCTCACAGTTGGTCGATTACGCTCCAGAAACGGTGTTTGTTTTAAGACTGGTGAGTTAACAGCTGTCTATTTTTTTCATTTTTACTATTTAGCATTTTTTATACGGATATCTGCATACGCAGGCCGATTCCCTTGACGGGATAAAGCTAATATTATGTCTTTGATTTAGGCATCTCAAGCAATGCGAGCGCTCGTGGATAAATATGTTCTGTTGCGTCCAAGTCGTCCATTTTGCGAGCACATTGAATTCGAACGGCAAAATCTTCCACCCTTGTTGGAAATATCGCTGTTCTTACTTGAAAATCGCGCGAACTTATTCGAGCTTCGTCTCAAATTGCTTAACTTTCCGAAGGATTTCGTGGAAAAAATTCAGCGACAGAGAGACTCAGTAGAAGTAAGTAGAAGTACTCTGAAGTAAGCATTTCCGTTTCTCTGTTTTGAAAGCGCATCATTTTCAGGTTGCTTGTTACGTGCTACGTTTGATTTCAAATGACGGTTGGGAATTGATATCCCACTTGCGAGAATGGATGGACGTGAAAATAGGCAAAGTTTCAATGAATAATTGTCATACGCCAAACACATTGCTCGTTGTTTCCAAAGTTCTAGAAGGAAGGCAGTTCGCATCCCTCAAAGTTGATAGCGAATATTTATGGAAGGAAACAGTGTTAGTAACAAATTTTGGCTCCTCTCTATAATTATCATTCCCTCCTAAAAATAGAGAATTTCCCAATTTTTATCACTCCGGCTGCGATATTCAATATTTTTAGTGATCATATCGTAGAAATTGTTGAGAAGCACAATGTCGAGCGGCTGTATTTGAAGGTGTGCCATGTCGACACTCCTGATCCAGGTTTGAATAATGAGTGTAATTCTATTTTACCATTGCTTTTGTAGTCTCAATCCTGCTCAAATTATCATCTTTTGTGAAATCAATGCATATCGATCAGCAACAGTATTATTACGCTGACATTTCGAGCAATTTTTTCTTTGGCGTTCATGATATTGATTGGGCTGGAACTATACTCAAAATGTTCTCGGAAAAACTCGATCAATTAAGCATCTTAAATGATTCATACCTTGCGTACCTGCCTAACAGCGGTGCTGAGAATCTAAAAGAGGTGTGCTGAATCTTCTTCCTTACTATCGTAACATTCAATCGCATGATGCGGAACGTTCTATTCGCAAATGTCAGGTTATTATTTTATGATGACGACGGTGCGTTTCAGCGCTTACCGCACCTCGGAAAGCAATTATGGTTTGAGGCAACATTCGGCCATACTATTGAGAATTTTGACGGCTCTATCAACGATCACTCAGTTGAAGGTACTTCGGGACTCGGGACACATTCAAAAATTCGTTTATATTCAGATTTTTAACAATTTTATTGTTTTATTGAAATAACCTATTTTTTCAGCTGATGGAGATTTTTTAAGTGTCAAACATCGGACACGAAATTCCAATTTTCCTGAATTCTAACGTCATTCTCTCTTATGCTTTTCCAAATGCAATGCACTTGATTACACGCATTTGTCTACCTTTATTTTCTGGTGCTTTATTCCCAATTGAGTTTCGAACTATAAACATCCATTGTTCATTACATTGTTCAGTAATGTGCAGCTCATAAAGAATAAGTTAACGATTCTTTCGAATACGTTTACGATTCTTTCCTTCCTTCGATTCCAATTTTTTCGTACTTCAGCATACCCTTTGTGGATAATATCGGTATTGACGAGTGCAACTAGTCTATTAGTCTGCAACTAGTCTATTAGTCAACTAGTCTGTAGAATTTGAGAGCTACATTGGGCAACTCTTGTATCACAACTCTGCTAATTCTCCCGCGATAATTGCAATTTTTCCCTATTGCACTTTCATCATCTGTCTTTACTGCGTGTCTCGAACAAGCTCAAACTAAAATAGACTTTATTTTCATTTCTTAATAAAGAGGTTACAGAGGTTTAACTGGAGCGTGTACTTTATTATCTTTTCCCACAAGGAGTGCGTTAGGAGTGCGCGCGCGCGCGAGGCATACTGATTTTTGTCGTTTCGTTCACCGATACATTTCAGCGCTTACCTTTTCTCGGAAATCAAGTATGGTTCGCAGCAACTTTCGCTCACGTTATCGACAATTTCAAAATAACTCTAAACAACCACTCAGTGAAAGGTAGTAACCGATATTTATTTGCAATTACTGATACCACTTATTAAGTTTGTGGAGATCTTTTGAGCCTCAAACATCTGGCACGGGATCCCGACTTTCCTGAATTCTAACCTCCTAATATATCTACAGAAAGACATCACATCTTTTAATTTTTTTTGGCCTATTTTATCAGAATTCAGTTCACGTCTAAATAAAAAGCGTACATTTATTTCTGCTTTCGTGATTGTGTTTTTGATGGATAACTCAACAACCATTTTGATGAAAGAAAATTAACTTTACGGACATTCAATAAATTAACTTAATCTCACACTATTTGATGTTCAAGGAAATAAATATAGAAATTTGTAGAAGCATTCGGACAGAAGAGGGTCTAGTTACTTTTGTAGCTTGCTCTGTTATGCTTGATATATGAAATTTTTTAAATTGAAATGAGGTTGATTTTTTCAGGTTATATTTCCGGCATGATTCGGCGCATATTGATATGCTTGATAATCATAAAATTTTGACCAATAATCTCAGCTTTGTATTCTCCAATTTGAGTTTCAATAGGTTCAATAGCTCGAATCATTACTGATACTTTTCGTTCTGTATGTTGAAGTGACTGCAACTTCTATTATTACGAACTAATTTTTATATTTAAAATACCTGAACAAGGTCCTCCAATTGATTTTTAGTTACTTTGGCATCGAAATTCCATACTTCAATGTTTTCGCATCTTTTGGAGAGTAGTTCTCGCAGAAATGGTGGCTGAAGAACGGGTTCTGTCGAACTTTCCAAATTCATTAGAGAAATTTTTTCAACCACTTCAGCAGCGCGTATGAGGAAGTCCGCTGTTGCTTTATTACATTAGTTTCAATAAAAAAATCTAAATTTTTATACAGTAGCGCCGGAAAGTTTTGGCCCACTTGTTCTTTTTGACGTAACTTTTTAACCAGGCAAGGAATCTGGCTAATTTTTGGACTGGAGATAGTAAATCCATCGTGCAACACAACCCTGATTTGAGTACTCATGAAAAATTGAATGTATTGCGTAGTGATGACGCAATAAAAGTGCACTTTTTTGAAAATTAATATAAAATCGGAGAAATTTTTCGAGCATGCCAAACTTACTGTTTTTGAAGAACCTACCTAGGAGTACTCAGAAAAAAAATTTCAGGTGGCTGCGATTTTTTTCAGCTGCAGCAGCCTAGTCGCAAGTTTTGTGCTGCAAAAATCATAACTCAGCTTACAGACAAGCTAGAGACCCGTTCTAAGTCGCAAAATAATCCCCACGGTGCCCCCCATGTACCCAGAAAGTTTGGTAGAGATCGCCCGAAAACTTTTTGTTTGAGCCAAATAAGTCACTTTTTCGCATTAGTCAACTTTGAAGGCTTACAATTCCAAAGAAGAATTTTCTAAAAATGTCATTCCTGTTCAGAAAGTTGCTAAAACCATTCGAGAATAGACTCCCAACTTTTGGTAATTTTAGATTTCCTTTCCTGTCCGCGACAGTCGCTTCCCCGAGGCGCACTGTTTTCGCGCGCGAGGGTTGTGTGCGTTGACTTGGTGAGAGGGAGAGAGAGGTGAGATGGGGGGAAGGGGGCGGAGGCGGAGGGGAGGTCGCGTGAACAAGGCGTCTCCGGGAAGCGACTGTCGCGGACAGGAAAGGAAATCTAAAATTACCAAAAATTGGGAGTCTATTCTCGAATGGTTTTAGCAACTTTCTGAACAGAAATGACATTTTAAAAAAATTCTCCTTTGGAATTGTAAGCCTTCAAAGTTGACTAATGCGAAAAAGTGACTTATTTGGCTCAAACAAAAAGTTTTCGGCCGATCTCTACCAAACTTTCAGGGTACATGGGGGACACATTGAGGATTATTTTGCGACTTAGAACGGGTCTCTAGCTTGTCTGTAAGCTGAGTTATGATTTTTGCAGCATAAAACTTGCGACTAGGCTGCTGCAGCTGAAAAAAATCGCAGCCACCTGAAATTTTTTTTCTGAGTAGTCCTAGGTAGGTTCTTCAAAAACAGTAAGTTTGGCATGCTCGAAAAATTTCTCCGATTTTATATGAATTTTCAAAAAAGTGCACTTTGATTACGTCATCACTACGCAATACATTCAATTTTTCATGAGTACTCAAATCAGGGTTGTGTTGCACGATGGATTTACTATCTCCAGTCCAAAAATTAGCCAGATTCCTTGTCTGGTTAAAAAGTTACGTTAAAAAGAACAAGTGGGCCAAAACTTTCCGGCGCTACTGTATATTAAAAACATACGTTTAGTTAGCTGAAAATGAGCAAATCGCATCGACAATGGCCTCACTCTGCGAATCATTTCCAGTAAGTGCGCCGTATCGATAGGATTTCCGTTTCCATTAGGATGAAAATTGATATCGATAAGTTTAACAGAAGATCCCTTCAACAGTTGTGCGCATACAACGACTTCCTTTTTGTCTTTCATTTCAATGCGAACTTTTGCGAAATGGCATTTTTCTATGAGTGGGCGCATCGATTGGAAGTTGTTCCCGACTTTGTCAAGCTTCGATTCAGGAACGATCCATGTCAGTGGAACAGCTCTCGTTATCGGCTCAAATAAAAATGCATTGTTTAAACATTTAAAAAAACATGTACTCAAAAATTGCACTTACTTTCTCGTCAACTGTTACAATGAGTCCACTCAATCCAACTTTGGCAGCGGCTGCATCGAATACGGTTCGCCAAATGTATTGGTCGGTAAAAGAACAGAAACGAAATGAGAATGAGATCTCATCGGACTGAAATTCGGACAATAATACGTCCCTTTTAAATTATTTATTTGTCTCCTCTACGCGACATTTCACTTTGAACTAAGTTTACAATTTTATGCAACTTACCGAACTTTTTCTGACAGTCAACTTTTCAACAATCAAATATTCAGTCGGATTCGTAGTCTTTCTCAGCTCTTCCTCTCGACAGCCAAATTCGCTCCTGTGACACTCCCTACGTTCATCCGCGATGCTGAGCATTTCCATCACCTAAATTGATATAAATGTGTTCAAATAATATGGTAAATATAATAAGTTTGTACTGTAATTCTGGTTTCTAGGCAAATTATTGTATTAAGCACTCACGTCGTCTTTCCCATCGTCTGTTGATTTGCACTCGATTGCACGGCGCTTAGCGGCTGGGGCCGAGCCATCAATTGCATCTTGGTCGTCTGTAAGAAAATAATTATTACAATTTCAGCCATTATTTTTCGAAAATGCTTACTGGGTTGTACGGAAATGTGCTCTACTCGCACGATATTCCCCGTTGTAGATGTAGTATCCTCTTTGATTTCATACTCTCCGATTCTGTCCCCAATGCTGAGACTGCCGTCTGTTGATACGGTGAGTGTCACTATCCGATTCGTTGTTGTAAAGTACTGAAACTAGGCGATTTCTTGGTTCTTTCGCCACTCCGGCTTCATAATAAGTATTTGGCATGAGTAAGAAATATGATTACGGGATACAATGCCGTTATTTGAATTACTGAATGGTTACGGCGCCAATAATCGATCGATCAAAATATGCCGTATGGGTTGGGCGCACTATGATCTACGGTCCAAAGAGAGATCGCCTACAGGGAATATAAGCTCCTACCTGAAATATCTGTCTAATTTGTACAGCGTTCACGCTGCCCACTTCATGGGAAACGGACAGATTACTGCATTTTTTTCGCAGTATTTTGAAAATAATCGGCATTAAGTTATCGTCAGGGTGGGGTTTGGTAGAACCGCCAATAGAAATATGCTGTACTTCGTCGGCGATTTCGCACAGAAAATCGATTAGTTCTGTAATTCCATAAAGATTTAATCAATTATTATGTCAACAACCTTGAGTGAAGTTGATTCGAACGTAAATTATCTTTGATGGCTTTAAATTCCGAACCAAATTGAGCCAAGAAGCGCTGAAAGATGTGATCTCTTCTGCACAAACATGTCGGGTGTGCTTACAAATGTTGTACTTCTGTTCTTTGTTGACCATACACTCGAAGTTTCTCCGAGTTTGGGAAAAATTCAATTGTTTTCACCGGCGAATCCATCAAAAATTTACTGAATAATTGAACAGTGATATCTGATTCATTCTCGATTATAATCTTTTCAAAATGCGAGTAATTCGTGAGCGGTTTTAGCCAACGAAGTATATTGTTCGTTTCGTCAAGGCTCGCCGTTACCTTGAACTCCTGCGAAAAGATGGCAACTGATCATGTTTAAATAAAAATCTCTTACGAAAGAAAACGGACGATAAGTTAAAGCTGTCTCTGCGATGTTTAACTTGAAAAGAGCCGCTAACGTGCATGTTTTCCACATGGAATAGTCTTGCTTGGCATTGAAGGAAAGGAACATTTCCCAGTCCCTCTCCATACGCTGAAATATGTGCATTTATATTTGTAAAAAAAGTGTACTTGTGTTTCCCATAACAACTCGCATCCTGTCGCACGCGGAGCCTCTGAACTTGGAGGAACCGATGCGCATCCGACTTCAGCTGACCGGTCAGCGTGCGCAGGTCGCTCAATTCAGTCTTCTCCAGCTCATCAACAGACTGTAGCAGTTCTTTTAGTGACTGAAAATTGGAGTTTGGTAGGCGCAAATGATGCCTACTCTACACCAACTTACCGGCGGAGCGGCTTTCTCCACAGGTGTTGCTGTACCACCCGGTAGGCAATCTTCTGCAGCGGCTTGGTCCGATTCCGCAGCTCCACTCATGCTTCTGTAAATTCCTAGTAATGAATAAGGACGAGCATGATACAATGCATGAATGTACATCGCTTTGCGCGTTCTTATGGACAAGGACATTTTGAATGCACGCGTGTTCTGATTAGTGAATAGGAAAAGGCGGGATATTGGCAAGGAGATCGTGGAGACGCTATAATTCAAAAATGCGTCCTGGTGAGCGCCAACATTTCAATTCATAAAATCTAATTGATATCAGATTTTATTGTAAAAAGAATGAAATTTGCGAACCGCGTAAAAAAATGCCTTATGGCAATGCTGAACAATCCAAACTCGATAAAAATTGTATCATAGCGCTTACCACATATTTTCAAGATTTTCATCCGCTTCTATACACAAAAAAATGACAGTGAGAATTCCCGACTCGGCCTCTCCCTCTCCACTCGAAGAAATTCCCGTTGATCTCGTGCTAAAAATCGTCAAATATGCCCCAGAATCGGTGGATTATCTCTGCCTTGTATGACTCATAAGTATCTTATCGTTATCTTATCTTGATTGCAGGTATCAAAAACGCTTCGATCTCGAATCGATGAATGTGCGTTATTTCCAGCAACGATTCCGCTTTGTGAGGAACTGACTATTGTGGGCACTGAAAGAGATTGTGAAAGGGTTATTTAATCATAATCATAATAATCATAATCTTTATCAGTATCATGCGGGTAGGGTGTTATAATGCATGCTGATCTCTTCTGGCGCGATATTCTTCCGGTGAGATAGACCACCAGTCGTTTCCGATAATCGAGTGTATTTCATCTCTCCAGCGAACTCTGGGGTGGCCTCTTGATCGTTGTCGGTTGTAAGGAATCCAAGTAGTGAGTATTTTAGTCCATCGCGTGCCGTCCATTCGTCGCACTCGATTCGCCCAATCAACCTTTTTTCTTTCTGCTAGTCCGACCCAGTCTTTCAATCTAGTTTCATTTCGGATTCCTTCATTTGACCATCGATGGAGTACCGTTATCCCGAGCAATTTCCTTTCCATTTTCCGCTGTGCAATTCTTAGCATCTCTTTGTCCGATTGGCGTAGCGACCATAGTTCTGCTCCATAGAGTGCAGCGGGAGTAATCAACGTTTCGAAAGCTCTCCGTTTTTGCTCGAGTGTCAAACGAGGGGAAATCATCAAATCGTGTATCCTGCTCCAAGATCCCCAGGCACATCTGATTCTCCTTGTAACTTCTGCTGAAGGATTGAGTGGAAATGATACAGTAGTTCCGAGATAAGAGGCCTGATCAACAAACTCGTACAATTCTCCTTGGATTGCAATAGGAGTGCGCGTTGTCTTGCAATTTGATAGTATTACTGTTTTCTTCGAATTAATAGATAGACCACATGATGAAGCGCTTGCTTTTAATATTGTGAGCATACGTTCCATTGCTGGCTTGCTTTAGCAATGCAATGCAATGCTTTAGCAAAGGGTTATTTAGAAATTGTTTAAAAATGATACATTTATCTGTTTCAAAAGGACCGACCAACAACATTAGACATATCAATATCCGTTCCTCTTTCGAAATCAAAGCTGTTTGAGCTGAGACTCCTTCACTTATCTGCTGATTTCGTTAGAAAAATGAAACGAAGGAGTTTCAACACAATTGTAGGCGCTGATACCTTAAATGGAACGAAAAAACACAAACGAAAAATATATAATTTATCATTATCAGATGTATTCCCTGACGTTCAACTCGGCGAAGAATGATCAGATTTGTATGGAATGTCTGCAGCAGGCAATAGGAAAACGTATAGAGAAACTAAACATGCTCGGATGCAGTGACCGCTCAACGCTTGAAATCATATCCAATTTTATCAGTCGGATGCGACCTGCAAAATTGGATGTAACTCTCGATCACTTAACCGAAATCGCTTCGTAAGTCATCGATTTATATCAATAGTAATTCAGAAATGGTTGTACTTGCAGTAAAACAATTCTGAAACTAATAAGAGAGCTGCGAACTGACCACATATTGCTCAATGTGAGAAATATAAACACGTTCAATCCAGGTGAGCTTTATTTTTTAAATTTTTTTTAAAACCTTACTTTTTATTTACTAAATCATTTTTAAAGGAGGCCTACTTCTTCAATTATCCTCTTTGGTCAGATCTCTGTACATTCATCAGCGACCGGTTCAAGAAAAAAACGGGGATAGAATCTACTTTTTTGGCGTCGAAAATGTTGATTGGGCACCAATTTTCATCGAAATGCTCTCAAGAAAATTGGATAAGCTATTCGTTCTAAACGAATTTTATGAAAAATATCTCTCAAAAAGTGACATGTATTCATTGCGAAGGGTATGCTTAGTTATTCCGATAATTAAGAATTGAAGGTTTTTTTTTACAATTTTGCAATATTTTTCAGAAGTAAACTCGATAAAAGAGTGTGGTTCACAGCTTCATCTGTAGATTATTTTTATGACGTCGAACAAAACCACGACAATTATGTAATTCAAGGTACCATTTCAACTCAATGGTGATCAAACGTTATTATTTTTAGAAAACAGAATTTATATGAAAATAATGCATACGTCGCGGAAATATGAATCGTTCGGTGATATGTGCTAGTTCAAGCATGTGTGTCTTTCGTGACAACTTTATCAAGAAATAAATGTATTTTATCCCGTGAATTCTGTCAATGCTCATGCATCGATGATTTTGCAACCGTCAACACCTGAAATGATCTTTTTTCATTTTTATTAGTAATAAAAACAACAAACAGTGTTGTTCTCGAGCCTTGCGAGATGCTCCTTTGCCTTGATCGATTCCTCGGACAACAGCATCTTGTTGTTTAGAGAGCCCTGCAACTCTCTTAGTACTTTTTTGTTCATTTATGTTCGGCTTCATATGTGATTGTTCTTTTTTTTCTGTTCATATGTGATTGTTCTTATTGTTTTTGCGTTGGCTAACTGTTGGCCTTATCAGTGGGTCCCACCTAGCGTTGTCTCGCGACTGTAAAATCGCTTGACGTGGATATACATTTACCTTTTTTTCTCTTATCTTTAAAGTTGATGCAAAACAAGGAAATGTTATTTTTATTCCTAAACACCAACTGAAAGAACAACTCACACTGATTTTTACAGCTTCGTACCGATACTCGAGTTGTGCATAGGTCTCTTGCAGATTCCTTATTGGCCACTTTAGCCTTTTGCGGCAGAGTATCTGAATTTTTCATTTTTTTTTCGAATTTCACAGATTATCTAACCGGTTTAGCTGTTCCATCACATAACTCGTTAATAGTAGTCATCCGTTTCACGAGCAGTTGAAGTACCTATACATTTGGTAATTATTCGCGTATTGAAAATTAACGACTGCAAAAGAAATTTCAAAAAAGTCAAAAAAAAGTCGATGTGTTTCGGATATCGTGATTCTATGGTCTGAGAATGCTACTAAATTCTTAATGGAACATCGTACACAGGCAAAACTACTCACGATATTTGTCGCTGTAGCATTTCCCGGTTGCAGTCGGGCCGTGTTCTCTTCTGAGAGGCTGATAGAGGCTAGTAGCTGAAATATCACAGTGATTTTGAGATTATATGGGGTGAACCTCCGATGGTGCGAGCGATTCCATCCCGGAACCGGGCAAATGTCCACCAACAAGGGCAAAGAAGGAAAGATGAATTATCTTCATCACTCCAATTGAGCAAAACGAGAGGGAACTGTGTGCGGAAAAGAGACGTAATTGGATCGGATCATCTTTCGAGATAGGAGAGTCGGATTATATTCGCAATCTGGCTCTTACCTTTTGTCAAACAATCGTTGCGTTAGCATTCCCTACAGCGATGTTTGCAATTTCAAAATCTATGAAATTATTTCGAATACACCTTGTTTAGTGTGATCCTGAACGGGAATTATGACGAGAGCCTCGTGATTCGAGAGATACATGCTAGTAGCATTCGTAAAAACTCATGTGCTTAGCTTTGACAAAACGATACTTACTGGGTGAGCTAAAATTACGTGCAAAATAGAAAAATTGAATCGGTTCTGTTGCATTTGTATATGTTCGCATTTATCTTTAAAAAAAAGTTTAGCATGAGATATCATGTTGACATTTTCACGATTAACAGACTCTTATTTGGTCATTTTCGGATTTAGAAAAAGAAAGTGTGAAAAAGATTCGAATCACGACAGCAAGAATATTAGTCGGTTTAGTTGATGTTCAGCACCATAAAATCCTTCAATGCAGTGTCGGGAATCTCTGGCGTATTTCTTTGTGTGCTGAAGGACAATCATAAACAGTAAGTAGTAAATTGAGATATAGTCCTTGAACCTTACATCGATTACTCTAGCAATTGGTCCTTCCCAGCTTTCAGTGTCCACGAATCCCTCTCGGTGCCCGTTCTTGTGGAATATCTTAAAAAAAACCAGTTATTCACATTCACAGTTATAGCCTCTCTCAGTCTCTCAGAATTCTGACCTTCAAATAGTGTCCCATGTCGTTTTCACGAAGCTCGAAGACAATTGCTGATGAAAATTCGGGGTATTTGCCCTAAAACAAAAAAATTCTAAGTTATAATTTCGAAATCAAACCTGGTAATGATCGGAAACTTTGTAAATCTGAGCGACAGCAGTAAGCATAACATCATCCTTAACAAAATTCTTGATAACTTTTCTCTCAATAATCACATTCAATTTTGTGATAAAACTAGCACTCACAGTATAGTAAAGTCTCATCTTGGGAAGTTCGGAACACTCAGTATGTGCAGCGTTTGATGTGCAGTTTGAGGCATGAAATCACTCTTCATCCAATAATCAAACAAAAAATGCATGCCTTGACCATGTTATTCGTAAGTTCTTCCACTAGCATTCCGGCGTAAGATTGAAAGTGAGATGCCATATCATTCACGAACTGGAAGAGAATCTTTTTTTAATAATCCTCAGTGGTCCACATAGATGCATATTTTTATTCATGTTTTTACCCTGAGCCGCGTTAAGACTTTTTTTGCATTTTCGACTCAGCGAAGTGTTCCTGCGACGGCTTTCAATTCAATGGGGGCGAATTTCTAGTGTCTTCGCTGGATTTCCCTCAATGATGATGATTGAAAAGGCGAACCTTAAACATGAATTCCTTGGCATATCCTTTCGCACACTTCTTGACGTCACGCGGCATGCGGATCTTGTTCTGTGAAAACTCTGCAACGATTGCTTCTACATCTTCTGCCGAAACTTTCTGGAATTGGTTTTATAATCTTTTTTTTTAATTATCGTTTACAGAGCATTCAGAGGGAAGATTCTCCTCATGCCATTCCGCATTGAGCGCCTTCCTCAATCGGGCTTCCTTTAAAAACTTAATTCAGACTATTTTGTTTGAAAATATCACCTTAGAAAGGTCTGCTTTGGTATTGACATTCACAACCGGATGACAGTTGTAGTCCGCTTTAAGAAGCTAAAAGAGCTAAATTATTTCCAAACTGCCGTTTCGAGAAGAATGATTGACATAAAAAGTGACCATTTCCATCATAGAGTGCTTTCTGCAGTGATCGTCACACGAAAATATTTCCGTACCATCAACGCTGTGAATGGGAGGCACGATGTCCCGGCCCGTGGGCGTTCTAAATTTGAACAATGTCTTGATAATTTATAAATGGTTTTTTTTAAAACTCCGCCTTTGAAATCTCCCAGAAGAAAGCATCCACGTACCTGCCAAATAACCCTGCCCCAAAGCTGGAAGCGCTCATAAGCATTCTCGGTATGGAAGATGACCGGATGTGTACCTGAATGAACGCTAATAATCCAGGAAACTAATTTTGATTTGAGCGAGATATTTTTAGTAGTGAAAGTTTCACTACTCACCTGACCCGGCAGGAATCTCTTGTCGATAAATCCCGAGTCGACATATCGTCTCCGAAACGCACGACCTTGACTGAAGGCATTATCGATACCCTCCTGGAAAACTATTTCGATAACAATTCCGAACAAGCATCACAAAAAAACATTGAAATTTTGTCCGATATTTCAAAGGAACGAGGATGAGTTCGTTCTGAAATCTAGGATATCTAACGGCTAACATCGGTAATTTCTCCATTGCCTCGGAACAATATTCGGTGCGACTTCTTCGTTGCCCAACCGGAACTGGCTGCACTGTCGGCCTCACGCATCACCTAGAAGACTCTAGGTTACATCACATTCATTTAGTACCAATGATAATTTTCTTTCACAAATCGACGAATTTTGATAAAGAAATATACTCACTACTTGCACCGACAGTAACTTGTCATCATCGGACATGTTCTGATGCCACTTTCTAGACTCTTCTTCTTGAATACGTTGTTCACGTTCCGCATTGAATTCTTGCACAAATTTCATACGTTCCTCGTGTTCCTTAAAATATTATTTAATTTTCACAAAAAAATCGCTGGCACTACTTATCAATCATATTTAAGAGACCGGCTAGGTAAGATTCGAGGATTCGGTCGTTAGGGCCGGACATCGATGTCTCAGATCCGGACCAAAACTGTTTAGGGGATAGCCCTATGGGCCCTGATCACTATTTGGGCCATTATTTTGTCATATCTCAAAAACCCGAAAAGGGGCGGGGCTTCAAACTTTAAAAAAGAAAAATTCACCTTAAAAAAGTGGAGGTACCTAGGTCCAATGTTAGTGTTATTATGTTATGTACTAACCTAGGCCTTCAAAACCCACTTTTAGTTGATCCGAAAATTCGATCGCAAACTGATTTTTCATGTTCAAAAAATCACTTTTTAATTTTTATAAAATTTAAAACGAAAAAGTACATCGCAATTTTTTGATATGTTGTAGAGCATAAAATTCTGCCTAGGACCAAAGAAAAAAATCAATTTATTTTCTGGCCCATTCGCGTCATTTCTGGCCAGGAGAGCGGTCGCGAAAAATAAACATTATCCAAACAGCAAGTGCTATAGCTCATTGTGTAGAGCTCGTCGAGCTGATCACTTTTGTGGAACATCATTTTTCATGATTTTGCTTCTGTGTCGAGATATGAGCGTCCGAAAGGGAAGTTCACCCTCTTCCTTTCCCTTGGAGCCCCTTCCCATCGATCGATGTCGGGATCAAGCGGGGTCACTGGGAAGGGAAGAGGGTGAACTTCCCTTTCGGACGCCCATATCTCGACACAGAGGTAAAATCATGAAAAATGATGTTCCACAAAAGTGATCAGCTCGACGAGCTCTACACAATGAGCTATAGCACTTGCTGTTTGGATAATGTTTATTTTTCGCGACCGCTCTCCTGGCCAGAAATGACGCGAATGGGCCAGAAAATAAATTGATTTTTTTCTTTGGTCCTAGGCAGAATTTTATGCTATACAACATATCAAAAAATTGCGATGTACTTTTTCGTTTTGAATTTTATAAAAATTAAAAAGTGATTTTTTGAACATGAAAAATCAGTTTGCGATCGAATTTTAGGATCAACTAAACTGGGTTTTGAAGGCCTAGGTTAGTACATAACAGTGCGTTCGCCTAAGAATCGCACATTTCCTAGGAATTCCGGTACAGCGAAAAATGACCCTTCGGTATCAACATAGATTATGATAGCCCTAGGTACCCTACATCGATTTCTGTTATCGACATGACCCTATCACTCTCATTTGCATAATTACATGCAGCCAAAGTTTGCTTACTTTTCTACATTTCATTGAATAATTTCGCGGAAACGCGTCCGATCGGGCTGAAATTTTGGCTACAGACAAACATTGACATGATGAATCCACCTGTGTTTTCAGATTTTGCAAATTTGTAATTTGAATTTTATCACTAAATTTCAAACCCTGATTTCTCAGAGATAAAGAAAAACACATCGCCAATTTTTTGATATGTCATGTCTATTGGTATGATCTACCCAGAAAAAAAAATTTCAGCTAATTTCGTTGTCAGCCTGAGAAGTTACAGCGTAAAATCCAAACCTTTATTTTAGAGAAAAGCCCCTCATTTCGACCCATTCACCCACCCGCGCGGCGTGAAATGATAAATAAGTGAAGGAAATTAGATGAATTTGTTCATTTCACGCCGCGCAGATGGGTGCGCAGGTGATGAATGAGGCGAAATGAGGGACTTTTCTCTAAAATAAAGGTTTGAGTTTTAGGCTGTAACTCCTCAGGCTGACAACGAAATTGGCTGAAATTTTTTTTCTGGGTAGATCATACCAATAGACATGACATATCAAAAAATTGGCGATGTGTTTTTCTTTATTTCTGAGAAATCAGGGTTTGAAATTTAGTGATAAAATTCAAATTACGAATTTGCATAATCTGAAAATACAGGATGATTCAGCATGTCAAGATTAGTCTGTAGCCAAAATTTCAGCCCGATCGGACGCGTTTCCGCGAAATTATTCAATGAAATGTAGAAAAGTAGTCAAACTTTGGCTGCATGTAATTATGCAAATGAGAGTGATAGGGTCATGCCGATTACAGAAATCGATGTAGGGTACCTAGGGCTATCATAATCTATGTTGATTCCGAACGGTCATTTTTTGCTGTACCGGAGGGGGTGCGATTTTTAGGCGAACGCACTGATAATATAATAACACTAACATTGGACCTAGGTACCTCCACTTTTTTAAGGTGAATTTTTCTTTTTTAAAGTTTGAAGCCCCGCCCCTTTTCGGGTTTTTGAGTTATGACAAAATAATGGCCCAAATAGTGATCAGGGCCCATAGGGCTATCCCCAAATCAGTTTTGGTCCGGATCTGAGACATCGATGTCCGGCCTATCCTGGGATCTTACCTAGCCGGTCTCTTAAAAATATTAGATAGATTCCGCTTCAATTACCTCTTCTAGTCGCCTCATCTTTTGCCCGTATTCTTCAATATCCTCACCCTCCTCCGGTCCCCGATATAGAGTGCAGATTCCACCTGTTACTAGAAGGACCAACGGGAAGAGCAAGCGCATTACTTAAAATATTAAATGAAAAACACTACACGTTCGCTGATTGAGCAGATAAGGAGATAATAGGAGATAATGATTATGCAACACAATTGAATGGCTGATCGAGTTATTGCTTTGCAAATAAATACAGATAAATGGGGGAATTATGTAGGGAACCTGGATTCGGGAGCCAAGTCAGATCTCAGAAATATATTGCAATGTGTCGAGATAAAGAACGAAAGTTTCGTTTCAGGAATGCTCATCTGGACGCAATGAACGGAAACCCTCTCGGCAATCAAAGATAATGGTAGGAAAGAGTGAAGCGAAGGAAACCATGTGGTACAAATTAGTTTGGAGGCTGAAATTCTTTGCTGTTTGATCCCCACAATGGAAACCAGTTGACTTGATCGGTTGTTGCAGAAACCGATTTGTTAGTTCTTCATAAATTGTATCTACTTTTTCATACGATGAGAACACAACAAGAAACAAACAATAAAATAAAATTTGACTAATGCTTCGGAAGTGAGATGCGGAAATGAATAAAAGGGAAAGAGATGGGACAGAACAACAACAATAATAAATATGGAGAAGGAGCAAATACCCTGACGAATGGATTATGATGAAAACGTGTGGCCATGGGCATCGGATCTCATCAAAAGCGTGTACTAAGGAAATAATAAGTAGGGTTGGTCGGGAATGAACTTACTCTCCACATTACGCGTACTCTCTCACCTCTATGACCAGAGAAAGAGTGTGCGAAGTGAAGAGATCTTATCTAACGAAGCCATCGCTATTAATATTCAGGAATTATGGTTAAGGAACAAGCTGAGGGCTGTCTGTGGGAAAGTCAAAAGAGACTCACTGGTCAAATAGACTAGAGGAAATCGAGGAAAGGCGCAGGCCGAATAATCATCACTAGTGATTCCAAAATATTCTGATCGATGAACGGGAAAAGGGAATGAGCTTTGGGTAGAGTTAGATATACGGGTAATCGTCTCTTCATTCCTTGTACTCTCTCACCGGTCAGAGAGGCGAGAGAGTACGAGAAATTAAGAAAACACTTGGGAGCTTGGGGAATAATTCAGAGTAGTCCCTCCATCTCCTTCACAAAAGAAAGGCGTGGAAAAAGAAAGAATGGTGTTGGAATGCTAATTTTGATGATAATGAAGGATTATTAGGGAAATATTGGTGAAGGATATAAATTCATAGTAATCCCTCCATCTCCTTCACGGAAAGAAAGGCGTGTAAAAAGAAAGAAAGGTGTCGAAAGGCAAATTTTGATGATAATGAAGGATTATTAGGGAAATATTGGTGAGGGATATCAATTCAGAGTAGTCCCTCCATCTCCTTCATGAAGTCCGAGTACGCCTCGTCCGTCGTCTTCGCTGCCTTCTTCGTAGCGGATTCTGGAAAACAATCAAAATCAGAAATTTAACTCCAAGATTCTAAAATTTCGGAAATGTTTGACTAGCACGATCTCACTGCAGAACCAGCGCGCAAGTTATCAAAATTGAGAACGTTCGAAAATTCTTGCGAATTGAGAACAATTGATCCACAAAAGGGCGCGTTTTTTTTTGTAATTGATCATGTAGTTTTGAGCAAACAGCAGGCTCATTTTGATCTTAATATGACTCATGATAATTTCATGAAAATATAATAACTATTCTCACCTGTGGCCATTCCGTACGCGTTCACCCTTCCAACCGGCTTCTTCACCTGCTCCTCCCTCCTCACTCGCAGATTGGTAGGCACGAATCGGGTGGCCTCCCCGGCGAGATCGCGCAGCTCCGGTTTGGCGGAGATGACGGCATCCTGGAATAATGAATATTATTTAATAAATCGTTCCGCTAATTATTCATGTTCCTATCTGTCGATCCACTCAGTATAGATAAAAGTGCTTAATTTGGATAATATGGTAATAGTGATACGTACCGGCGTGGGCTTGGCGACGGTGGGCGCGGCCGAGATTGACGAGAGGTCGGGTGTGCGGAAGGCGCCTGGAAAAAATATGACATAAAAAACACACCTTCACCAAATCTAGCACACCTATTTTAGTCTGAATATCGTCAAATGCATTAATATTACAATTTTCGTGGATGAGTATTAAAAAATTCGCAAATTGGCGTTTTTCGTTGAAGTGCTAGTTCTTACCTCCAGTGGGCGGCGGGGGCGGCGCCCTAATCGGCATTCGTGGAGGCGCAAGCAGCGACGGGTGCACAGGCGGAGCGCGGGCGAGATTGAGAGCGGGGTAGACGGTCGGGGGCACGGGCGCGGGACGCAGAGGTTCGGTGAGGGAGAGCGTGGCGCTGGAGGTCAGCAGCTCCTCGGGGACTGAAATAAATATATTTTATAAATTATTCTATTTCTTTCATTATCTTCTTTTTTTAAACTTCCAACAATTCGATGCAATTTGATCATTTTTCATATTTTTTGGGATAAAAATGGATGAAATGCACTCACTGACGACGGCATCATAGTTGTCCTCATCATGCAACTGCTCTCCATCTCCCTCCTCATCTTCCGAATCGGACAACTCGGGAGGAATGCCGACAGGAGGGCCGGGCGGCTTGCGCGGTTGCAGCTGAAAAGGCTATTTTGCACACACATTTTACATTTTTTATTCCCTATTTCGCGATCTACATAGTGTTCCGGCAACTTTACATCACTATTAGTATCACAAATTCCTCTCTCGGATCTGTTTCATCGATCGCATATAGAACAAGGGGGGCGGACTGAAGACAGTTCCATCAACAATTCCATCGAATGAGAAAAAAATATCTCAAATTTTAATTTTTTTGAATTCTATTCAGATGTTGACATGCTGCTACATCGCTCAGAACTCAAAATCGACCTCGCTTCTTCATCGTTGACTAATTGGAACTTCTCTGTTTTTTGGCCCGGGTTACGACCGCTCTGAATGTGTAGGGGGTAGGGAATGAGAATGATAGGGAGGGAATACTCTGCGAGAAATGGATGGGCCAAAAAACAGAGAAGTGCCGACTAATTACCTTGTTTAATCCCACTTGCACAAGTCAAAGATAAAGGAGATATTTCCAATGTCTAGTTCTATAGATAATACAGAGTCTTACTCACCCTCGATCTTGCTTCAGGCGCTCGCTTCTTCATCGGAGGCTGGTAGCCGGTCGGCTGGACGGCGTATGAGGGAAGGAATGGCGTCATTGCAGCGTTGTCTCTGCAGAATTATTGGATTAGTTGAGATAATTGCAATTTCAGTTGTCGTAACCCAAATAGGAGCATTTTAGTAGTTTTTTTTTTGGAGAAAAGTCAGGTAAAATGAAGGAAAAGCATGAAATTCTCACCGTGTTGGCACATCGCCTGGCATCGGAATCGAGTCCATGTCTCCGGTCATTGAGAACTTGATGGCGGCTGAAATTGAAACAATCAAAAACCAAATCATACTTAGCTCTAATAATTTATGATTTCGGTGAGTGCAATTACAAAATGTTTGAAATTGAGACATCAACCGTCGAATATTGAAGTCTTCATCGTTCAAGTTTCAAGCGGTGTCGTGATACTCACCCAACTGCTGGCTCTTCTTGTATCGCTCCTGCTCATAGGCCTGCATCTTCCCGTCGATCTCTTTCACCTGAAAGAAACGATATTTTCATAATTATCGATGCCAAAAATAGATCCACAACAAGTTTACTTGTCAATTGAATTTGCATCGTTTCTGAGGTACTAATTTGATGGATAATGGAGTGTATTTTTCAATAAGAGTACCCAAATCTTTACCTTATCCGGCTGCTCTGCCTTGATGAAGAAGTCTCTGATCTCTCTGTACTGCTTCTTCAATCGCTCTCGCTTGATCTCAGTTGTGGCACGGACGGGCGCGTCCGTGTCCATTTCTAGAATGAAATTGTTCGAAATGCTGATCCTTTTCCATGTTTTGCATCTTCTATACCGATTTTTCAAATTATTGCCAAAATTACTGACGGTTTTACTGATCGTTTAGCCATTGCGGTTACATGATGTATTCAGTACTGCTCACCTCCATCGTCAATCTTCCTCAGCGCGTCGATCACCTCGTTCGGGTCCCGGTTCTTCATGATCGCAGTGCGGACGGCCGATCTGAATTGTAATAAATATTTTTTATTCAATAATTGTGTTTTCTGTGAATTTACTAGATGGATCCCACTTGAGTATTCGCCTATTCCTCTTGCCCTATCACCTACTAAGCTTTCGAGCTTTTTCCCACTCATATCAACCCTTCCTCTCCCCAATAAAATGCCTTTTCTCACCTCTGCTTCTTGTTCCTCTTCAACTCTTTCGCCCTATCGGCCTTTCTCTGCTGGTCGGCCGGATTCATGAATCGACCCGACTTGGTCGTCTGGTTCGAGCGATTTCCCATGACTGATTCTGAAATAAATCTATAATTAGTATGTAAAATGAAAAAAGAAGAGCAAATGAAAAATAATTTTAAATTCGGCACAATAACGCGAAGTATTGGTTAAAATAGTCAGTTTTCCGTTTTTTCATTATCTTTTAGTTAAATTATAAAAAATAACCAATAATATGTGAAAAAAAGACAGGGCGAATTTCGAAAATAGGGCGAATTTCGAAAATCATAACACGGTCATTTGGCTCAAAATAGCCCAAAATTTCCGAATTTCGAAGAAGGGGGGTTAAAGCGAGTACAATAAGGGTTTAGTGCAAGCATTTACCTTAAAATATATTCGTAAATGCCTAAATGCAGTCCAAATTCGACTAAAAACGCTTGAAAACGGGCGCGAAACACGTTGCAGGGAGAGTGAACGGAGAGCGAGGAGGGAGCAGACAGTGAAAGAGTGGGCAGCGCGATAGAAGGAGGAAAAGGCGAGGGTGCGAAGGGGGGGAGAGTGAGGGAGGGGAGGAAAGGGGTAGAGATGGATGATTCATCGTAGTAGGGCAGGTATGAGAGATCCAATGCCGTTTGACGCAAGATAGATATTGAAGAATAGTGGGTGGTGGCTTATTAGACTGGCATAGAGAAGAAGCTTGGGCAAGTAGAGAGGCTAAAGAGCATCGAATAGATGGAGGAGACCGATTAAGAGGCACCTGCGGGTCCCGTTTAACTGACAGCGAGATAGTACGGCGAATGGGGAGAGCAGGGAGGGAGAACGGGTGAGAGACTGTTAGGAATGGGGAGATTTCTCATGCTTAAGTACGCAGAGGACGGATGCCTTCCAGTCTAGTAGCATCCGACCCGGGCGGGTTAACTGTTAGACAGAGCGAGAGATCAGGTGGAATGGGGAGAAGCGATGCCAGAGGGCATAGGGAGGATGAGGGGTAGTAAAGAGGGCGAGTAGATTACGGATACCCCCTGGCAAAGCTTTGTCAAGAATCAAGAACTCAAAGTCTTCAAGATATTTTTAATCGACATTTGGAACTCTTGCCTGGACATGGATGAAGACGAACTGTTTAGAGAAGGCATTGAAAAATTGGCATTGTTTTACGAAAACCGGTTCGTTTTTCCCATTTTTTAAGCCGTGATTGTTTTTTTTTCAGTCTGAAACATGGCCTGCACCAGTCACGCGCCTGCTCCGGATGCGGCAATCCGGATCCGCGCCCCCGCTTCCTCTCATCCGCGTGCGGTCACGCGGTCTGCCGCGAATGCGCGACCGACGCGGACGCTTGTCCCTCCTGCAACGAAATCACTTCATTCGTGCGGATTTTCGATGATGAGCCTTATGTCTGTTCTATTTGTGACTTGGCTACGCCTGGGCTCGGCGTTTTTGCCAATTGCGGACACATGGCATGCGGCCTGTGCGCCCTTCGATTCGCAGCGCAAGCAGACGAGCTAGGACTCGACTCGCCCCGATGCCCATTTTGCCAGACGCAATCGCATTGCATTCCTGTCCTTGCGGAATACGTCCCTAATTCCTTGAAAACTGACATCGAAAATTGATCGATTATTCGCATGTCATCTTGCTAGAATCACTGCGCATGTAACCTTGATTTGTTTTTAATAAATATTTTCCAATAGCTCGTTGAATGTAGCAACACGAAACACTTGTACGATAACAAAGTTGATCCAGGCTACCCACTAGCATTGCTGTTTCAAACGCAAATTAGAGTTGCATCATATTGCCAGAATACTTCGAAGCGAATCATCCCGTCTTTTTGCCTTTCGATTTGCGTCGCTATGGATCACAGAACTCCCGAAGAGAACAAGGCGCTCATTGAACAATTATCATCGACTTTCGAAATGAGGTTGGTTGTTCACCAGTGCTTTCGGCTGATTCTTAAGATTTATTTTTTAGTACGAGTCTAGGATTTCGTCAGTCACGCGCCTGTGGCGGGTGCGCCAAGGCGGATCCGCGTCCGCGTTTCTTCTCATCCGCTTGCCGCCACGCGGTCTGCCGCGAGTGCGCGGATAACTCCAATGCTTGCCCTGCCTGCAACAAATCCACATCGTTCGTGAAGATTTTCGATGATGAGCCTTATGTCTGTTCTATTTGTGATCTGGTTACGCCAGGACTCGGAGTATTCAAAGCTTGCGGCCACATGGCCTGCCTCATTTGCGCCATTCGGTTCGCAGCACAAGCAAAAGAGCTAGGATGGAACAGCCCACGATGCCCATTTTGCCGGGCGCCTTCTCATTGTTCTCCTATCCGAGCGGAAATCGTCCCTTGTTCCACGATCAGGCATGTGGATCCTGCAACTAATGCTGAAAACTGATGTAAAAAGTAGATCGGTCGCCTGCCATCTTGCTAGATTCACTGTGAATGTAATCTTGACTTGTTTTGAATAAACATTTTCCAATAGCTCGTTGGCTGTAGCAACACGAAGCACTCGATAGATAAGGAGGTTGAAAAGATTTAGGCTAGCATCAGGATAGAAATACGCTTTAAAAGTGGTTTGAAGTATGTACAGTGTCCGTTTTGCCGGGTCAATTCCACCGATCACAGTTGAGTACTTCGAAGTTGAAACGACCTAGCAAACGGCTCCCACAAGCATTATTGAGCTCTGGAAGGAGAAAGCCACACATCATCTTGCTGGAATCATAGTTATTGTATGGTCTTGTTTGTTCCAAATGCATTTTCAATAATCGCCGATATAGTAGGACATAAACTTGAAACAAGTGCTCAAATTTTCACAAAATTTACCCTTGTTTCAAGTATATTTATGACGTACTACAAATTCCGTTAGAGCAGAATACAGTATCACAGCACACCGCTCCGCTATTCCATAGTGTGTGAATCCAGTATGAAGGAATACTCAAAGAGGAGTGGGCGGGAAAATGTGACACCATAATAAAAGAAGCGAGAAAATATCATATTAGTCTATCACCTTTACGCGTTCGTCGACGCTGTAGAATCTTCGAGAATGGGTAAATTTTATTGTTTAAAACGCGTTCTCTGTAAGAACGCAGGAGGGAGGGCACAAAAATTTCAAAAACATCGCAAGGTGCTCAAACTTCACCAACATGACCCCCAGGGACGATATTGTCGATTTTTGAACTTTGATCCCAAAAATTTTGATCTTTGATCTTTGATCTCTTGAAAAATAAATTTCAGATATCCCTATCATATGATAGCTCATTTGAAAGAGCATGAAAAGTTATGTAAATACTGAAAATTTGGAGAAAAAATATTCATATTTGTTTGAGTTATGGCTCGAAAAGTGGCATTATTTGCCCATTTCGGCAAATATTGAAATAGCTACCAAAGAAGCTATGATTTCCACGACCCCATTTTCACATATATTATGTATAATATAGTAGTAAAAATGATAGGATACTTTGTCGGGGACTTTTCGAGTGCCGTCATACCCAAATATTCATCCAACCACTGCTAACCTCGTTAGTTTTCACAAAATTGTCCATTCAGAAAGAGCTCAAAATGTTTTACCAACACTTATTTATGTCTCCAATGATGTTTTTCTGTTATTATGAACCTATTTACGATATTTCGTCATCAGTTTGACCATATCGGTGGACTTGACTCAGCTCGATTTTTTTCACATAAGGGTCCCCCCTTATGTGAAAAATTGGTTAGGGGTCATGTTGAAATAGAACCTCCAACCCAATAAAAAGTATGTTAGGGTGCTCAAAAATTAGTTTTATGTTACTTTTAGTGCAATCATACATGTTATTGTGGCCAATTCTACCATGACCCCTAGCCAATTTTTCACATAAGGGGGGACCCTTATGTGAAAAAAATCGAGCTGAGTCAAGTCCACCGATATGGTCAAACTGATGACGAAATATCGTAAATAGGTTCATAATAACAGAAAAACATCATTGGAGACATAAATAAGTGTTGGTAAAACATTTTGAGCTCTTTCTGAATGGACAATTTTGTGAAAACTAACGAGGTTAGCAGTGGTTGGATGAATATTTGGGTATGACGGCACTCGAAAAGTCCCCGACAAAGTATCCTATCATTTTTACTACTACATTATACATAATATATGTGAAAATGGGAGCGTGGAAATCATAGCTTCTTTGGTAGCTATTTCAATATTTGCCGAAATGGGCAAATAATGCCACTTTTCGAGCCATAACTCAAACAAATATGAATATTTTTTCTCCAAATTTTCAGTATTTACATAACTTTTCATGCTCTTTCGAATGAGCTATCACATGATAGGGATATCTGAAATTTATTTTTCAAGAGATCAAAGATCAAAGATCAAAATTTTTGGGATCAAAGTTCAAAAATCGCCAATATCGTCCCTGGGGGTCATGTTGGTGAAGTTTGAGCACCTTGCGATGTTTTTGAAATTTTTGTGCCCTATAGTGACCATTTCACTGCGTTCTTACAGAGAACGCGTTTTAAAAAAAATTTCTTTTCATTAATGATACTTCAGGAAACCAAAATTCTGCGATCTTCTTGCAACATTTGGGTAATCAACCGCTCGTCGCCCCACCTCACCAGTGGGTTGCATCCACCGTTATCGATCGACTGTAATATCGCTTCGGCACGCCTTTTCACCGGTGCCTTTTCAGTGTGCAACTGCCCTCGATTGGACGTGAAGGGATTTTTCAACAAATTGAGGAAAGAGACGGAGTTTCCGTAATGAATGTGATTATGAATGCAATCATCGATTTTTTAAACTACATTCTAGTACAATTAGGGTAAATAATTCGTCTTTTAAATCCTCTTGTTACCCTTAAGCAACAGCCCTAGAAAATTAATTCGAAAATCATGCTCTGTTCAGGCTGCATTGTTTTTCTTCAATTGCCACAAGTTTTACGTGTTTGAGAAGAGAGTTTACAGAATGAGTTCAGAACTCCATAAAGGCAACCTTACGAACGAGGAAAAGACGGTATAGTAACAATAAATGACAAAATGCGGTCAGTCAATAAATTGAAATTGAGCATTTTTTCCTAATTTTACTTTTAATATAAATGTTCAGTGCTTGGTGGAGAGTGCCTATTTGTTCATTCCTGCATTTTACCGGGATTTCGACACCGATCAATCATTAAAATACCTTTGCACATAGTAAGCTCAATTTGGTTCTTGCTGAATCGTGTGTTTGAAATGAACAGCAAGTTCAATGTGCTCGGTATGCGAGCTATAGAATCCCGGGAAGGAGGGAAGTGGATGGAGCAAGGTTGATCGCTAGCCTTCTGCTTGTCCCTTCCTCCCTCCTCTCACGTTCGTCGACGGGCAGTTACGAGTCAAATGAAAAATAATAATTGCAGTGATACGATGCTGGGTATGAGATATTATCGTGTTGAGTTCCTTCCGCTCGTTCTTGCGGTGGTATACAAAGAAGAGACTATAAGGATATTTAAATTAGAAAATATTTTCTAAAAAACATGGAAAGTGAAAATTTGATGTTTCCAATTGTAGGAACGTATCCTTGCGTCGGTACGCCGTCACTTTGCAATCGAGAAGCGCGTGCTTGAGCTCAGAAAAGATTCTGGAATGGATCGGAAAGAAAACGCGGTACGGAAGTCATGTAGAAATTTCATTAGAATATTTCAAATCAGTCGATTTGTCAGAAAATAGAGTGACAATGATATCTACTAATACCGAATTTGTTACAGTTATTCAAGGGTAGACGAGACCCTTACCTTGAAGAACAGTGCGACGAAGTTTACGAACACTTGGGTGATTTTTCACTGGAAGATGAATATTCGCTCACTGCCTGATTTCCCTCGTGTTCAATTTTGGAGTGAATGATAAAGGATGCTGGTTTTCAATCACTGTTCGCAACTCAGCACATTTTTTTGGGGATGTTAGGTTGAAAACAAAATTGAAAATGGAGATATGATTTCCAAACCATCTCGTTCTTTTTTTCACCAATAGTAGCTCCGTCTCTATCATTTATCACGAACGATCGTGGTGACGGTAAAGCTAAAATTGATCATTGAACTTCTGTTCTGGTATTGAGTGTTCGAAGAGAGGCATTCGTTGTGGAAAAAAAATCATATTGCTTATTTGTCTGGAAGAGTCATTCTGCTATTTCGAAATTATTCTTTCAGGGTCGTTAACCACTCTTTCAATGCAAGTCAACATGTTTCTCCTCATTTCGAAATTTCTTCTTTCATAATTTCTTGATGTTATCATATTCTTGCAAATATATTCTTACGATTAAACAAAGTTTCTCAAGTATTGGTTCCTTGCCAAACTATGCACAAACTCAGTTTCGATAGGATCAGTGATTCATTCTTTTGCGTCTTTGACACGTTAAGTTTTACGACAGTTTCCCTGTTTGCGTGCTTCAATGAACAATCGTTTGATCTGAACGAGAGACGTTGTGTGATTGAAGTAAACTCTCCTCACTTCACATGATCTCTCGTTTCGAAAGGGTAGGGGATAAAAAGCCGCCTTATCACGCTAAGCCATCGCGGTGTGTAACTGTCAAGAGCGAAGCATATCACTATGATAACGTGTGCGGTTTTCCGCAGCGGTATTTGCGCCTCTTTCTTCGCTATTGCTTTTTATTATCATCGCTAAACCGCACCTTACATACGTGACAGTGTCTTCCCAAGGAATTCTTCTTCATTTTATCTTGTGTTTGGGGTAGATAGGGTACAAATATTAAGCCATTCAGACGTCCAACCTTTCCCTAACGTCGAACATGAGTCTGAACACGGCAGTTCAGATTGTCGAGGTATAAGTAGCAATATTGTTTTGAACTTTTGTTTTAATTAATTGTACTAGTCTTTATAGAAAGTCGGTGGCTCTTACGTTCTCAACGAGAGTGCGTTGAACAAAATTCTTCAGCAGAAGAATGTACTCAACAAGAAGGTTCATTCCCTTAAATTTCCTAAAAATATACTCGTCAGCCTAAAAGTGAATCCCGTAGGCCTTTTTGCGGGTGCCTACTAACTTGATGTCTTCAAATGATAAAAAAACGTAAACTAATCTATCTATTATATCACGAATTATTCCAGGTCGCCGTTCTGACGGTTGCTGGTGCTTTCCGTAAGGGAAAAAGTTTTTTCCTCAGCAACTGCGTGCGCTATCTCCAGTGCAAGAACAGTAAGAATGTTTCAATATTTGAGTCTCTTTATTCTGCTTTTTGTCTGTATTTTAAAGACGTCTGTGACCCTGTGTTTTAGAATTGGCCTGAAACCATTTTACAATATCGTGTGTTATAACTGACCCTGAATGATCCAGAGGGTAGAAAACACAAAGCGAATGTTGCGATTGGCTTGGCCGTCAAATCGATTCGAAGAAAATTTCGAAATTCTGTTGTTTGATGGTCGAACTCTTTTCTATTACACTTCTCACTGACCGTGGGATGAAAATAGTTAGTGAAACTGGATAATGGTGTTCCCAAGAGAGAGAGCGCATAAATTTCGAAATTCTGGTCAGCACAGACAATTTTGAAATTTCCGCTGGAAACACGCATCGATTGCAACATTTTCGCAAGGTATCGTCCACTTTTGTCCCACTTTGGTTATGTTCTGTGGTTTTAGCAATTTACTTGCAATGAGCATTGATCACTGGGCAAGAGTACAAGAGTACTGGACATGCATGGTGATGTCGATTTGCAGAAGGCAAAGACTGGATGGATCCAGCAGCCTCTGTCACTGGATTCACGTGGAGACAGGACAGGCAGTCCGTCACTGAGGGCATTCTCATGTGGCCCGAGCCATTCATCGTGAAGGATGCCAAGGGAGAGGAGGTGGTTAATACAATTTATTCAGTCGATCCTAAAACCAATATCGACATAGTTTTCCCTCGAAAAATGCGAGGACAAGCTACTTGAAACGCGGATGATTGAAATATTTTTGTTTTTTTATATTTTTATTTTATTTTTCAGGTCGCAATTCTCCTCATGGATACGGAGGGCGCGTTCGATCACAAGTCATCCATGACCCAGTGTGCTACCGTATTCGCCCTCGCCGCTCTTCTGTCTTCTGTTCTGGTATGTATGATATGAACTGATATGAGTTTTAGCAAGAAACGACGAAGAAATTGTGTATTAAAGAAGGCGTCCCACGAACTGCGCGAGCGACTATGAAAAGTGAGAAATGAGAGGGGCGCTCTCCTCATTCCGCACGCTCGTTGCCTGCTTTTCAGGGTCACTTGGCACGCAGCCAATTGGTCATAACTCAGTTCATACGAAAAATGGTGTCATGGGAGTTTCGAAAGTGTTATCGGGTAACAGCGACCCACCACCTCACATCAAGAACTCAGTTATCCAGATATTCGTGGGACACCTTCTTTAATTCGAAATTATGTTACGACAAAAATAATAATTAGTGATTTGCAGGCGTATAATGTGATGCACGACATCCAGGAGGATACGCTGAACCATCTCCAGGTATATTTATTTATTTACATTTTAATTAACAATTTATTTCAAATTATATACCATAATTTCAATATATTTCAGTTTTTCGCTTCATACGGAAGCTACGCGCTGGATGAAGAAGACAGCAACTCTCCGTTCCAGGTAAATATTTCGCACCATAAATCTTAATTTATTATTATTACTTGATTATTTACAGTCACTCCTCTTCCTCATCCGTGACTGGCAGAACGACGATGAGTATGGAATGGAGGCGGGAAGGCAACTGCTGGATGATACGTTCAAGGTTTATTGCGTGTGATGTTCGTTCAAAAAATGCAGTACAGGTTCATGCAAGCTCCAACGCATCTATGCAGTCGCTGCGCAAAGATATTCAGAGGTATTACGACAATACCATCTTACTATCGCATATTACGGAATGATTTCGCTAGTTAAACATTGATCGTTATAGTACACCATTGATTCAGGAGTTTCGTAGACATGAAATGTGCACTTCTTCCGAATCCAGGAAGCAAGATCTGCAAGGGATCCGAAGGAACGATTACTGTGAACGGTATGCTCGAGTCTCTTTATTTTGCCTTATCGTAAAAAATATGAGAGAGCTTTGCGAAATGAGAAATACACTCTGGTTTCTCCTACCGGCTAACCGGCCAATGAAAACCCATAACTCTATAGCTACGAACTTGTATCCCTCCTGTTTTATGGTTTCTCAGTGGGTGGGAGAAACCAGATCAGACCATCTTTAATGCTGACTATTCAGACATGGACGAGGACTTCCAGGCTGAGCTGGCCGATTTGGTGCCTCGCTTGTTCGATCATCTACTTCTCCCGAAAGAGGTGAGCCCAGCAAAAATATTACAAAATTAAATAATATTCCCTCTTAAATTATGTTTCCTTCTGAAGGCTCATAGCCTGATATGAAACAAATTTAATAGGTCGACCTAAACGCCAAATTTTTCATTTTGAAAGGTCGGCGGCAGAGCGATCAAAGGCGCCGAATTTCTGGAGTACTTCAAGACGTATTCAAAACTGTTCGCCAGTGGAAAAGTACCGGAGCCCAAGAGTATCTTCGATGTGAATAGTTTAACTATTTAATATTATTCAACATAATTAAATATTTCTATAATGTCAAATATCATAGGCAACGGCCGAAGCGACTCATCATTCTGCGCTCAATGAGAGCCTTAATAGCTACAATTGCGCAATGAAAGCGGTATGCACGTAATATTTGGAAATTCTAAGTCAAATATTCTTCAGAAGTTCGCCCAACTCTCGGATCGTCAATTCTTCGAGGAATCACGCCTCAAATCCATTCATCAGGAGGTTTCCCTTGCCGCCGTAAAGTGAGTATACAAATCAATACATTCAAATAATGATATTATTTTCATAAAAATATTCATTCAGATTGTTCACGGATACAAAGAAGATGGGAACGCTTCCGAAGTTTCTCGAATCACTGAAGCTAAAGATTGAGGTTTATCTAAAGCTTCAATTATTACTATAATTGAATTTTCAGTCACAATTCATCGAGGTTTTCATGAAGGACAATCAAAATCGAATTGAGGTAAGTTAATTACGAATCAAAAATCTTTTAGAAAAAAATTCAAATATCTCAGATGGAACGAGTTCGAAAGGAGAAGGAAGAGGCTGAAAGGAGACGAATTGAGCAGGAGAGAAGAGCAAGGGAAGAATTGGCAGAGAAGGAAAGGGAGAAGGAACGGATGAGAGTTCAGGTAGGTCCTGTTCTTAGCGAACACACTGAAATTCGGACAAATTGTATTCTAAGGATTCTTTTTTTTACCAAGTCAAATTCCAGGAAAATTAGGAATCAAATGAATCTTGCATTTGGTCAACCTAATACTAATTTATCATATGCAACTTGTACATGTAAATTGATTACAGATGGAAAGGGAGAGAAAAGAGAAGGAAGAAGCGGAGAGAAAGCGAATCGAGGCTGCCAGAAGACATGAAGAAGAACTAAGAAGGGAGAGAGAAGCGGCGGAGAGAAGAAGAGTGGAGGAGCAGAAGAGGGTAATCTACATGCTTTTCATTTTCACGTTTCTGAAGAAAAAGAAGAAGAAACCTAATTCATACTTTGTAGAGGGAACAAGAGAGGCGTGAGAGGGAGGAGGAGATGGAAAGATTCACGAGACAAATGGAACAAATGAGATTGGAGGTTAGGAATTTATTTTCGAAATGAATAACTAAGTAATATGTTCAGTCAGAAAGAAAGGAAAGAGAACGAGAACAACGCGAAAGGGAGCGTGAGGCGGACCATAGGAGGGAGATGGAGAGGGTTTGTAATCATTTTATTAATTATTTAAATAATAATTAAAATATATTTAGGAGCGCCAGCGTCGCGAGGAGGCCGAGCGAGAGTGAGTTTTATGAATTTCAAATTTGATTGGCTATCAAACTTCTATATTTTTTGTACTTCATTGACGATTTATCGATTTTATCAGCTTCCGAAATTAGGGAATATAATCAAGCCTGATTCAGGGCCAGACAAGCTGCACAGGCCGCTGCTCAAAGAGCTGCCATGCAATCGCAAATGTTCATGCAACCCAGCTATAGTGGTTACGGTGGTTTCGGCATGTCCTCGCCTTGCGGTAATTTAGCTTTCTTTTTGTAAATTCCCATAAAGATGCAAGCGATTGGTTTACTCTGTATTCATTTTTTTATTTCGCACTTTTCAGACTCTTTCGGTTCACCGTTCGCTCCATCCTACTCGAACTCGTCACGTGCCGGCACGCCCAGTGGCCGCTCCGTCGGAAGGCCTCGTGGAAGTGCGATTTGATATCGTTTTACTAATAATAATGCAATAGTAATCGGTTTATCCGCACCGGTGTTGCGATTGTGGGATCTTAGATGAGTTTGGAGCAGTGCATTGGGAAGAAAACTTATTATAAAACATTTTAAAAAATAAATATGAATTCATAATTGTTCAGGTGTGATGGATAGAGCCGCCATGGGCATCATGCCGAGCGAGGGCAGCCGAGACTGGAACATTCTTCTCAGGAATGGATGGGAGGAGTGAATCCACTCTCACAGTTGTGTCATGTTTTCCTGCTAGACTAAATACCCGGTTTATAATGTTTTCAACATGTTTTATTTGTATGATGCCTAGAATTGTTTCCATAAATTCTCCTATAAATACTCCGCAGGAGTGGAGTGATTTTAATTTCACAGTTGTATATTTCTAGACTCGCTTTGTAATTTTTCAGCATGCTTCTTTGTCATTACGTCTCGTCTTGATAAATATAATTTTCTCTGAATTTAAGCTCACATGTTCCCTGTGGCCTTGCTCGATGATTACAAAAAGGATGCAATCGAAGGTTACTCTCATAATTTTCTTTTAGTGATCTCCGGAATTGCGCGCCTCACCGTTTCGTATTATCTCTTTTCGAAATTTGTGTATGAAAAATAAATTGCAATTTAGATATGACCAGCAACTATAATGACTCCAGGATTCCAGAGTCGCAAGCGCGTGAATATCGGGAATTCATCGCAATGTCCCGAGCTCAGAATGAAGCATTGCAAGTTTATTCTCAAACGTTTTGATTCGTCTTTTGGTTCAAAAATCACGTTTTGCAGAGATAAACAAGACGCCTTGCCCCACTTCTCCCGCACATGTGCCGGATGTGCCCAGGATGATCCGCCCCACCGCTTCGTCGCCCCACCGGGTGCGGTCACGCGGTCTGCCGCGCGTGCGCGGACGCCTCACCGCGCGCCTGTCCGCTCTGCGAGCGGACGACCGCCTGGGTGCGGCTGTTCGAGGACGCGCCCTCGCGCGAGTGCCCCATCTGCTATGCGGAACAGCCCCTATCTCGCACCGTTTTCGTCCGGTGCGGTCATTCCCTGTGCGTCGCGTGTTCGTTCCAGTTGGCGCTCGATACCGACTGTGAAGTGGTGCTGTGCCCAAAATGCCGAGTGGGCTCGTGGAGTGTACTGTTACAAGAGGAGCTAACGAATACTGATCACCTTCGAACAATCTCGCTGCACTACATGAAATCGCTGAATGCCCTGCCGAAATTGGCCAACATGGCAGAACCAACAGTCAGCATTGTTGAGCAGTTACTTATTATATCGGTCGCTTGTTTCTTACTGACCGCTGGACACTGGTACACGCATTTAGCCTCATTAGTACGAAGCATTATGCGTGGATTTTTCTTGTCCAAATAATTGTTTTATGTCTGATAAATGGGTATTTCTTAATTTTTCGAGAAAAGTAAACACGAGTGCAAGAGAATATTTTCCCCATTGGCATCGTCTAACGATTTGCCTCGTGGATTGCATTTCTAGTATGAGATCGGAAGCATCCAATTTTGAAAACTAGACCTCATCCAGTTTTCAATCACTGCATATCACCTGACTTCTGTTGCTCATTTGCTAGTTCCAATTCACTTTTTTTTATTTATTTTTTTTAGATTTATTTATCAGCTGTCAATTCGGTCAAGATGAGCAGACTCGAAGCTTTTCGGAAAGATATTCATCGCTTAACTAAGGACATCGATTTAATGTAAGGTTTTACTATTGTGATCATATTGTGTCATCAGAAATATATTATAAATAATTTCAAAAACATAATATTGCAGGACCGGGATTGTGCACTCGACAGCTTGTTCTACATGCAGCAAAGAATCCGAGACGCGCTACGCCGATATCGCAACCGGCCAGACATTCTGTGGTGATTGTATCATTCCGGATGGCTCAACACCTCCCAGAACCGTTGTGAAGCTAATCGAGAACGATCTAAAATCGCGTGAATGCACAATCTGCCTGTGCGAAGTACCGCTTGTGCGGCGATTCTTCGTCGGTTGCGGTCACTTGATTTGCCAAGCCTGTGGGTTAGAGTTGATGCTGAGCTATTTGAGCCCTAATTGCCCCTGCCCCTTCTGCCGTGCGAAATCGAAAACCGTGATGCTGGTGGAAATTCCGGTGCTAAATGCGGCAGCTCATGCCGCAACACAATGAATTGTTCATTTCAATTGAGTAATTATATTTCGGATCTTGTGTAGTTTCCATGAATAAAAAACTGAAAATTACTCTCGTTGGATTTTCATAAATTTGTTATTTGAAAGCTAGCAGTGATTGATACGATACAAGTGTTCAAAGACAATCATTTCGCTTCATCAGTATCTTTGCATTTTTTTATCTTACATTGTTAGATGTTCGATCGTAGGTTGATTTCTAAATCTCTTGTTGAAAAAGTGCACAATAGACCCGCTGGCATCTTTTACACCGGCCTGTCATAAAAGTTCCTGACACCAGATCGGAAGGATCCTACCTCCTTTGCTCGATGCTGAATGTCCATTGGATACCAGTCCGCCATCGCTTACTCTTGCTTGGACCCGACCCATACTACGAATTCTATCCCGCGTATTATTCAATATTTTTATATTATGAGAATTTTACCTGTCATAGGTTCTCCAAATCCAGTGATGAACAAGGAGAAACTACTCGTGATGTCTCGTGAACGCATCACTGCCTTCAGAGCGCAGGACGAACAAATGTAAGTTCTGCATGCGTTTTTCATCCTCGATCCTAACAGCTGGCCTTATTAGTGGGTCCCACCTAGCGTTGTCTAACTGTAAAATCTAGACTGTAAAATCGCTTGACGTGGATACACCTTTACCTTTACCTTTTCATCCTCGAACAAGTAGCATGAGGGGTCATTGGTTAGCTCCGCAGGACGCAAGTCCCTCGATTATTTTTTTAAACTTTACAAGCATCTTTACAGCGCATCATTGCACCCTGCGCCCGTCTTCTCACGCGCCTGCAGCGGCTGTCACGCGCCCCATCCGGACGCCCGCTTCGTCTCAACCGCGTGCGGCCACGCGGTCTGCCGTGCGTGCGCGGACGCCTCTCCGCGCGGCTGTCCGCTCTGCAAGCAGGCTACAAGCTTCGTAAGGCTCTACGAGAACGACGTGAAACCACGAGAGTGTCCGATTTGCTTCACGGAAAACCCGGTCATCCGTCGAGTGTTCATCGAGTGCGGTCATACCGTTTGCATTTCGTGCCGTATGGAAATGTTATTAGCCTCGGAATCGACGTTCTTCAAATGTCCAATGTGCCGTGCCGATTCGACTTGCATACAACTCGAAGAGGAACTCGTGCCACATACCGAAATGCCCACTCTTCCAGAAATATTCATGGTCCTATCGATTAACATTGTCATATTGACCTCTCCCTTCTGGATTAGAAAATCCGTCTCATTCATGGCCAATATTTTACGTTAAAGATTTGTCTCGTGATATGTGTTTTCTTTGTTCTTATCTCAGATAAATAAAATTGGTATATAGACATTGTTTTCGGAATATTACTCTCATCCCTATCGCAACGACGTATGTTTTTCAACGTTCCACATGTTTCGCTTTCAGTTGCTAAGCGGCTTATGTTAGTCGGCCATCTTTCTGGTATCATGACAAAAATAACTAGATTCAACGTCATCACACACTCCAATTCTCATATCATTCGGTGAATTATGGTTCGTATCTTCTTCGTCCTCATTCTTCTCCTTTCTGCTCCTCTCATCGCTGCAGAGACTGTATCATCATCAGTATCTGGATGCGTCGGTACCCCCTTCGTTCTTTTTTTCGAAATAAACTCCATATTTCCAGCCGATCCTCACTCCGGAATTGGTGCTGGAATAATGAAGGCTCTGTCTATTCTGAACTCGTTTGTGGACGATATCTTCGAGAGAATCTCTAACGTGATGGCTTCTAAATAAATCGTACTCATTCATTGTTCTATCGCTAACCGAAATCATTGTAAGTCAAAGGAATCAGTATTTTTTTTGTTCTTGACAACAATATTTTTTAGCTCATAATGAAAATTGCACAGTTGGCACAAAATACTATCGATAGAGCATGCCTTCTGGGCAAGTTTGTTGGCAGAACAACACACACAAATCGAAGCCAGTATTGTTTGAGTACTGTCAAAAAGCGTCTGATCGATGATTCATCAATACGCAGTCCTTATTCCTTTCCATGTTCCCGCAAAGTTTCATTTAATTGGAATTATTTGTAGGGACCTCAGTAGATACACGCCCAATTTACAGATGGCACTCGAATCGCACAAGCAGCGGTACCGCGACCTTATCGCTGCGTTGAAGAAAACCGACGATCGGAAGTGAGTTTCGCATCCACTTTGACGGACACTTTGACATCGATAAACCAGACGAGCAGTCACTCTGTCATTAACCTTCTTCCCTTCTTGTCCAAACATCACTGAAAAGACCGCACTGCATCTTCACTATGACACCAATACACACACGCACGGGAAAATTCGCCACATAGAACTTGTGTCTCTTCAGTGAAGCTCGCGGCGACGCAGCCATCCATTTCGCACGCACATGTCGCGGCTGCGACACGGCCGATCCGCCCTCGCGCGTCTTCTCCACCGAGTGCGGCCACGCGGTCTGCCGCGAGTGCGCGGACGGCCGGAGCGCCTGCGCGGTCTGCGATGTCGCCACGGAATTCGTCAAACTCTATGAGGATGCGAGCAGTCGCGAGTGTGGTGTCTGCTTGGCGGCTGAGCCAATGTCACGGGTACATCTTATTTAGATGCTTCTGACGGAAAAAAAGGATAATTTTAAAAAAAATTTTACTCTCAAGAAAGATAAGATAAGCAAGGCAATTAAAATACAATTATTACAATATTGTATATTTTCGCAGGACGTCTTCACTGAGTGCGGTCACATTCTGTGCACGGCTTGCGTGGTGAGAAATTAATTACATTTTTATATTTAATTCAAAAAAATATATATTTAACTCAAATTTAAGCGATAATTTAGGTGCAAATGCGCCTGGACATTGTGAGCAATTGGCTGAAGCGCTTCCGCTGTCCGTTCTGCGATAAGCAAAAGAAGTACAAGAAGAGGGGCAGGTAATTGTTTCCTCAATATTGGTTTCCATAAACTGGTTCCTTAAATTTCTGTCATTGTAAAAATTTTTTTTGCTATATTAGGTTGATGCATAAGTTTCTTCACACCGTACTTTCTAATTTATTGCCCTTATACCGAATCACTCCCAAATTCTCTTGAAATAGGAACTAGGTATGGGTACGAGGACTAAGGCCATACATTTAAATTGGCTCATAGCTACTTAGTATTTGAGGCAAAAAATCGGAAACAAAAACGATCGAAAACATGGCATTTTAGGTATGATCATTCGCGTTGCATTATTTTCAGAACGAGTGATTCCCAAATTCTCACCGATTTTAGAGGGATTGGAGAAGGGTTTCTGGTTCACATGACAGTGTTATATTAGGCTTATGAATATCATACGAAACGGTGGGCCCCAAAAAGTGGCAATTTCGATAGTCGATTTGCGAGATACAAATCTAAAAAATAGTATCATTAGAATAGGTTCTTCGACAATCTCCAAAATAAAACGAGAACTCTAACAGGCAAACTACTTTGATTTGCACCACACTTTGAATCTCTTGGTCTATCGAGACAAATTTAATACAAGAATTTCAAGAATCGGCGGTTTTTGTGATGCCCTAACTTTTGAATATGTGGGTATTTTTTGAAGGTTGTTTGTGGTAGAGTTGCCGCTCCACATGTGTTGTGTATTATGAATGCATTTTGTGCCAATGATTGAGATTTGAGGATATCTCAATTCTCCATGGAATATTAGGACGAATAAGAGTGAGCAAAAATTTGCACTGTGCTGACGTTGATTTGATATCGTGTCGACCTCAGTCACCATTCAGGGGTTCCATTATGCTGGGTATAGAGAGTATTCAAATAGTCATTGAATATGAAAAACCGCGACTTGAATGATGAAAGAACAAGGAAGGGACGAGTCGGAAACTATCGAGATATTTTTGTGAAGAAACTTTTGCATCAACCCGATAATTCCCATCAAGCTGGAACGCGCGAAAGCTGCTTGAGGAGCCGATCGAGTCGAACATTTCGGCATCCGATACTGACAGCGACGTCACGGGTTCTGATGGACCCGAGCGTACATCCAAGTCATGTTTCAGAGCCTTCTTCCGATGTTTGACCCAAACTTGCAGAAGTAGTATATTACGCAAAATGCAAATTAGGTAATGCACATAATTTTATTCATGATTCAATTTCATGATTCGCACTACATAACTTGCATTTTGCGTATTACCAGATTCATTCGTATTTTGCGTAAAATTTTGCGTGTGATTCGCACAATTCGCGCAAATATTGCGCGCAATTTTTAATTTCGTCATAAATGATGAGTCTTTTTTTTTGATTTAATTACGAAAATACGCAAGCGAGAGTCGGGACAGGAACCGGCAATTTGATTATCCTTTATTCTGCAAGAGTATAATATAATATAGTGTATAAGAGTATAAATGAGGGTATAGATGTATCTTTTCCAGAAAATCGGAAGAAAAGCAAGGATCTACTGAGGGTCGTTGAATCTCATCTTTATGTTAGCTCTGCAGCAGTTCTCGCAGAGTTGATTGAGATAATCGGGCTTGTTACTCTGACGAATGCGCTGAAGGCACGGGGCGCAAACAAACGTGCAGATGATGTTTTTAGCTGGTACCATTAGCTGACGAGAAGTCTGAAATATAAGTAAATTAAAACCGTAGATGTATGATTAGCTAAAGTCAGAAGTATAAATAAATATGTGAATTAGCTTACTAGGGTAACTGAAGGAGGAGCGAAGAGATCAGGCTTGATCATTCCACCAAAATCCGCTTCTTGTTCCACAGCAAGAGAAGATGGTGAAGGAGGAGGAGGAGGAGGAGGAAGAGAGGACATTCTTGTACTGGTTACTGTAATTACACACACGTAGCTAGAGACAGAAAAAAAATAACGATTACCACCAAGATAGAATTAGCGAAAGTATTAGCGAATTTCGAAAGAGGATATAAGATATATTTGAATAGATCTTTCTGGAATTGACAACTAAGGAAGTTACAGGTTACTGTAATGAAAAAATTTCAAGTTGAAAAAGCTTAAAATGAAATAAAAAGGGGCGTGGTTTCGAATAGATAGAGAGAGAGAGACGGATAGACAGCAAATAAATTGAAAAAAGAATTAGAAAAAAGTGAGATCAAAGTGTTTTTCGAACAGATAGACAGAGAGAGAGAAAGAGAGAGAGAGAGACGAATAACCAAATAAGGAAGTAGTAAGAGAGGTTACTGTAACGAAAAAATTGCAAGTTGAAAAACGTATAAAATGAGATAAAGTGAAGGGAGTGCCTTAGAATAGATCTTTCTGGAAGTATTCTCACACCACGACGGTATACAGAGCCAAGAGAACGATATGATCAGAGAGGGTGATGACTGATCCCTCCCACAGGGGAGAGGAGAGAAGAGAGAGAAAGTACTGGACTGGACGAAAGAATAGAACGATAAGATCAGAGAGCCCCCACAGGGAAAGACAGAACTGAACACGTCAAGATGGGTGGGAGATAAACTTTTGCGGTAAAATGAAAATAATAGCAGATGGTGAAGGAGGAAAGGAAAAGGCAAAACGCTAGGATCTGTGAAGAGACTTGTATCTCTCGTCTATAAAAAACAACTATGACGTATATGGAGAGACTTGTATCTATCGTCTATGAAGAGACTTGTATCTCTCGTCTATGAAGAGACTTGGATCTCTCGTCTATGAAGAAAAATCTCGTCTATGAAGAGACTTGGATCTATCGTCTATGAAGAGACTTGGATCTATCGTCTATGAAGAGACTTGGATCTATCGTCTATGAAGAGACTTGGATCTATCGTCTATGAAGAGACTTGGATCTATCGTCTATGAAGAGACTTGGATCTATCGTCTATGAAGAGACTTGGATCTATCGTCTATGAAGAGACTTGGATCTATCGTCTATGAAGAGACTTGGATCTATCGTCTATGAAGAGACTTGGATCTATCGTCTATGAAGAGACTTGGATCTATCGTCTATGAAGAGACTTGGATCTATCGTCTATGAAGAGACTTGGATCTATCGTCTATGAAGAGACTTGGATCTATCGTCTATGAAGAGACTTGGATCTATCGTCTATGAAGAGACTTGGATCTATCGTCTATGAAGAGACTTGGATCTATCGTCTATGAAGAGACTTGGATCTATCGTCTATGAAGAGACTTGGATCTATCGTCTATGAAGAGACTTGGATCTATCGTCTATGAAGAGACTTGGATCTATCGTCTATGAAGAGACTTGGATCTATCGTCTATGAAGAGACTTGGATCTATCGTCTATGAAGAGACTTGGATCTATCGTCTATGAAGAGAATCGAATCTATCGTTTGTTAACCTTGTTTACTATGACGTCAATTAAGATGATTTTGTAAGATTTGGTTCGATCAAGATCAGAGAAGGCTATAAAACAATAACAGATGGTGAAGAAAGACGGGAGGGGCAAAAAGCCCCTCCCTCACGACGGGGGGCCTACTAGGGGGCTCCTCCGGAGGGGGAGACCCCTAGCCCTAGGGAACTTTTTGTTCCCGGGAAGGGGACTTTCGTCCCCTTAGGCCCTCCCTCCCCTCCCCTTTCCCTCTCCCTAATGATCAAGTTAATATTGATTTATCGATAGGGAAACATGATCAAATGTTGAGAAGAACAGCAGCGAGGTCCTGAAGGAAGGATTTGCGCTAGCGACATTTAGTCTTGTTACCTGAGCCAGTGCATGAATCTCTTCCTCATCCGAAGTTGTGGTAGGATCATCCGGTGTGGAAGAGAGAAGGGTTGGTTGAGCCTATACAATGAATGAATGAAGAATGAATTATAAAACACACACAAGGCACTTACGGTGAAAGTTATAAACGTCAGCTCCACGATATTCCAGTGCGCTCTTTCGCATAGCATCCGGGCAAGAGCCAAGGCTGACGAGTTACATGTTGTCGATGAGGAGAACACTCGCCTGTTCATCTCCCCATACATACGAAGTGTCATCGAAGACTCGACAGACACATCGAATCTTCAATGTACGAGTGAAACAAAGAATATAACACAAATAAATACCTGTTCATGATCGTGTTGAGGTAGAGAAACACTCTTGATGTCTGGAGAGCCACATTCCTTTCAGCACACGTGACATTCGTCCATTGGAAGACGTAAATGGTGTAATAGGTATATACGGACTTGGTACCCATGACCTCATCGAACTCCCATGGGTTACCCGATAGATCGGGCATGCAACGGATACGTTGAGCTACCATTTTACAACTGAGAGACTGAATGACCCTCCTCCCTTTTTTCCCTACCCAAGAGGCAAGGCCTTGTTCTCTCCCTCCCCTTCAATCAACCAGCATTTAGAGGACTAAAATGTTTATGCTTAAATATTCTGTTATTTTTTATCACGATAGCCATAGCTCAAATTTAATGGGGAAATCAGATTTGATGAGATTGCCAGTGGGGTAATCATTCATGAGCTCTTCGCACAAGCAAGCAACTTCTTTTCCAATGTTGGTGTCTTCGGAAATGTGCATCATCATAAAGGGTTCCTCTCCATTAGAGAATAGCTCAGAATGATAAACGGCAAAGGATTTGCTCTTTACAATGAAATTATTTCCCACAGAACCAGAAAGAATAACTCTAGTAAAGTCATTAACCACAGCTTCGATTGCTTCGACTTCACTAACGTGATAGACACAATTGTTAATGGTACGGGTAGCTCTACTCAGATCACGGACAGTAAAACCAAAAACGGTGAAATTTGTTTGACATTTACGAATTTCGTCGAAAGAAGATACATGTCGAGGTGGAATATGCTTTCTAAACTGATGCAAAGGCTGACCTAAATGGTATTAAATTAGAAAAAGGAAAGAAAAAAGGGCCTACCACAAACTTTGACAGACATTTTCGAACAGAATGAACCATCTTTTTCTACCTTTCTTTCTTTCACGGTCTCTTCACTCTCAACTCGATTTCGCATCGCACAACATGATTTTTTTTGTTGTAATTTTTGCATTTTCTCTGATCGAATTCTCTTCACTCTAGCTCTATAGAAGAGACTGACCTCCCTCTTCCTCTCTAACCATCTGTCTCTTTGCTCTAGTTTATCTGATGTCTCTTCTCTCTTAACCTATAAGAGTAGAAAAATTCTCTCTAACCAGTGGATTTTCTCTTATCTCCCTTGGTCTCTTCTCTCTCATCCTGGTCCAACAGTATAAAAGGAAAAGTTTTCTTACTAAATTATTTCTATCTCTCTCAGCAATCTTACGGTAGTTGGTCTCTCACTCTCTCTCAGCAACCTTACGGTAGTTGGTCTCTCACTCTCTCTCTCTCTCAGCAATCTTACGGTAGTTGGTCTCTCACTCTCTCTCTCTCTCAGCAATCTTACGGTAGTTGGTCTCTCACTCTCTCTCTCTCTCAGCAATCTTACGGTAGTTGGTCTCTCACTCTCTCTACCTGGTTTCCTCTCACTGATTTTGTTATTCTCATTTTCGTTTATAGCCCTACTCTATCTGCCGATCTGGCTCCCTCTCTGATCTTATCGCTCCGTCTGTCTCTATTGTCCATTGTCCAATAAGAATTGAAATGTATCACGCAAATTATAATTGTTCGTATTACTGCAGATTACATATAAACTGCAGCATCACGCACGCAAATAACCGGAGATCACTTCAGTAACAACTCAGAATAATGAAGTAAATCAAAAATCTGGGCAGCACTTACGCTCACCGAGATGAATTACGACATACAACTTCGTTGTCACACACGCACAGTCTGTCCGCTCACGTTAGATAACAGACTGTGGAGTTAATCACTGCAGAAACAGACATTCTCACGCACTAAGCTGAATGTCTGCGGAACGACGCACGAAGCAGTTCCAACTCAACGCACTAGCTGACCGGCTCACGTTAGATGGTCAGTTAGTCTCTCGACTCAAACAATTCCCTAATCTGTCTCACGCACGAAGCTGACAGAATGCACCCCTTCAACCGGCTCACGTTAGATGGTTGAAGGCTCACAAAGATGGTGCACGAAAAGACAAACCACAAATATAAAAATAATAAAGTGGAGAGCTTACTTAGAAGAATAACTGCAGCTTGATTCCCAGAATATGATCAGTATCTTGATAATAAACTGCAGCAGCGAGCGTTGAATCCAATGATGAATTATTTATCGACGAATAAACTTCAGCGACGACATAACTCACATTCTTGCAGCGAAAAACTAACTAGAACTGAATAGAACAGCGAGAAAAGGTCAAATGGAAGGTTCGAGAATACAGTAATCTTACACCACGAAAAGGTCGTCTTGGGCACACCACGAACTACAACTGACTTATTTAGCAAATAATTATTAAAATATTCAAGATAAATACGATAATTATGCAATAATTGGCGGGTTTATCTACACGCCCCACTCCTCCAAAACGAATGTCCTCATTCGATCTTGATAGCTCGGTAGAAAACTTCCAGGTGCTTGAAATGTAGAATCTGCTGCACTCGTCGAACATCATCTTCTTCATAAGAAACTGCAGTCCAAGAAAAAATTCAGCGGCTCCTTCGAAAACGACTCCATCCTCACTGGATCTGGCATCTCCACCGTCCCCAGGGTAACAACACTCTTCGGAAAAACACAATCTTCTCAATCACTTCTTGAATCCACAACGAATACTCCATCCACAATCATCGCATCGATCTTCATAACGATATCAAACACGTCCGTTCGAATCTTCTTGTAGAAAGAATATACAGCCTCCGTAGTCTTCATCATCATCATCTTCTTCTTCTTGAAAAGATATTCAGCATCCAAATCTTCTTGTAGAAAGAATTTGCAGCCTCCGTAGTCGCCATCTTCTTCTACTTCTTCCAAAGCACTCAGCACACATCATCACAATCAATCCAACTCATTGGTTTAGTCTATTGAATCTCCAAGATTCTCACTACACCATTCGAAATCATATCACTCAACGAGTTCCTCACTCGCAACCGATTCAGGCAACACCTGATTCACAATCATATCAATGCAACTACAGGATTACCCTGTCCTTCAAATTCATCACACAACATTCATAGACAACATTAATCTCCATATTCACTTCATATTAATCTTCAGAATTGTCATTAACATCCGGAGTGATCTGCAGTCCTTCCTGCATCGGATCAACTCTCCTCTTATCTATGCAACCGTGAGCATCACAAATTGTATACTGAACATCTGGAATGATCTGCAGTCCTTCCTGCATCGGAACAATCCAAACGATATACACAAAACACTCATCGAGGAACCTTTCCTCTAACAATGACATATCCATTAATATTAGACGAGATTATCTGCAGCTATCAACAGCATTGATCACCTCCTCGGTCGATCATTCCATCAAATACTCCACAATATTCATCACATAGCTTTACTTCCAGGTGCCTGCTGCATCACAAAACTATCGCAAAAAAATCATTATCCTTTAGTATGAACCTCCAGTACTACTTGTACCACCGAACAATGGCTGGGTAAGAATATTGACCTCATCCTAATGAGTCTCATCTTTTACGACCCCTCTTGCCTTGGTTAGTCACGATACATCCCATCGGACTCTCAACCTCATCACTCACTGAGTGCTATCCATATCGACGCTTCAAATCCAAATTCTAAAAAGCTCGAAAACACTCCATCAAAACTAAAACAATCAATGCTTATGGTAGTTTCCTTACTACCGTGGCGTTTGCCCACATGCCCCGCTTGCCACATCGTCTAAGCACGATATCAACCATTTGCGATAAAAAAAACAACTCACAGGTCCTCCCTGTTACTCAGCTCCAACTCATGTGAAATATACACAAACACATTCAAACATCCAAACAAATGTGCAGCAATTCATCCGTCTCAACGACACTCAGCCCAACTTTCACTCAAAATACACGTTCTGTATAATAGTCATTGAGTGCATCACAATAAACAGAGGACAGATATAAACTGCAGCTATCAACAACATCGATCACCTCTTCGGTCGATCGTCCCATCAAATACTTCACCATATACACAACATAGTCAGATTCTCAGAATCTTCCTGACTTCCAAAGTTTTCGCAACACTTTACAATTTTTGTCGATATCATGGCACTCTATCGCATCTCTTGTCGATATCATGCCATTCTCGCCCTTGTGGCCTCTTGCCTTGCTGGAATGTTACCTCAGCCTACCTCACATCACTAAAAATTATAATAACTCGCACACAACAACTCATGAAGCAATCAGGTTCCACCTGCAAATCAGCTCCTTCTCATGTGAAATATACACAAACACCTTCAAACATTCAAATAAATCTACAGTAATTCCTCCGTCTCAACGATACTCAACTCAATTCTCAACACTACAGTTTGTCGGCTCACGTTAGATGACAAACTGTAGTACTCAACGCAATTCTCACTCAAATATACACGTTCTGTATAATATTCATTGAGTGCTTCACAATATACAGAGAACGGAAATAAACTGCAAATAACCAGCACAACGATCACCTCTTCGGTCGATCGGTTTCTAGTGCTGTACCGATCTTGGCTTGAATCAAATGAACGACAGCAAGGAAAAGCAACTCAGGTTAATTCCACTGCCTCCAACGACAGCTGCTTTCCCAACTCTGGGTCACCGTAAAATTCAAACTTGGCTCAGCCCCCATGAAATGTATCACGCAAATTATAATTGTTCGTATTACTGCAGATTACATATAAACTGCAGCATCACGCACGCAAATAACCGGAGATCACTTCAGTAACAACTCAGAATAATGAAGTAAATCAAAAATCTGGGCAGCACTTACGCTCACCGAGATGAATTACGACATACAACTTCGTTGTCACACACGCACAATCTGTCCGCTCACGTTAGATGACAGACTGTGGAGTTTATCAACTGCAGAACAGACATTCTCACGCACGAAGCTGAATGTCTGCGGAACGACGCACGAAGCAGTTCCAACTCAACGCACTAACTGACCGGCTCACGTTAGATGGTCAGTTAGTCTCTCGACTCAACAATTCCCTAATCTGTCTCACGCACGAAGCTGACAGAATGCACCCCTTCAACCGGCTCACGTTAGATGGTTGAAGGCTCACAAAGATGGTGCACGAAAAGACAAACCACAAATATAAAAATAATAAAGTGGAGAGCTTACTTAGAAGAATAACTGCAGCTTGATTCCCAGAATATGATCAGTATCTTGATAATAAACTGCAGCAGCGAGCGTTGAATCCAATGATGAATTATTTATCGACGAATAAACTTCAGCGACGACATAACTCACATTCTTGCAGCGAAAAACTAACTAGAACTGAATAGAACAGCGAGAAAAGGTCAAATGGAAGGTTCGAGAATACAGTAATCTTACACCACGAAAAGGTCGTCTTGGGCACACCACGAACTACAACTGACTTATTTAGCAAATAATTATTAAAATATTCAAGATAAATACGATAATTATGCAATAATTGGCGGGTTTATCTACAGAATCATCACTAAGGCCTAACCAATTCCTAATTTGTTTCTTTTGTCACTCATCTATACATCATATCAGCCTCGAATCATCTCATCACTCATGACTAACCACCACACCATGCCCTCCCTTCTGGGTGCTCCTTGGGAATCGACTGAGATAAAAGGCACCAAATTGACCTATCTTTCCTACTACATCCATGCGTTCGAGTGGACGGGAGTCAAGTGTGAAGAGAAGAACGAGACTCTCCAAAGATCAAGAATTCGAGAATACTTCAAGACGATCAAACAGAGGTATGGCATTTTACTGATTTCTAGATTGTTCTTTGACCCTTATTCTGAATTTGGGTGTCTTTTCATTGTACTATTTCGAAAAAAATCTGACCGATGAGAGAGCTTTCGAAAGGACCCCCAATTTTTGAAATTTGGGTCAAGATTTCGTGTGTTATTTCGTCACTCTGACCTATCATTTGAAAGGAAGAGACCCGTATTTTGGATTTTGGATTGAAGAATTTGTCTCTTCATTTCGTGTTCTATTTCGTCACTGGTCATTCGAAAAGAAGATACCCATAGTTTGGAATTTGGGTGAAGAATTCGTCTTGTGAGAGAGCATTTGAAAGGAAGAGACCCATATTTTGTCATTTTGGGTGAAGAATTCGTCTCTTCATTTCGTGTGCTATTTCGTCACTTGTCATTCGAAAGGAAGATACCCATATTTTGGAATTTGGATGAAGATTTCGTCACTCTGATCTGTCATTTGAAAGAAAGAGTCTTGCTGATGATGCTACACATTGCAGATTTGGCATACCCTTCGGGACGTCCATTACCATACGCATGATTGGAGATGATTATCGAATATTCTCTTCATCATGCGCCTTCATTCCTTCGATTCAGACTCTAGCCAAGATCCTCTGTCAAGGAAATACCTGGCTCCATGTCGAAGTGACTTTCATAACCTTTACCGTAAGTCGAATATCGTTGTTCCTCCAACGAGACTCGAAAATTTGAGGCTCTATTCTCACAATGTGCGTACACCACTAATAATCTCGAACAAGGAAAAAAACCGGCTAACACGGGGACTGAGAGTGAGAACGACAAAATGAATCGCACAATACCCGAGGTACAACATAATCTCGTTTTGTTTTAATCATTTTACTCCAGGTGCTCCTTGAAATGCTATCGTCAAACAATATCGAACATAACTATAGTGAATAATGCCGAGGTCAGGGCCCTCCCGTCCCGATGCTTTCCATCTTACAATATTTTGGCTATCCGACTCCAAAAAAAAGATCTTTGATCTCACTTTTCAATTTGAAACTTACTTCCTTAATTCGTCTCTCTCTCTGCCTATCTGTTCAAAAAACCACTTTGATCTCACTTTTTCTTTTGCTTTTTCAATTTCTTTGCTGTCTAGCCGTCTCTTTCTCTCTATCTATTCGAAACCACGCCCCTTTTATTTCATTTTATACTTTTTCAACTTGAAATTTTTTCGTTACAGTAATCTCTCTTAATCTAACCGTCTGTCTATCTATTCTTTGATCTCACTTTTCTCATGCTTTTTCAATTTCTTTGCTGTCTATCCGTCTCTCTCTCTATCTATTCGAAACCACGCCCCTTTTATTTCATTTTTTCAACTTGAAATTTTTTCGTTACAGTAATCTTAATCTAACCGTCTGTCTACCTATTATTTGATCTCACTTTTTTTCATGCTTTTTCAATTTCTTTGCTGTCTATCCGTCTCTCTCTCTCTTTCTATTCGAAACCACGCCCCTTTTATTTTATACTTTTTCAACTTGAATTTTTTTCGTTACAGTAACCTCTCTTAGTCTATCTATCTATTCTTTGATTTCTTTGCTGTCTATTCGAAAAAACATGCCCCTTTGTTTTTTCAACTGTCAAAGTCTGTCAAAGGTAAATTATTATATTACCTTTCTTACAAAGCACCACTCTACAGAATTATTCAATCACTACTAATCGTTATTATATTGTACGATTGCATAAATAAAGGATAATCTAATTGCCGGTTCCGGCTCTCGTATAAATTACAGTATGACTCATCATTTATGACGAAATTAAAATTGCGCGCAATATTTGCGCGAATTGTGCGAATCACACGCAAAATGAATCTGGTAATACGCAAAATGCAAGTTATGTAGTGCAAATCATGAAATTGAATCATGAATAAAATTATGTGCATTACCTAATTTGCATTTTGCGTAATATACTACTTGCAGAAAGTCATGATCCATTGTAGCACAATCGATAAATTTGTTGAGTAATTCGAAATATACATTTCATCCGTCTCATCCGCATCGAGCTTGATCGATCTTCCGCTTGGCGCAATGGAAATGCATTGAATAATGAAATAACAATCCCTTTCTCACCCGCTGGCAATGAAGCAAGCAAATGGACTTCTGGTCAGGTTGACAGCTCATTCCCCTTCCCCAAGATCGGATGCCGCTGTCTCACATCGTTTCCTCCTAAAGATCAACTTGGTGCCCGGAGGCGTCCGGCTTTGGGAATCATCCGCTTATTTCCCTTCTGCATCTCCATTCGGCCTTACTAATTTACGTAAGCTACTCCAGCAATGTGCTTGATTTGCATGAGGAATGCTTTCAAAAATCTGCGACTTCGCCGGAAAATCGAGAAGATTCTTCCCGAGAAGAGAAGGAGAAACGATATGAAGTTAGTTTTTTTCTCTTATTTTCAAAGTTTCATCCTATAATTTAAATTTAAAAAACATTTAAATATTAAAATAGATCCCGTTAATCCAGGCAATATTTGTTAGAAACACTATTTATTATATACTTCGCAATTGCAGTGAGTTCCCCGGCCCTCACACAGTCCGCTTCACACACGCTTGCGGAGGATGCGGTTCCGACGCGCCCGCCGAGCGTTACGCTTCGGTCGCATGCGGTCACGCGGTCTGCCGCGAGTGCGCGGGCGGCGCAGATGAAGCGTGTCCGCTGTGTTTCGCGCCGACGAGCTTTGTGAGGCTGTTCAATGATGAGGAGCACTCGAGAGAATGCGAAATCTGCTTTTGCGGGGAACCCTTCGAGCGATCGTTTATGACTGCATGCGGTCACGTCTTCTGCAGGTGAGATTTTTTAATTGTAAGATTTTAACATTCATTGTCGAGTATCATTTTACTTAGTTATTTCTTTATAACCAAGCGAAAAATCGATTTAAAAAAAAGTTAGTTAGTGTGATTTGTGTGATTGTAATTTGGAATTCGGGACAATTCAGCCACTACTGTGATAGAAAAATAGTCGAGTTTTATTAAAATTGTCTCTGCACATTTTGGAGCTTTAGTATCACTGTGAATCTTTACAGCGCATGCTCCCTAAACCATCTCCTATTCTCGCTCAAGAGCTGGATCCGATTCTGCTGTCCGATCTGTCGAGCAGAAACGAACCTACGGACACTTAGAGAAGAAACAGTCGAGGTAGCGCAGGTTGCCGACCCTGATTCTTCCTCGACGTCTACGACTGATTCTGACGCATTTTTGACCTCCGAAAAGCGCACCACTTCCCTGTTGCGCAAGCTCATCTGCGTCTGTTGATTGACCTAGTTTATGTGTTGTTGATTGAATCGCTCAGTATAGACAACGAATACTTTATTTCATGTATCAGCATATTATATCTTAATATCTTATCTGATAAACGTATCATATCTGATATGCCGCTCTCCGTAAGGGCAAATTGTCCTCTGCACCGATACAACCTCGCGAGATCTGTGCATAACGCGAAGGGCGCTACAGCGAAAAAGAGTAGGAGATTTTTGCATTGGAAACACTGAAATGCTCAGAAGCAGTGATAAATTGTAACAACTTTTGGCTTACTTTTCACAATGTGACCATTATAGTCGAATTCAAAGTTAAAATTAGTCTCGCTGAACAATGCTTCGAACCATATTTCTTTTCCGATGTTGGACAATCGCTTAATCAATGAAAGCAATGATCGTCTTCGTTCTTACTTTTCCAATGGTCTTTGCACTTTCGAGATCAAGAAAGTCTCCATTTTTCAGTATCGTTATCTTTTCAAGCTTTCTTGAGAGCATTTCTGGGAATACATCTGTCCAAACATTATTGGGTACGCCAAAAAAGGTATCGCTGTCGAAGTTTGAAATCGTTTTGCGCAGCGAATAAAGGAGCGATGAGAGTTCGAGAAGGAAATTCGCTAAAAAAAAGTTTTATCAATATCTAGAATTCCATTTATCTTGCCTGTATCAGTGCGAACGAAACGAACGGAATGCACAGCCATTTCAAGGTTTTGCGCGTTATTCATCCTGATCGTTTCGAGTAGATGTTGGCTGCAACAACATTCATTTCACACTCAGTTGAAATCAGAGCAAATTCATACGCGACACCATCGGTAAGACAGCTAATGCGAACCGTCAAATTATCTATCGAGTGTCCATGTAGCAGCGCCGCATTCGTTGGCGTCTTCCTTTTGTAACCGAAGTCATTCAAAGTCACATTATTGATTTTCGCTCCAATTCATTTCCCGAGCATTTCCATTGTACTCACATCGCCAATTTTAACGCCCATTGTGAAGAACTGTAAAGACGCAGAATAAATCAATATTGAGAAAATAATAGTAAAATCACATCATTGCGTGGGCACTGAACGTGGGTGCTGCGCTTCAGGCACTTGCTGAATTCTTTTCCCTGTAGAATACTTCGAAGCTCGAACACATTAGACCAGCATTTCGCGATGCTCAGTAAGATGTGGAAAGCATCCGGTTGGTCAATGGTGGACAGTATTCGATTCAGTGTGGCAGTCTTCAATTAGAATTGTTTTAGTTGTAAAAAAATTGGTTCAACTATGTATACTGGGAAAAATACAATCAAATCCAGAAAAATAAAATACTTTGTTCTTCTGAATACTCACTCTCCAGCTCCATGGCACACTCCGTAAAACACGGCGTTTGATTAGCTTCGTTCGAGATGGAGCACTTATATCCATTTGGCGCTATGAATATATATGTTTTTATTTATTTTAGTAGACAGACAGAATTAGTGATTGCAGTTGACATTGCAAAAGTGCGTGTGGTTTTCATCCTTTTTGATCTTCATAAATAAAAAAAATATTGTACTATCTCACTATTGGTCCGATGTGAACGATTTCTACGTAAGGAATAGCCTCCCTTTCTCTGACATATTCATCAACTCGAAATCGAAGCATCCGCGAAACCTGAATTGATTCACAATGTTCGAAAAAATTCTGAAAGATTTCTCATGGGAGAGCATGCCGAGTGAAGGGACGGATTCTTCATCTTCATTTCCCTATTTTTGACTCGCCTGCCTAAGGGCGAAAATCGACTGGGGAGTGTAACCGAATATCATCTGCACTATTTCGACGGGCAGGGCCTCAAATGCGGAGACATCGCGGCGGTTTTCCAAAGATTCTTCCGTAATCGGCTTCACATCTGAAATTCCAACGTTGCATTCGATAAAAGCATAAACTTATAATGCAGTTTCTAAAAAAATATAGGTAAAAACTATACGTGGCTCTCGAAATCTGCGCGATACTCGTCGAAAAAGACCCATTGATGTCGGCTGTAAACTGGGGTGAACAGCCTGTGAAAGATTAGTTCTAATAAAAAACCCGACAGCTTGAGAAAGGAAAAGCAACGTTGTCAGCGATTAGTGAAGTAGGGATGACAACTTCTCCTTTTCAGTCGTCGAAGCTATCACCGCTTAGACAAACGCGAAAGACGACATTTTAAATTCATCATTCTGACATTCAAATCTAGTAACACTAAACCGAAACACTGAAAGTTGCTTCGAATCATTGAAATCCAAGGATTGTTGATTCAGACCCGAAGAGATAGGTTGCGAGTGATAAGGAGGAAGAGAGGCAGCAATCGATGGGATGCAGAGTATTTCGAAATGGTGCACCCAAACATTCCGAGCTCTTTGTAGCGCATGCAATATGAGTTTTCAACGTTATTGCCTGATTCTTCATCGACGTCTTCTACCGAAAAATTCACCGAATCTCGATTGCATGCTCATTTGTGTCTGTTCAATTATATGTATTGTCGACTTCATCTCTTAGAATCATTTATTTTTTGAATAACCATGCTATATCTCAATGTTTAGAAACTCCTCTCCGAAACGGCAAATTGTTCGCTCTGTCGATTCACTTAAAAGTTCGTAAATTCCGTGCGTTACACGCAATGCGCTATAGCGAAAAGGAATGACAACTGTAGATGGATAAGATCGCACTGAAATTGCAAATGAAAGAGGAGAAAAATTTATCAATAACTCACTTTCCACAACGTACTCATTGATGTCGAATTCAAAGTTGAAATCAGTCTTGCTGAATAATGCTTCGAACGATATTTTCTTTCCAATATTTGTCAATCGCTTAATCAATGAATTCATTTGCAGCTATTGCTTTCGTTTTTTACTTTTCCAATGGTCATAGCACTTTCGAGATCAAGAAAGTATCCATACTTAAGTATCGACAGATATCCAAGTTTTTTTGAAAGCATTTCTGGGAATACATCTGCCCAAACATTATTGGGCATTTCGAATAATTTCTTGCTCAAGGGAGAAAGTGCCTCAATACGCAGCGAGCAAAGGAGGGTGGATAGTTCGAGAAAGAGATCCGCTAAAATCAATATTATTTTTGTTTTTTACGTTTACTTTACCTGCATCAGAACACCGACAGTCATGCACAGCCATTTCAAGGCATTGTACTTTGCTCGCTCGGATCCTTTTTAGGAGATTTTCCCTGTGAAAACAATTGTCAAATTAAAAAAAAGAAAAACTATTTACCCGATTTTATCGGTAAGGTGTCCAATGCTAATAGTCAATTTATCGATCGAATGTTCGAACAGCAGAGCCGAATTTGTTGACATTGCTGTCTCGTTGCCGAAACCATCGATAGCGACATGCTCGAATCGCGCTCCAAGACATTTTCGAAGCCTCTCCATTGAGCTTACATCGCCAATCTTTACGCCGATTTGGTACGTCTATAAAGCACATTTTAATTATGAAAATATTACTAAAATCACATTAATCCTTCTGTGAAGATAGGAGCGGCGAGACATGCGCTTGCTGAATTCTCTGCCCTCCAGATGTACTCGAAGCTCGAACAAATCTGACCAGCACTTCGCTAGCCTCACCACTACACAAAAGGCGTTTGGCTTGTCTTCGAATAGTATTCGATTCAACGTCGGACTCTACAATTTGACTATCTAAAGTTATTCTAGATACAATATTATCGTATATATATTACAAATATATTTGTTGATTGAACTATGATATAACTGAATAAATCAACAATAAATAAATAACAAATGATTCATACTCTGTTGATTCGTGCCATGCGCCGTAAAACACTGCGTTTGATAATCTTCATTCGAGATGGAGCACTTCTGTCCATTTGTCGCTATGAATATATATATTTTCATTTATTTTAGTAGGCCGACAGCGTTATTGATATCACATGGTGTGGTGGGTTTGTTTGTCATCCTTGTGTAAGGCAACAAACGAATGACATTTTCATCCCAATAAGGTAATGATTAATATAATATCTGACGATTGGCCCGATGTGCACGAGTTCTACGTAAGGAATAGCTTCCCTTTCCCTTGCATATTCATCAACTCGGAATCGAAGCATCCGCGAAACCTGATTTCATTATCAAAGATCAGGAAAAATCAATTTGCTTAATAATTCACCAGCCTTAGCGTGAAAACTGATTCGGAAGCGTAGCCGATTATTATTCGCATTAGTTCAACGGGCAAGGCCTCTAGTGCCGAAACATCACACGTATTTTCACAAGATTCTTCCGGAGTAGTCTTCATTTCTGAACTGCCAACATCAAATTTTACACTTTTATTGAAAAAAAGAAGAAAACACTATACGTGATTCTCGAAATCTTCGGGAAAGTCGTCGAAAAAGACTCATTGGAGTAGACAGGTGAGTGTGATGAGCAATCTGAACCATATTGAGCGTAAAAAAGGGAACATTTTCAAAAACACGGGCTGAAAAATAACAATGACAGCACTTTAAATATTGAAAGCAGTTCTAATCGATAACGGAGTGGTAGAAAATGTGTGAGAAGAAGAAAAGTGATAAGAGGAAGTGAGTCAGCGATCGATGCATAGCAAGTGTTGACTATTTCGAAATGGTGTGGCCAAACATTCGCAAACAATTGATCACGTCGCGCAAGCACCTTCAACTCTGAGAATCATCAAAATATCATGAACATCTTTGGATATTTTACTTTGTATTGTTGTGTTTATTATTTTGCACGCGGCCATTAAATGCTATTTTTTTCATATTTTTCTATGAACGGGTCAAAAAACCCCTCTGGCAGAATACATTTTCAATTCTTCTTAGCGTTCGAAAATATGAAGTTCCGCCAGAGGGCTTATCGATCGGGCTCCTCCAACCATGAAGACAGCAATAAGTCTTCGATCGACAGTCTAAAAAGTCGCCATTACTGAGAATGCTCTTTCATCGAAAGCTGACCAAGCGCATGCGAAGGCTGCGAAAAGCGAATGACATGAAGTGAGTAAATTACTTTATTATGATTTCAAATAATTTATTTATATTTCAAGCGCTTGACGACTGAAAAGTCGCTGTGATTGTGCACGAAACTCTACCTATATTCAGTGAGTCACGCGGCGCCGAAGCGGTCCGCTTCTTACGCGCCTGTAGCGGATGCAGTGCCGCGTCGCCGCGCCATCGCATCGCAGCCGTCTCCTGCGGTCACGTCTTCTGCTATGCTTGCGTAATGAAGAGTGGGTGTCTTTTGTCGTATACTGATTTATATTTTATTCTTGGTTACTATCTAACAGACGGCCTTATCGGTGGCAGCCACATCGTATTGTCTTACGACCGTAAAATCGTTTGACGTGGATACACATTTACCTATACTTTACATGTACTTTTTTTATCAATGTATTATTAATATCAGCAGGAGGAGTGTGCCCGATCGGGCTGGAGCCGACACAATTCCAATATCTTATCGAAGACGACGAGGCTCCTCGACAGGTTGGACTTCAATTTTTGGCAATTCTTCTTATGTTTTCTCGCTAGCAAGTTATCCACGTCAGTTATCGACATCTATTCAATATCGAAAAAGATGTCAACAACATTTTCAGTGCGCCATCTGCTACTGTGACCAGCCCATGGAACGATCCTTCTTTGTTGAGTGCGGCCACGCCTTCTGCAGGTATTTTCATTAACTTTTTTTCGCATCAGAATAGCTGATTTCTACCTCACCGAATGCTGATTATTTTTCTTTTTTATATTCTCGATACTCCTTGCCCTGAGATTGTTCCGCATTATATTCTTAGACGGAAACGATTGTTATCAATATTTAGAGTTGTATCAATTTTTCAGTGCCTGCATCTGGGCGCATCTCGTCGGCTCGCTGTACGCATGGCACTGCTTCAACTGCCCCTTCTGCCGTCGCTGCTCCAGATTCACTACGCTGATTGAGGAACCTATCAAGTCGAACGAAGCTGATAGTGCGAAGGCAGTTGAAACATCTCCTGAGGCAGCTATTGCAGATCCTGCGCCAAAGCCCAGAAGTTTCGTGGGAAGATTAGCTCGCTTCTTTACGCGCAAAGCCAGTAGTAAAAACTAGTCAAATTGTTTGTATGTTTATTGTTTGTTATAAATCGAACACGTTTATCGAACCGCTATCTCTACAAATTCTTTTATCGAGTAATCCCGTTGGAATGATTAAACAGCTTATCCGAACATGGACAGGAGACCGCCCTGAAAATATTATTTAAAAATATTTATAATTTTAAATTAAAAATTAAATAAAATTATACCAGGGGATTGCTGGAGCCGGACGATCCTGCTCCTCCCAGACCGCTCAGAATGCTGCCGAGGTTCTAAAAATATTTTTTGCAATCTTATTTTTTTCGAAATCACTCACGATTCCCGATCCGCCGGATCCACTGGATCCGCCCATGAGCGAGCCGAGAAGATCAGTCTGGAAAGGTCAGAGATCAAAGATCAAAAGAAAAAGATCAAAGATCAGACTCACAATCGCGCCAATGTCCATGCCTGAGGAGCCAGACGAGCCAGACGAGCCAGAAGATCCGGAGGAGGCCGGCTTCTTGGTGGACTGAAGATATTTTAAAATAGGCAAAGTATTTTCCAAAATTTGATTAGGTTTCACTACATTTTCAAAGCGAGTTGCGATACAGAACTGTTGCTATAGGCGGATTGCTCATGTTAAAAACTATAATCGATGTGAACGCGGACAAACGTAAAAATTATCGAAAATTTCCTTTGCTTTACAATCATACTAGCAAGTTGTCAATGCAGAAACGATGGTTTTTCTGTCTCATTCGCTGTATAAAAATATTTGTGAACACGCTAACCGGCTCAACGTGCTCGCCCAATATTCTCGAAATATTTTTTTATGTTTTACCACATCTTCATAGCAAGTGGCTATTCAGAAAGTTGCTGTTATCATGGTTTATTGTTTGTAAAAATAATTAAAAAGTTCATACCGGCGCGACGTATCCTCCATCTACAAGCGCCTTGCCGGGCGTCGTTTTCTTGAGCGATTCAAAGAAGGAAATGACCTAAATTGTCTTTTTAAGTTTCCGATAAGCTAGCCATTTTATTGTAGTTCACGCCTTCGCATGCGACTCAGCAGCTGATTTACGCAAACAGTATTTTACTGAGTTTCTCGAGATCGTGAACATATTTTCCTTCCTTCTGTCATACTCTGTCAACTGAATTCGATAAAAAATATATTTGCAAATATCACTGACCGAATTGCCCTTGAGCTTCTCAAGGAGAGCCTTCGCCTTGGTCACTTCAGCTGCGACCTTCTCCTTCTGCTTGTCGGTCATCTGACAATGATTTTTTTTAAAATTATCATCGTTGACAGAAATCCTAGTCATGCGATGAAAAAGAGCATTAAAAGACGTGTTACTTCGATTAGGTTTCACCTCTTCTTCATTACTAGAGCATATCAAGTTTCAACTAATGCCTTGTTGGTAGATTTTAGTCAAATTTTAATGCACATGTGGAATCAGTTGATCTAAAATAATGAAAATAAGCAAAACAACTGACATTATCTTGCAGGCTCTGGTACTTGGTGAAGAGGGACGAGTAGCTGGTCTTGAGTTCCCCGAATGGCTTCTTGAGCGTGCTCTGGCAGAGAGTCTGAAAAGCAGAATCATTCATGGCGTACCGATGATCTCAAGTCATGCTGTACACGGATCAAGCTTATTGAAATGAAGTTTCACAGGGTTACGGAGGTAATTCGGGAAGCTGAAAGGTCTCACTTTTTTAAAGGATTAGATGTTCCAGCACAAGAGAAGCGGTGCCTTTTACGGTGCAAATCGCAAAGAAAAAGTATCTGATATTCCAGTTTCTCACCGATTTCGTGGACTCCTTGCACGCATCCTTCAGGGTCATGGCGCCCTTTACGAACTCTTTCAGTTTCTGGAATTAATTTAATTTAATTAAATTAATTACTTAAAATAATTAAAATACCTCGTTCATGTTGTCCACGTTCTTCGGCTTCAGCTTGGCAATGATCTCGTCGGAGAGGCCGACCTTGGCGAGGAGCTGGAAATAAAATTCATTAGTTCAGTCATCGTTCAACTAAAACTACTATCACAAAGGCTAATCAAGAGAGGATGTTAGAGTAGGATCCATGAAAAAAGAGTGGGAAAAAGGAGACGACGGGATACGACACACCGTGGCCGGATCGGGCAGACCGCCAGCTGCAGCTGCCGCATCGTCAGCAGCAACGAAGACTGCGCCAACGGACAGGAGGAGAAGGGCGACCGACCGCATGGTTTGGATAATGGACCCTGGAATAGCCATTCCGTTGCAGAAATAGGAAAAAAACATTCGTCTATGTGAATATCGTGTCAGAAATGCATCAGAAAGTAAGTAAAAACGTAATGAAGCAGATGTTGTGGAACGCAACCGAATAATTGTGCTGAATCCCCTGTCTCGCTCCACTTATATCCTATCGAACCTAATTGGCTACGGGATCATCTTCGTGAATCGGAGAACGAATTGCATGTAGCATTTCCATCGAACAGAGAACATGCTAGAGATAATATGATTTTGAGAGAGTCAGTTCTCTGACGGATTCGGACTACGAACTCTGCTCTCGTCTCCTCATTTGGACTTGTCTCTCGTAGGCCAGAGAAATGAAAGACAAGGCGATTTAGAGAGAGTTAATTCACACCGATTCAGCCCGCTCAATGGATTCTCAATGGGATTACGTGCGGATTCTCGCACCCTTCTATATCTGTTTCCTCGTACGCAGAGTCGTCTAACCCTCTCAATTGCGCATGCACTCGCATCTCTGATCGGCGAGAGAATATGAAATGAGAGAGAGAGAGAGACAGACGATCCGTTTCCTCATTCGTTCGCATTCTAGAAGGGGATTGGTGCGGATAAATCGGTGCCCGAATTCACACTGTATCGGGTTGTCTGACTACAAATTCGTTTCTTCCGCTGTAGTGGCTTTGAAATAAGTGATTGTCGGTGAATGTGACGGCTAACGGAGTATGGGGATTTGGACATACATAGCAGTTGAAGCAGTAATCAGTTGACGACCTCTTGGTAGTGTACTGTGTGAGTCTCATCTGTAACGATAAAGTGGAAGGTCAAGAACGGATAAATGCAGTAGCTCTTAGGTCTCTATTTCGCTGACCACAAATGCGAAAGCCTCTCTTTTTCTAGCTCAAGAAGAGCGAAGATGCACAGTTCAGTTCCTCCATTAATCCGCGATGTTCTCTGCTCTCTCGAGTCTGTGCGATTTAGGAACGGAAAGAGTGTCGGATTAGCGAGATTGTGGGTAGTTTCGTCTGGGTCGGCCGATACTCCATTCTTTAGCCGAACCTAAAATAGTTTGTGAAATAATTGTGAAATGGTTGCATGCACTTTTCGACCGTTTGGAAGTGTCACGGAATAGTATAGTCTCTGCTCCTAAAAAAAGATCCTTTCTACATTGCATCATGTGCTTCTGCTCCCACAACGAGCCGGCACGAACTGTTAACGCACGGCAAGGTGGGATTTGTGGTGTAGCCCTCCGAAATCAAATTTCCTCGACGTCATGATCTTCCAGGTATTCTTTCAATATATCGCCAGAAATTTGTTACCAAGTGTAGAGAGATCGATCGGGAATGAAAAAAAAACTATCCCCAGTATTCAAGCTCGTTAAGCACGTTGTTCACCTAGTTTATATTGATGTAATGTTCGAATTCGGGTAATCGTCTCTTTATTTCACACATTCTCTCACCTCTCTAAACGATGAGAGAGCACGAGAAAGAGAGATGAATACCCGTATTTCTAACTCTAAATCAATGGCAGTAATAATTTTTTGTGTATACTTTTCGTATAAATACTGGAGCTTTTACAACACTTCACAAGCGCCTTACAACGCCATGCGGACTCTTGCTTTGCTCTCACTGATGGCATTTGCTCTCATTTCGGCCTCTGTTCAGGTAAAAAGAATTTGTAATTCAAATCATCAATCGATGCATCAATATTCCGTTCACTGCTCTCAAACTGTGTATCAGGATTCGCATACCTTGGAGTATCCTGATGTGGCAAGAACGATCAGGGACGTTGGAGGAGAAAAGGTAAGAAATGGCATTTACTGACGTTGGCGAAAAAAAACTATAGAGAGAATCCTCCACTGAGCACTAATGCCCGCAATGAATAAAATGTCATACTTATAATTATGCAAAACAGCCGATTTCTCATCGTCTAGAGGCCTCTTTAGTGTGTGTTCCGCTGTCCTCTTATTTCGCAATACGGAAAACGACATGTTTGCTTGACCTATATGTTTGACCTTGTTAACAATTTCGTGACCTGCCTACGTGACTTTTATTTAGAAGTTATGATATTCCTTTTCAGGTCGGACATCTACTCGAGAGGACGAACGGCTTACTCGAGCAGATGCTAGAACAATCGCGCAAGAATGGAGTGTTTCTCGACAAAATTTACACAAAAATGTTCAATATGTAGCAACTCTGAAGGCCAAAGTTGGTGATCGATAAAACCATTCTCCTCTCATTGCTTGTTTCTTGCAGATTGATTTTTGTTTCGGAAAACATACAAATTTATTTATCAATTACACAAGATTCGCTGATTTAGTGTATTGAACAAACTGTCTTTTGTGTATTGAACATACTATCTTTTCTCTGAGAGCTTGTGGGGCCTACCTATGACGCCATTTTTGAATTGCGATGTTCGTGATGCGTTCTTGCAATCATCTCACCTTATTGAATGAGAAGAAGGAAATGTCTGACGAAGGATGTCTCACTCTATCCTATCGCAATGGGAGGAAAGAGTTGACTCACTTATTTTGGTGTGTCATTTGTCCACATATAAGACGAGAATTGTATAATGAAGATACGTCTATCCCTTCTACCCTTCTGTGCGGTACATTCAGCGATGCGTTTGCTAGTGCTACTTCTATTGCTGACAGTTATCGTATTCGGAAGCATTTCGCAGGTACATTCGACGTTTAATATTTCCCGGGTACTGCCTTAAATATATCATCCAGTGAATTTCAGAAAATAGCATCTTCACGTAACTATTAAATTTCAGGAGGTACATGCGGATGTCTTCCATGCAAGAAGAATCCGTTCGGGATCGTATTCGGATTCGACAAGAATAATTGAGTTGCTCGACGAATTGGTCCAACTAACAAGCTCAATTAACAACCATCTAGCATAATTCTATGAAATCGAGCAAAAAAAATCGCCCCGATAAATTCGTTCAAACTTTGAAGGAATGTTAACAATCCGTATCTGTATTCCCAATACATCAGATTACCTCACTTAATTTTCTAGCCGTATTGCCTCCGCTTTTTTACATATTAGCGCGATCAATATTTGCCATCGCATGTATAGTTTTTTCATGCATCATAGCTTGCAGAACTGTGCGAGTATGAGAAGGGCATGACAAGAGCAATACTACAAACTAAATTATTGTATTCTCACCGCAGAAAGTCTAATTTTTTACAACTTTACCACCATAGATTACAATCATAATACATGTCGCTTTGTTGGCGCCTTTCGTTTTAGATCCTTGATAAGAGAGAATTGGCAATTGTTTGCAATCCGTATGCATTTTCCATTTATTGCCTTTTCGTGATAAGAAGGGACGAATACTTGAGTGAAACAGCCCATTATTTGCTTCGGGGTCACTTTACCGGTCGATCAATAGTTTTCATAAATGTTCTTTATTTAATTGCGTTCAATATTATAAAAAATTGAGGAATGGCTATGGATGTTGCTCTTTTGAAACCAGTGCGGGCGGAGAGGTCACCTGTGGGCACTTGCATCCATCAAACAGCGAACGGTGAGCACAAAAACTTATCATGAAATCTCCGAGGGTGATACGAGGTCCTAATGCTAGGGGGATCCTTGCTGAATTTTAAAGGCAGATAGACATCAATATCTGGCAACATGAGCTCTCGATGTGAGGTGATTGGTCGATGTTACACCCAAACTCCCATATCTTCAATTATTGTGTTTTTGGGATATAGTTTGTTGGCTGACTGCCAAGCGACCCTGTGTTTCAAGCAATGATTGAAGGAGAGAAGGACAATAAAGAGAGCGTGCAAATTGGCACGAATTTTTCGCTTATGATAATTGTGCAGACATTGATGCCAATTCCCTTGTAAAAGTTCAAACTACTATGATTCGCGCCGTTCAGGTACTCATTTCTATCACAAATACACTAGGGCAAGTGGTCCGCAGACGATATACGTGTGTTGGCAGTGAGTAAATTTTTTTTTTGAAGAAAATTATTTCGATTTTAGAAACGAGAGAATTGGTTATTGTTTGCAATCCGTATGCAATTTCCAATCATTACCTTTACGTTTCATTTTTTTTTGGCAACATTTATCTCTTAGGGACATGGATTTTGTCGCTGACCTACCCGGCGATGATATCGACTGCGTGGGGGAGCATGGAAATGCTCTCTTCTTCACATGGCAAGAAATGGTGAGTATTGAATTTGCAATAGCTCGGCTGAGTGTCTGACAATGAGTGTTTCCTTGCACTTTTATCTGGCAAAGACATTTCTGATTCATAATTTAAGATATACAAAGCCACGTTTGCTCGGTCTGGGGGAGTTCAAGTTACTGAAATGCGAGCTAAATTAGAAGTAAGAGCGATGTAGCATGATGTGGCTGTACTACCCTGTAACTTTCATTTCGAATAAATTATATGAAATATTTGTTCATTAAATTTTTTAAATATCACGTTTTTTTCCTGCTAAGGCTATTTTAATAGCAACTATCACATTATTCATTACAGAAAGAATATTTCTACATCAACGCGTTGTGCGGGCGGGTGCTCCGCGGGCGGTATTACGTGTACAGAATGTGTGACGACCCGGAGAGGGATGGCATAAGCGTGGATCTAACCTATGATCAGGTTAACAGCATGGAGCTCATCGGTGTTCACAGGTATGTGTCATTAATTCATGATTTGTGGGATAGCATTTGGCACAGAACTTGAAAAAAAACATATTTCTGCTACAGCAAAAGATCGTGCTGCAAAATAAAGGCAGTGCGACCTTTCATGTTGTCCTCTATTCTCATTATCGCACATTCGCTCGCTCGATTCGTTGGAGTCCTTTTTTAACCTGCTAGTCCAGGACGATTAGTTAATTTTCTCAATCGACAAAAAGCAACTGCGATCATGCTAAAATAACTTGTCAGTATAAAACGGCTTACTTAAAAGTCATTTTTTTAGAGGAATGGGGATTTTTCTCGATGAAAAAGATGTCGACTCTCCGTCTGCTCGAAAACAGGGAGACAATACAATCATAATAACAGTGAAAAAATCAATATAAACAAGTAATGTATAACTTCAGCTTTCAGGGTCCCAAATATAACCAACTTTTCACAATGTGTCCTGACGAATCAACTCGGACAATCTATTTTTCTTATCAAGAACTATATTGTCTTGATCCGGAAACATGTGTGATTCAGACATATCATATAGAGTGAGGCTACATTTCCGTTTAAACAGTATGCCGTTCGTTCAGAGGCTTTAATAAGCTTTGGCATATTGCGGGTGTACGCGACGGCTTAATCACAATTAACGGCTATTGCTATTGCGACGATGCGCACTTGATTACTGTCAAGCTTCCGAACGCGCAAACTGCGGACATACTTTTCGAAAATGAAACATCAATTCATTATGAAAACTACAGTCAATTGCAGCCCTGTGAAGACCCGCTAAACTTCTCATCGAGGTATTGCCCTAACAAGATATTTTTTTGTATACAATTAAGTTGTTTAGATTCGTACGCGAATTCAAAGTCAATAAAGTGCTAGGCGCGGGCGGGTTCGGAATGGTCTTCGGCGCAACAAATTTGAACGATGAGTGTGAATACGCTGTCAAGAGAATTGCCGTAATTTCGAGGTAATTTGGTTTTTCGGTTTGCTTTGATTCTGCATTTCGAGTAATTAAATTATGATTACGTGTTTGATTGTTAATATGGAAAAGTCGTGTTCTTTATCGATCAAGTAATAGGCCACCTATATAGCAACGAAGCGTATGCATGGCGAGAGGCTCGAGCACTAGCAAGGCTGGCTCATCCCGGAATCGTGCGGTACAATAGCACATGGATGGAGACTCCGCCAGAAGGATGGCAGGTTATTAGTCAAAAGATTATGAACTAGCTTATTGTTACTCTATTACTTCAGTTCGATGCCGATTTCGACATGATTCGAACGAGTGGTTTCCCGAGGAATTGTTTCGTAAGCGCTCTTTAAAAATATGTTTACAAGAAAACATACTTACTTCACAAATATATGCCAAATAAAATCAAACCACAAATACATGTCATTTTCTAAGAGAACATGTAACTTGAAAATATTAGTATTAACGAAGGGAACAATTTTGACCGTGACCTTGCTTGCAGAAAATGGATTACCCTGAGGAGAGCGCATTTATTTACATCCAAATGGAGGTGAGCTTATAAACGGTAAAAAATGAAATAAATCAAATTCTTATTGCCTTAGCAGCCTAATTTAAAAAAAAAAGTTTTTTAGAAGTGTAGAAAAATACAACTGATTCTGCAGATGGGCAACTATTCCCTTGAGAAGTGGTTGATTGCAAATCAATCTCCTGCCTCTCGGACTCCGTCTCGAATGAAATCATGGTTCAAGCAAATGGCCGAAGCGGTCGCATATATTCATAGAAATAACTTCATTCACCGAGATCTCAAGGTTACCTCTATGTCTGTGAGAATGCGATTTTCCTGTTCAGCCCAGCAACGTTCTCTTCATGGAATCTGATGTGCTCAAGTTGTGTGATCTAGGAATCGAACGAAGGGACGATGACGGAATGGCGACCGCAGTGACTCGTTCGAGTCTTGGGTCTGATATGTATAAAAGTCCGGAGCATGTCAGTTCGGAAATATAAAAAATAAAAACAAACATCGAATAACGACTGAAATATGCAGAAGTCGATGGCCAAGTACAGTTCAAAAACGGATGTTTTCGCGCATGGATTGATTCTCATTGAACTTTGCGTTGTTTTGGCGCCCTCAGTGAAATATCAGGTTTGTTTTCACTTTTTTTGCATACGCATGAATTCAACAATTTCCAGACTTTCGAACAATACCGGATGGGAAAACAGCGCAATTTCATTATGGACGCAAAAACGGTAATTTTTCTATCGTGAGATTCCTGTCTCCCAGAAAAACAATGGCTCGCTAACCAGCAGATTGAGTTTTCTGAGAGTTCAAACGCACGATAAAATTTATAGAGATATTTTCAGAAAATTTACAAAATATTTAATTTACAATTTACAGTTCTATGTTCCTTTCCAGAATCTCTTCGTGAATAAACTTACCGCCGTGGATCCGAATATTCGTCCATCGAGTCAAGAAATGCTTGAAGACATATTTCTTGCATAGAGAGGCGATATCCAATAGGACTCAAGGATAGCTCATTTAGACTGACGAAGAAAAATCACTTTCTTCACTTTTCTTTGTAATACAGATGCAACGAAAAAATATCAAATAAATATTTTACCATTCGTTTTCATTATAAAACAATTATAACATGGCTAGGCGACAAACGGCTAAAGCAGGCCGTGCAATGATATAACTTCTATCTGACAGGGGAAGGTCGCGATAAGGATATGGAGTTTCCAAACGAGACCTAGTGGGATCGAAAGAGGAAAAAATCTAGAGAAAACGATATTATCAAGGGAATACGAGATTGAGTTCATTGAAGTGGAATGTGAAAGGGAAGATAGGGCCACTATTATGTATTTACGTATCCACACTTGTTCTGACTCGTTCGTCACAGATAATTTTATTGTTAAGAAATTGGGCTCTGTTCTAGTTATGGGGGCCCATGAAAATTATGGGGGCCCATAGAAATTATGGGGGCCCATGAAAATTGTGGGGGCCCAAAAAAATTATGGGGGCCCATCCCTGACCAATTTTTTTATGGGGGCCCATGAAAATTATGGGGGCCCATTATCAATTGTAGTTAATTCATCAGAAACAATGATTTTGAGTGATTTTGGTCGTACTGGTTGTGGGTGCATCAAGAACATAAATATCGTCATCAAGAGCAGGGTCATCATTGTTGAAGTCATAATCACCTACGAGCTGATCATTATTCAGGTCTGGAGCAATATTCTGCGAGGCGACGGGAACATTCATGGGGAGAGAGGCCACAGGTGGTTCAACTGTGGAGGGAGTAGGCACATTCACAGGGACGGGAGGGACTGACGGAGCTACGCTAGATATTTGAGTAATCATGGAAGGAGCAACGGCAGAGGGAAGCACATCCAGAAGGACGGGAAGGACTGATGGAACAACTGAGGTTTCTGATGAATTAACTACAATTGATAATGGGCCCCCATAATTTTCATGGGCCCCTATAAATTTCATGGGCCCCCATAAAAAATTGGTCAGGGATGGGCCCCCATAATTTTTTTGGGCCCCCACAATTTTCATGGGCCCCCATAATTTCTACGGGCCCCCATAATTTTCATGGGCCCCCATAACTAGAACAGAGCCAGAAATTGAGTACATATAACACGGATTTCCTGTAAGAGTGTAGCAAAATGTGCTCTCTTTTCCACTAGGAAAAAACTTGTAGTCTCCGATTTCCATGAAAGTTGGTTGGTGGGTACCTTTAGGGGTCAGGAGGAGGTCCATCTACTTGGTTTGGTCAATTATCGATTTTATCGATTTTTTGGACCCAAATCTTTAAATGACCATAACTCGCTTCATTTT
>LS488492.1:0-12428 GCA_900490705.1 Pristionchus arcanus | reverse complement strand
CACGGTGACATCCTGGGAGTGGCAATTCAGTACAGAGGTATATCGAATAGTATATTTTCATCAACACTTCTCGAGTGCACCTACAACTGTTACTTGCATTTCTTCACATGGTGGTCATGAATGAAGAATGATATATTTTTAGGAACTTCACTGTTGTTTTTTTTGGTCCGGGCTACAACCGGTCAGAATGTGACGAGGGGGTGGGAAATGAGAAAGGCTGGGCCTAAAAACAGAGAAGTGCCAATTTTTATCCCAGGCCTGACCTTCTCCGTCGGCGGAGACATGTCGTTGGATGAGCACATAACGATGGCCAGTGAGTTGATGAAGCAGAGAGTAGAGTCAGATGTCATCATTCCTGATAATGCAATCCAGTTACTGATGATGTAACTTGCAGATGTCCTCAAGAAGTTCAACCCTGACCTCTTCGGATACTCGGTCAAGACGGGCTCAGCCAATGTGTGGGAGGTAGGCTCTTATGCAACTATTCTTCTGCTGGAAAGGAGAACAATCGGACCTTCTCTGTTTTTGGCCCAGGCAACAACCGCTTCGAATGTGTACTGGGTGGTGAATGAGAATGGTAGGGAGGGCATACTCTGCGAGAAATGGCTGGGCCAAAAAACAGAGAAGTACCGAACAATCAATATGAAGCAGAAAATGGTCACGAACTGTTTTGGTTCTAAAAGAGATAAATACTAGAAGTGCAGAATCTGATGAATGAGCTAATTCTTTTAGACAGCCGCCCTCAACGGGGCCATTCCGGGCGCGCACTCGTGGGATCTGCTGGAGCAGGCGCACGATCTTGTGAGGAGACTCAAGGAGCATCCGGACGTGAGTGAGAACGGGTTTCAAATTGAAAATGAACAACCTCATGTGTGCTTATTTGGTTCCGGAGGACCATCCAAGGATGTTAGGTTTTTATTTTTCCATGTTCCATGTTTTTTGTCAGTGTGAGAAATTTGAGAGTCTTTGACAGGAGGATTCTTGATCACTCAGCACAATAAATTGGATGGAAGTAGTATCAAGTAAAATACGGATTTCAGACGAAATACGACGAGAAGTGGAAGCTCATCCACATATTCATCGGCGGAAATGACATGTGTGCGTGGTGCGTGCATCAGCAGGTTCGTTTTGTTCACTGATGCTAGGTTGGCGGCCGAAATTGAACTGTCGGAATTAGCATAGTAGAAGCCGTAACGGATCATGCAACCTCCTTTCTCATCACGCTCATAAACGTCGTTGGAATCTTTCCGTTGCTAAGCATATCAAGTTGGTATAGACCGTAACGCGCTCTAGTAATGTCTCCTTCGAATCTTTAAACGGATCAATGTGTTACACTCTTTGAACAATAAATATTCTTCACTTCAGACCGAGTCCGCAGACGCCTATCGAGACAACATCCGAGCTGCAATTCAAGTGTTCAAGGATGAGCTACCGAAGTACTTACTGTCTTCCTTGAAATAACTCTGACGTCCAAAGATTCCCTGCTTGATCTTTAATCCCATAAATTTCCAGAACCATGGTCGTTCTTACTGGAATGGTCGACATCTCCCTGCTGCGTATTGAAGATGCAGATCAGGAATTGTGCAAGAAGATTCACGTGTATGATAGTGTTCATCTACGGTCAAACGAACCCACCCCCACACAAGAGTTGCACCTCTCGAAGCATAGTCGAGATTTTAACTGTGACACATCTCACTCCTGTCTCTTTCATTGGCGGTGTTCATAGCTGTTTACCATCTCGGGTAATTAAACCGTTCTTTACAGCCTTGGTAGGCTCTTGACTTGATGTGCATGATCTAATACACAACTTCCGATATTAACGTCTAGCATTGTCTGTTATCTACGGTTGATAGGCTCAATTTTGGGTAGTTAAACCAATGGCTTCTATGGCATCCACAACTGAACATTGCAGCCTTGAGTGCGAGTGCGAGATGAACCCGAACGTCTCTGATCAGATGCTCGCGGATGAGACGAAACTGTACCAGGTATGTTTCGTATCCATCATGTTGAGTAAGCGTCTACCCAACTCTACTCAAAAAATCTACTCAAAAACATCAAAACTCAAACCAAAAACGTCTACTCAAAAATTGAATAATCGATGTCCATCGGAACATTTTGCAATACACTACTGCGAAACCACATATAAAAGCGCTGTTACAAACGTTAGATGCTGGAAATCTGAGACCATTCATTGCAGCAAAGGGAGCAAGAACTGCAAGATTCGGGCGAGTTTGACACTACCGATGACTTCACGCTGATCATCCAGCCCTTCTTCGAGGGCGTCAAGGACGTGTCCAGGAATGTGAGTATTCGAGTTCACTCCCTAAGTCTATCACTTCTATGGATAAGGGCATTGTGTAAGAAAACGGCCAGCCACATTAATTTCATCTTCCACAAATCCTCGACAATGATGTCTCCTTGAATAGGCGATGGGTTTGTTTTATTGTGACGTCTCCGTTGTTCGTCGTTTTATGAAGGCTCTTGTCTCAAGCGAGTATCCTGAATCATCCAAGTTAATTTATTTGTATTCAGCCCGACGGCACTCCGAACATGGACTTCTTCGCGCCAGACTGCTTCCATTTCGGGGCGTACGGCCACGCGATCACCGCAAGAGCACTGTGGAATAATATGATGCAGCCTGTTGGAAGTGAGTCAAACAGGCTTCGTGACTGCATTTTTTCTGCAAAATAGGCTAATAACTTATCAAATTGGCATGGAAAAATAGAGAGTTTACTCCTGCTCAACGATTGTGGAGCATGCCCATTCCAATTGCAGGCAAGACAACCGCCAACTTCACCGACAACGGTGAGCCGCTGCTCTGTCCGGAACCGGTACGTTGCTCAGGCATTTCCTTTCCACCGGTCTCCCATCTCACTACTCATTTTTAGTGTGAAAATATAAAAATTTCTGATGCGAAGACAGTAGGAAATGACAGTGGTGGTGGTTTGGGATACACAATCGTACCTGATGTTTAAAAAAACCCTAAAAAGGTAAAGGTGTGTCCTCGTCAGGCGATTTTACGTCGTAGGACAACGCTAGGTGGGACCCACTGGTAAGGCCAGCTGTTAGCTGACCTGATGTATGTAACTGATGTAAGTGATGGGCTTTCCAGACGTGCCCATTCATCCGCACCACGAAGAACTCGGTCGATTGCACCAAGTATCTCACTAATTGAGGATCAACTAGAAATATAAGTGACCTCAAAACTGTAAATACTATTTCCCTCGTATAAACTCTTTTCATGCGTCCATTTATGATTTCAATTTCTGTTGCATTGAAACAAACTCTGAGCAGGGAGCAAGAAACATTGTTTATCATTCATTCATCATCAAGTTGATACTCATTCAAAACACGGAGCATGTATTTCATTCGATCTTCAACGTTTATAGTAGGGTATTTGCAAGCAACCTCGAATATTAAATGATGCCCAATCAGTATTATATAAGAAGTATGAGAAATATTCGATACTCGGTAGAACTCAGGAAATATTTCACAGCGGAGAGCCATGAACCCCGAGTAAACATCGTTCTGTATTTCAGGAGTTTCCTTTTTCAATTTATGTTGAACGAAAATGTTAATATTGCATACGGCCCGATCAAGAGGTATCCGGCTGCAACACGTTTCTCATTATCGGTCATGTTATCTTCTAGAATTCGATCGTCATCGGTAGCAGCGGTGTGAAAATGGTGAATATGAGCGAAGAGCGCGATGAATTCGTCATAGGTTAACGCCCTTCGGGATCGTTCGTCGAGATAGTGGAAGATGACGCTTCGTGTAGTTTGCACATCTGCAAAATGGCTTTCAAAATAGCTCCTCATTATTTCCTCCGCTTTCCCTGTTTACACACTTGTTTCATCGCATCAAGCGAGTTTTTGAATTCGCTCAGTTTTCGCTGTTAGATTATTAAAAACATGATTATTTGAATAAAAAAAGTAAAAAAATGGCTCACTTTCTATTTTCTTCGTTGAGATCGCTTTTGATTGCTCCATTTTTTCTTCCTATGAGCAGGTTGACCTGAGCTGAACATGAAGATATGAACCGTAAAATTTCTGGCAAAATCGCAGTGCAAACTGTTGAAACTGATGAACAGAAAGGCCAACGTTTCACGGCAACGACATTTCGAAAGGTCGGCGCGTGCACCACACTCTACGCACCACGCACACAATTTCTCTTGATAGCACCCTATTCATTTATGTATTGTTTTATTTTTTCGAATATCTTGTGTTTTTCTCATCGTTCAGTTGCTATATTTCAGAAGTCTACGCCTTCTCAATTACCGATATCCTGCTCGATGGATGGATTAAAAGAAGATAATGTGTGTTTCTGAGCTTTTTACTTTTTGGACGAAATTATCAACAAAATATTGGAATAAATCGAGAATATTTGCAGGTGGTCACTCTCGAATTCTTCCTGAAACAACCTGAAGAGTAAATATATTAAAACGTACAAGGTTAACCTTGTTAATCTTCTGATCCGCGGATGAAGTCGAAGTAGAGCTTAAAAAACAATGAGTTTTTGAAGATTATGAATCGATTGTTGATTCCTTCAAGTAAGGAGTTCGTATTGGTTAACTGTGAAGATAAAATTCGTATTATATATAATTTAATCATGGTTGGTGTCAATGGGGGATGTGTAACCACTTCAATCCCGATCAGAATGATACAGTCATGTGACGATCGATGCTGATAAGGCGAGATAGAGGACAGGAAGGAAAGAAAAAAGATTCCCGCCAGAAATTCCCGTGATATTGTTGTAAACAAATTACTTTCCACCAGTAAAGAGTCTCAATACATCATGACTTTATTCAAGATCGTCCGTTCATAGCAGGTACAAGAAAAGGAACACACATCGAGATCCGTTGTTTGCACTACTCGTAGGTTAAACAGACATGGACTGTGGATCAAGTGGAGAGATCAAAGATCAATTGGGCGTAAATTGTTCGTCAAAACAGTGGAGACATGGGTAGAGGGATTGGAGATAGTGTAAGATCAGAGATCAAAGATCACTCTAGGTAGATATCCTCGGTTGGATGAGCGAAGGCCATGTATTCGTCGTAAGATCGTTTGAAAGCCCGTCTGAAATTCAGATTACAGGTTTTTTAAAAAAATTATTTTATGTGGAACCTTCGACAAATTTAACAGGCATTCTAATTCATTCAGTATGATCATTCTAAATCATTTTATTTGTTTTTTCAACGATCCAGGTTTTCGTCTGGAAACAATTATACGAATTCAGCATAAAATCTCACCCAATGCTCTCAACGATCGGTTGCGTGCTCTCATTCGAGAGGAAGACATGGCAGGCGAAGCGGGGCAGCAGTGGGTGCTTGGTGATGAAACCGAAGTATCTGGAAAACTTTCTTTTAGCTTCAATTAAGGGCTGAAATGTAATGGAAAATTGCTGTAATGAAAAGGTGCTTAAACCTGCTTTATGGAAGCCTAGAAATAAAAATATGCCAAAATATATAAATCACTAGCCTCAACTGCTTCGGGTGCGCTCCGCAGAAGGAAATGTTCTGAAGCGAGTAGAAGAAATCGAAGGAGGGACATTGGAAGAACTGAAATATCAGAAATAAAATCATTGTGAGGCCGAAAATAAGATATGTTTCACATGATTTTCAAAACAAAAAAAATAGTGGAGTTCTGGTGTTCAGCAAAAAAAAAAATAAAGTGAGCTCACATTTTTCTTCTTCTTATCGATAATGTGAATGCCGCGGAAGGAAATCTCCATCAGTACCGTTTGAGGGACGATTATCTCCTCCTTGCGCTTGTACATTGCAAGGACCTGAAATTGTTGCGGATTAATTATTACTAATTAACAAAAATAACATGGTCTTCTTCAGAGAAAAGCAACCTCATTTCATCCAACACAACTTATTCATAGCCTGCGTACATAGTAACTAGCTACGCTGCGGCATCCCTTCTTTATTCATGACCCCTATTCTTCCTATCTCATCTATATTACATCACGTATCTCGAGTAGTCACGTTCACTGTAGTGATAGCAAATTATACATAAATGTCTTATTTCGATTGCCCTCGGACAGATAAGCGAGAGGGTGGAGATCCTTTTGTACGAGGGCAAAATCCAGGAGCCGATTTTTCCCATCCCACTTTTTGAAAGTGATCACTTACTTTATTCATTGCTTGCGTAAGGACATCATTTCCTTTGTGATGGCCAACTTCAATAGAGGCAAGGAGAGTCAAGTAGAAGGTGTCTCGCTCGGCGGTCAGGATTTCTGGAATATTGCAATTATAGAAGTCTCGAAGAAGAACTTCCATTGTATGCATGCTACGAAATTTAAACATCTTTGCCCATATTTCATCGGATTGTGATCTAAAATACTCACTGTTAGTATTCGTCGGAAGAGCTCCCTGACAAATCTCCTCGATCACATCAATCTCAACTACCAGTGCAGAGGGGAAGATGCCGGATTGACCGGAGCGAAGGTTGACTCCTGGAATAAAGGCAGTTCTCGATTGCCTACCGTAACGAAATTGCTTTCTAGTGTAGACACTGGAAATAGGAACGGAAATTGAAGCCTTTCCTTCCCTAATGGACAAGGAACGAGATCGCATTTACGTAAGGCATACAAACACTTCGTAATCGATTTTTATTACCCAAATCTACCGTACCTTGACTCCAATGGTCATCGAATTGTCGGTCCACCCGTACTGCGTCTCCGATTTCGAGTGTTATCTCAAATAAAATTATTATTCAGCGTCTTTTCTCGCTATTTTTTATTTCCCCTTCAGACTCTTGCAGTCTGCTAGAAGAGTCTGTTCCACTCCATTCGCCGAGAGTCTCTTCTCTCTCTAATCGAATTGTCAGAGAGAACGCTGCCCGCCTAATGCCTGGTTGCGCGCAATTTGTGCTACTCCCCGTAATTGTGACGCACAAACTAATGAGCGGAATCGAGAATACAGTTCACCAGAGCACCAGTTTTGCGTCAACAGAACAAAAAAACGTTCTTCCACCCCGACTAATTTTAATACCTGTGATATTTTCACTGTGACACCAGGAAGAGAACATAATTTGTAGTAGGGTATCTCAATCCGATTATAATTTTACTTTTTCCTTTCGACCAATAAATATGATGCTCTTTGCTCAGCAAAGTCAAATATTAAAAACGAGCATAACTATCAGATTTGTATCCCATGTTTCTAAGTTCTCACCTCATCATGATGCCTGGCGTGAAAGGCGCTCTGTGCCCTGTGTGTAGGCGCGAGTTGATGGTCGGAATTGGTGCAGGATGAGACCCCTGAGGAATCATCCATCGAGAAGAGGGCTGGAATTGAAATACTCAATTAATAAAAAAAGGTATAAAAATAAAAATAATAAAAAGGAAATCAAATTTTCACTCTGTCTTCAAGGCACACGAAACTGCTAGGCTAGTGTGAAGAGGCTTGGGATGGTTCAATGTGTTTTCAAAGAACAAAAGTTTATTAGAACAAAAAGTGTATTAATTTTTGGTCCCTCATTCGCAGTTCATCCTCTCTTTTTAGTGGTATTATGATGACTACCGCTGTCACTCTTCAGTGTCACACTATCATGTCGACGATCTCATGCATGTCCGACGGGATGTCACTCGGCTGTCATCCTTTCCTCAGCTCAGTGGCTTGGACTATTGTTTTGCCGAATGAGTACATCTTTTTCGATTGTGTTTCGCAGCACCCATGAAAGAGTTGGTGGAGATTTTCTCTCGATCACGTATCGAATTCCATTCAAGACAAAACGTATTGTTCAATCTCGTTTCGCAGGCAATCATTACGTGTTCTGTTAACTGTGCTGAAGGCCAGAGAAGCGAGAGAGCACACGAAAATAGGGGAGTCATGCCCCCTGTCCCCCCCCAAAGGAAAATGCAAGAGCATATTCGAACTCACTCTTCCTCGCTCCCCCTCCGCCACTGTACACTCCATAGCTGCTGTTCCCATTCAGTCCATCCTCTTCGTACTCTGCTGCGCCCGTGCTACGATACATACCCGACTGGTCCATTCCTGGAATTAATTATTTAAATGAATATCTTATTTCGAGAAAAAAAGTAAAATAATTTTTTTCCATCCGACTATTCAAGTATGTTTCTCAACATTATTAACAAAGGCGCTTGTGATTTGTCACGAATCAATCACGAAACAAATTTAGACTCCATGTGAAAACCTACGCAAGCTCCTATTCCCGAGGGCCCAAGGGAAAAATTGCGAAATATCGTAAAAGCAAGGCAATGATTGATGCGCGTGGATGGCGGTCGAGAAAGCAAGCAAAGCAGCGCGGAATCGGATTTCCTCCTTCTCCTTCTCTTCCACTCCCGCTAACCAGTTCACAGCAAGGACTGCCCCTTTTGCACTCTAGATTACGTTTGGAGTGCGTTGGAGGAACGCAGAAAGTACAGTGGTTTTCATCTCAAGATCCCATTTTAATGAATACTTCCTTCTGCGGAACGCGACTACGATCATTGAAGTGCGTTGGAGGAACGCAAAAAAAGCCGGTGGTTTTCATTTCAAGTATACATTTTTTATGATTAATCCCTTCCGACTACGCTACAAGTTCATAGTGGGAACACACCAGGAAGGAACGAATGCATAGCAAAAGTACAGGAAGAAGGATCTCCGTCCTTCCTTAGTTATTCATTACCGTGTGTTCGCGTGAATTGTTATTGTTCTGTTGTTCGCTTTCGCACGTTTCGCTCGTTTTCGGAAATGGGAAAGAGAAATGGGGTGGTTTTTCTAACTTCTTTCTGAGAACGTAAGAAACTAGACCAGGAAGTTCCTTTTGAGTTCTAAAATAGTTTTAAACCATAATTCCCTGGATTATCATGTGCAAAACTCAGATAAAGAAGAGATTCGCACACATTCATCTCCCATCTCTGGTTTCTCGTAACCACTGGTATACCAGTACTCCAACCACTGGTAGGCGAGTATCCAAACCAGTGGTTAGAGTACTGGTATACCAGTGGTAACGGTTCTGGTATACCAGTGGTCAGGATACGGTACTTGGGAGTTTTTTTTATCGATTGTATAATAGCATGAGTTATCTCATACAGTAACCCACCGTACATGGAACATCCCTGTACGGTAGTCACATCCAAAAGGCGTTCCCTGGTGGGATCGCAGTAGACGGCATCCACGCTCGAGAGCCGTCTGCCTAGGGCTGTTGGAGGGGACCTTATAGGCAAGGCGTGTTCTAGACACGACGGGTAAGACTCGCTAGTATACCAGTGGTTAGGGTACTGGTAAACCAGTGGTCAAAATCGTACTGGTATACCAGTGGTCAGGATACTGGTATACCAGTGGTAATCGTAAACTCCGCCCACTTTTACTGGTATACCAGTGGTTACGAGAAACCAGAGCAGTAGGGCGCAATTTTAAGCTTGGAAAATGAATGAAAATGAATATTCGGTGCTCCTTCTGATTTAAACAGTATAAAAATAATTGCATGCATGGTTTAGAAACCATTTTAAACCCAAGCGAAATAATTCAAACGAACCATAGCACAGCCGGTGCTCCTCCTTCGTGTTCATTGCTCTCTGATGATCACCGCGCGAGTAGAGGAAGGGAGGAGAGGAGTGGCCCTGGAAAGGGAGGATGGGAAAGGTAGGGGTTGAGATGGTAAGGCCAGCTGTTAGGAGAACGGAGAAATGAAATACTGACTACTGCCGGTGGTGGGATTGGAATTGGAGAAGGACTTGCAAACACTGCAAACACCCACGGTCACCGTTTTTCATTATCTCCTCGAGTACTGAGAAACACTCAGCTGTGTCTCAAATGGTCAGTAATGGCAGACATTCGCTGAATATTCATGGGAGTAAGGGTGGAATGTCTCTAGATCCTTTCTGGGTACGGCATAAATTTAGATGGGCAAGAATACGAAATATTTTATGCTAGATATTCTACAAACCAACCTAATTGTAAGTCTATCATTATGGATCCTTCAAATGATGTCGGGGTTTTGAAATAAAAGATAAACAGCCACAAATACCAACCTGAGTGTGCGTGTGGTGATAAGGCAACTGCGGCAGACGGCGACCCGATCCGGCGGGCGAGGGAAGCACTGCAAATATGAATTTAGTCGAGTAACGAATTTAGAAAGCATCTCGACGTTACGCCTCCGACAATCCATTCAAAGTCGGCAAAGTCATAGAACCAAGTACAAAATGATAAAAAACTAAATGAATTTTGAAAATGGTTCACAAATGATAGCCGATCACAGGAATAGGGCTGAAGTGTGACTGCATTCAGCAGCAATTTAGTTTCAATACACCCACGACTATCTATCCAAACGTCGGCAAAGTGACAGAATACACTACAAAATGATGGCGAAACACTTAATGTGGGCGTAATGCGTTTTCATGATGCCGATTCAACGTCAATATGGAATCTAATAAAGCCCTTGCAGCCCCAAGGAAAGCAACAATGGAGCCCATCCCGCCCTCATTTACAATGGGAGATTCCCATTAGAGCAGATTGCGTCAGTGGTTGAATAAAGGGAAGCGCAGCCGGCCGCTGCTCATCGATTCTTCCTACTACTCTCGATTGCGCTTTTCCCTTCTCTGACTCTCTCGAATGCGCCTGATCTCTCGTCTTGTCTAACTAGGCGAAAGATTGCCGAGAAAAGGGTGCATGGGGGAGCAAACATGACGTGGCGGGGTTGCAACAACATGATACGCTGGGAAGATGGCTTCTAGAATTTCCCTCCTACCAGGCTCTAGTATCGATGTCAAGCAACATTATCTGGCTACAACAAAATATGCCTAAACTGGAATGTAATAAGGTATGATTGATTAGTGTAAAGGATGGAAAGAAACAGTATTATGGTGGAGACAGAGACACACGAGAAGATAAGGGGGAATATAATTCGATCGATCTCTCAGCTCCTATAGCCGAGCTACTCCACTAAGAAGTTCGTTCGTGAGAAGAAGGAGTGGATGGAATACGAATGGAGAAAGAGAGAAAGAGGACAAGTGGAGGAAATGAGTATACGCCACAGAGGGATGGGGAGGGCTCTGGAAGGACGGAGGAGAAAGGGGAAGAAGAGGGAGGGGACTAGAAGGGGAAGGGGAATCGATGTCTCTTCCCATTCTCGAGAATACGACGAGAGGGACTGTTGTGGTTGGTCTCTGTCTTCGGGTGCGCTCTTGGTAAGGGGGTGGAATGAATAGACCGTCGGTCAGTACTGCGCACTGCACTTAATGACTGCCTCTAGTACGTTACAGCTATACTTCACCGAACGAGAGTTTGAGTTTCTTTCATCTTATAATAACGCATGATTGGTGTCATTGGAGTTTTCTTTGAAGCCGAAAACATAATAACTATAGCTGCTCAGTCCTCTCATGTCAGACAAAGCTCATGTGAAATCGTAGATGTCATTCTTGCTCGCTCCTCCCCCATCTCATATGCGCGCGCCCGATACAATATCGCATGGCAGATGGAAGGAGGAAGAGGGGGGGGGAGTAATCAAGCCAATTCGGAGAGGGAGTGTAGGGAGGGATAGGCTAAGAGTCAGATGGTATCGCTTTGAGGGTAAGGGCTTGCTGACAGCTGGGAGGGACTAGCATGAATAAGTTCGTGAGGAATAGAAATTTGTCAAAAAATCGCCGAGGGATGATACTTCCTCGACATGACTCCCAGGGTCAGTGTGCGTAATTTTATGAAGTTGGACCTAGATAATCGTTATCGCATTGAGGGTAGGGCAAATTGGAAGGGCAAATTGGAAGAGCTGGGAGGACCGAACATGAAGAAGGTGCAGTGGGACACAAAAAGAGAGTTCGTAGAAATAAAAGCGCCCAGGGTTGACACTTTTCCGACATGACTCCTAGGGTTGGTGTGCATAATTTTCGACATGTGGAACTAAAGAAACTTTCAACAACAAGATAATCGTACTTCTTACCTAGGATCGGTCTGCGCAATTTCACGAATTTTAACCTGTAGAAATTTTCGATGACAAGGCAGCCTAGGGTCAGTAAACACAATTTTACAAAATTTTAACCTAAAGACAACTTTCGACAAAAATAAGACAACCGTTATTGTTAGCTATAGGGTCGGTATGCACAATTTTACGAATTTGAATCTAAATACAACTTTTGACAACCATTCTTGTTAGCTAGGGTCGGTCTGCACAATTTCGCAAATTTGGACCCAAAGATAACTTTTGCCAATAAGATAACCGTTAATGCTTACGAATTATTTGTGTTTACGTCTTATAAGAGAAACAAAGACATACAAAATAGCTGTAGTAAGTAAGTAACACAGAAGGAAATGGAGAAATGTCGACGACAGATCTGCTACCACCTCACCCTTGGGTAATTAAACCACATACCATTCGGTGAGATGGGCGTCTTCAGGTCGTTGTAGGAGGGAGTTTGGTCACTGCGTAGTTGCAGAGGGCTGAATCAGAGATAATTAATGATTTGTCAGGTCGCAAGTAAACATGTAG
>LS488486.1:0-20438 GCA_900490705.1 Pristionchus arcanus | reverse complement strand
CCCCCCCCCCCCCCACCTCCTACCTACCACCCCTCGGTCTCTAGCTAGAGAGGGAGCATGAGGATTAGGGAGAGACCTCCCTACTCCCCTCCTCCTCCAGCAATTCATTCTGGTGGAAATGTATTAGGACAAGTTCTTGACCGCCGGTCGCGACACCGCACATATATCCATTTCGTCGGGGCGCTTTTTGCGAGCATTACTTCACCCCTACAGCTCTTCCGTAGTGGGGCGAGGGCCGCTAATGTAATGGGACAAAGTACAGGGAAGTGTAGAGAGGACTGTAATGGATATTTTCGCACGAATCGAAGGAAAGCCAAATTGTTATGTTTTGGGAACGACGTGAAGCGCACACTCACCAGGTGCCCCAAGACTGTTTCTTTAAATTTTATACCTTTTGGAAAGACTGGAGAAAAGGAAGCATGGATAATGTCTATGATTTGCATAGTGCACTTTCTCGATGCCGCTAAGGGAACAATGCAAGTTTATTGCTCAAATGCACTAATTTTAAATGGAATGATTTACCCCCAACGTAAAGTGAGAAGGAAGGCCCTAAAGCGGTCGTATTTCGGAGTGATTTACGCTCATTAGCTCTACTCGGTGTCTGACATACTTTTTATGCTCCTTCTTCTTGCTACCTCGCGGCACGGATCCGCCATTGGAAACACCTTTATGGTGATTGGATGCCCTTGGGGGGCTAAAGGAATAACGGCATACTGGGCTCTGAAAGGGAAACCAGCCAAGGTCTGCTGCGGCCGCCTTGGAACTCCCGCAGCGGGAGTCCGTAAGCCCTTTTCAATGGAGCGCCCCGGCACATCCGATTAGAAGTACGCTGAGGGAGAACGGGTCTCCGACGATTTGAAATATATCGAAAGAGGGTGGGTGGATTGATGCCCTGTGGATTGTGAGATTTAGTTCAAGGGACTGAGATGCATTGTAAGCACTTTATCAGTTGCGGTAAGGTAGCACAGTGAAATGTCAAGGCGAATATCGGAAGAAGGCTGCGGGGGCTCAGTTGTACAGTCGCTTCTTCAGAAGCGCTACCTTTCTGCGCAGGAGCACCTTGCGAGCTCGCTGTCTAGCGTAGTCCACCGGAGCGTCCTGTTCGGTAACGTAGTCGGCCTCAACTCCCAGACTGGCGCCAGCTCGCTTGGGACAACTGCAGTACCCGGCATCCATGCCCGGCCGTCCGACCATGCCCTCCACACCCTGCGACCCAGTAGGGCCCTGCTCGCCGTCGTTGCCCGGCAGACCCGGCTCTCCCTGCGGGCCCGGCTCGCCGGGCGCGCCCGTCGCGCCATGGTCACCAGGGCGACCGACGGCGCCCAGCGGGCCGCCCGGCCCGGTGATGCCGGGCTGGCCGCGGCCGCGCGTGCCGTTCTCTCCGCGTCGGCCGGGGTGGCCGTCGCCGCCGTTGTCGCCAGGGCGACCAGGATTTCCGGGCAAGCCCGGCCGTCCGGGCTCGCCGTTCCGGCCAGGACGACCGTCCTGGCCCGGGAAGCCGCCGCGACCCGGCTCACCGGCGCAGCCGGGTGGTCCCGGGAAGCCGGGCGGCCCGGCCGGACAGCGAATACACTCGGAAGGACCGCTGGAGACGAGCACCATCATGCCCTGCAATTATTTTAGTTAGAAAACGAGGGATAACGAATTTAGAAAATAAGTAGGTTTTGCGCTTCAAAAAGTAGCAAAACAACAGCAAGTTTGGTGAATGTTAGTGAGAGAGCTGTTGAGAGTCTAATAAAATAATAATGAACTCACAGTCAGTCCATCCCTTCCTGGCGCCCCAGGCTCTCCTTCGTCACCCGGGGCTCCTGGCGCGCCAGGTTCGCCACGCGGGCCCTCGGGACAGTTCTGCGAGCGCGCCGCGCACCCACAGTCACTGCCGCCGCTGCCGCCTGGGAGTCCTGAACAAAAATGCATTGACAAGGAATCGAATCTCTCGGAATGTCAGAGTAGAGGCTCAAGGAGACACCGAACAGCTTCCTAGTAACCAACGAGAAGCGTACCGTAAGGCGAGCGCCGTATGCGAAGGGTGGACTCAAAGGAAGAGAAGGACGAAGGGGGCACGTCGGCGTGCATGGTAGACCAGGCGTCGTCGGCGAAGGACTGGAAATGGAAGAAATGACTGATCGGTGCAATCTCCTGAACATGGGCGCAACAAAGATACGAATTCTGTTGAAGTCAGCAGTCGCTGCATTGAACCCTAGAGGTGATCGATATGATCAAGGAGAGTTGATACACGAAATCACAGTGAATTCCTTCTGCCGACTGTTTGAATTTGTACATCAATGTTCACCTGGAACTGCTTGAGCTCCGCCGCGGCTTCCTCAGTGAACGTGTTGATGTCGTGCAGTAGGAAGCCCATAGCTAAAAGGGAGCCGACTATGATGGCCGAAGAGAGGAGCGAGGCCAGTGTGACCAGGCGTAGATGAGAGGTGTCAGTGCCCATTTCCTGAGAAATGAAACAATACAAGATACAATGTAATAATGCGATGCCTGAAAGGGAATGTTGAAGAAAGCACTAGAGCCCGAAGTATCCAGAGGAGTCAAACATATACAATCGAAGGATGGGAGTTACTTTCCGGTGACTCCCAAACACACCTCTTTTATAGCTGTGCCGAGTGGCAAAAGCAGTAACGGATTGTCTCCAACTGCGTGAGAGTCATGACCCTATTATTTACGAGTTCTCTCTTTGTGCAAAGAGAGTTACTCTACGTGACATCCCAGTAACCCCCTGCCTGACCCTCGTTTTTGTGCCAGAGTATGAAGCGATTGTGAAAGGATGATTCAATTTCGACTGAGCTCTCGCTGGATAGAGTAGGCGATAGAGAAGGGAGTTTGAGGAGGGTGCAATCCTTGTGTGAGGCTCAACCCTCATCCGTTCTCCCTCACTCTCCCGGGGAGCTGCGGAACCAGTCTGCCTCTCTCTGCAACAACGGCAATACTTTGTAATGTTTAGTGACAGCAGGGGCAGGAGGTTTTATGATGCAGGATGGAGTTACCCTCGTTATGCCAAAAGATAATTAATGGATTCGGTGCATCGTACATAATCAAACGAAATTTGAGTGAGAAGTTCTTTATTCGAGAATTCATTGCGTAGTGCGATTCTAGCTTCTCTTGGCGGCTCTTCTGTATCCGACCGATTCGACGGGGGCGGTTGCGCGAGGGGGAGCGGGAGGCTCCTCGCCATACGCTGCAGCGGCCGCAGTGCGCGCGGGGCACGGGCAGTAGGCGCCATCGGCGCCGGGAAGCCCGGCATCACCCGCGCCGCCCTGCTCGCCGTCCTCGCCAGAAGCTCCATCGCGGCCAGCAGCGCCCTCCGGACCCTCCTCGCCAGGCGCGCCGTGCGCGCCCGGCACTCCTCGTGCGCCCGGCGCACCACGAGCGCCGATCGGTCCGACGGGACCGGGCGCGCCAGGCGCGCCGCTTCCGCGCTTGCCGTCGCGGCCAGGAGCGCCGGGACGGCCGTCCTTGCCGGGTAGTCCATCGCGTCCGGCGTCTCCATCGGCGCCAGGGGCGCCACGCTGGCCGTCGCGGCCAGGCGCTCCAAGGGGGCCAGGGGCGCCATCGGCGCCCGGAGCACCCGAGGGACCATCGGGGCCGGCAGGTCCGCGAGGCCCGGCGGGGCACTGAATGCAGGCGGGCGGTGCGGCCTCGTATCCAGAGGCGGTGGGCTCGGGCACGAACACGCCGCCCGGATTGCCGTCCACTCCATCCTCACCGTCGAAACCGGCCTCGCCAGGGGAACCGCGAGGACCGGGAGGACCTGGAATGGGGGCGATTATGGGTGATTGATGATTTCACGTTTATTTTATTTTCTGAGATCCGATGAAAGAGGAATTACCAAAGTATAGATTGATGCTAGTTTGTAATACAGCTGAAATACGCAATCAACTGGACTTTGGTTTGTTTTTGTCTTTTGGATGAAGCTCACATGCACAGAATTGATCAGTCTAATTTTATGGAGCTTTCGTAAACACTGCGAACCCCCCACTCACCGGGCGGGCAGTGGTTGGCCTGATCGCCGCACGAGCAGGATGCGCCAGAGGCACGCTTGCCGCGGAAGAGCGTCTGGAAGAGGAGATTACCGATGACAGATTTATGTCAGGGTCTGTGTAGGGAAATGTTGGGAAACGCAAGTCTTCCATGCATCAATAGTTATTGCACGCGTAGTTGCTCAAGCAAGTAATAGGCGAGTTCTTCAGGCTCATGTGATTCTACTTTGAATCAGTAGGGAAGAGGATTCTGTCTCGAAATATGGCATTTTTGGCGAGTTTTTCTGCTTATTAGCTGGTAGAATTGTGCAGTAAAATGTTCTTGTAAACTAGGAAGGTTTTGGTTCCAACGGTCTATCAAGGGTCTTTCCGTCTTCTCGACAACAATGAAGTGTTGACTGACTGTGCCACGACTATGCGCTTCTGCTCTTCTATTCCACGTGATAGTGTGGAACTAATTGCGCCCAAGGTTATTCATCCCATCATCGCTTCTTGCCCCCTCCCAATCCCACCTGACAGTGTTTTGCCCCGTGCACTAATGGGATCAGTGTGTGGCCCCTCTTCTTGCTTGAATGACTGGAGGATAATTGGCAAGGCAAACTATTGGACGGTTTTGCTCTGTTTGTCTGTAGGCACGTATTAATGATCACCTATGTGGTTCTAGTTGATTGGGAAGACAAGTTATTGTAGGCGCCGAATTCAATCATATCACAAACTGGCAATAAAACATCGTTTGAAAATACGGTGAATCACGAACTTCCCGGGGCGCATATCTGTGTAAGAGTATCACACGACACCTTGCTGGTGGGCATACTTTCACTCATTTCCCTTATTGTTTCTGTACCACTACCAACTGGCCTTGTCCGTGAGTCACGCGATTAAATTACGGCCCAGAGTGTTTTCCATGGAATTTTTCGGCATGCTGGAGTATTCATGCGAGGAACGCTTTTCGTATTTGATTTTCCTATTCTAACGCTGCGCAAATAGCCTCAAGAGATAGTGCGTAACGGAAGGGATGAGAACGTAGCTATCAATACCTTGGCCAGAGAGTCGGCAGCGGGAGTGGGGGATGGAGCGGCGGAGCCAGCAGAGGGAATTGCCACCATCGTCAGCCAGGCATCGTTGGCGTAGATCTGGAATTGAAGAATTACGTTTTTCGTGGTTTAGAGATACAGGTTGAGTTAGGCTTCAGGGAGGGATGATAGAGCGTGGAATGAGTTTGGATTGATTCTGCTGATGATGATCCCGTTGTAAAAAATCCTGTGAAGATAGAGCAGCAGTGCTGGGGTCAATTCAAAGTTGAACCCCGTCATACATTGCTTTCATCTCAGTTGAGTAAGGTTTCAGGGAGGGGATGATAGGGAGTGGAGTGAGCTGGGATTGATTCTGATAGCTCCTGATTTGTTGAGCAAACAACTATGAAAACTATTATGGGTCCAAAATAGACGCCTAATACCCGGCCCAGATGGTTCTAAAACTGCTCAGTACCTTGAACTCTCCCATCTCTCCCATGACTCCGTCGGAGAAGTCGTTAATGTCGGAGTAGATGAGGCCGACGGAGGCCAGAGCGGCCAGAATGGCGCCCCCGGAGAGAAGAAGGGCGAGCGAGATGACCAGCTTGGCCGACATTCTGGAAGAATGGGAGATTTGGTAGTAGAGGGCATATTGCGCGAAAAGTTCCTTTTAGTAGAATATCTAGATGAAATTTTGTTGTTTACGCCGGAATCAAGACAGGAATCAATGAGCCAGACGTTTTGAAATGGTAGAGTATGCGCGAAACGGCGAACTGACTAATGGAATAGGTAATCAGCGGAACAATGCCTAGGAGGGAATGACAGGGGGCAGTAATGGAATGGCTGCTGTGAAGGTCGCTTGCTGCAGTGTACTCTCGACTGGGCACTGCCCCGCTTTTATACTGCCAATTGGGGCGATAGCCCTTAGGGGGAGAAAGAAAGAGAAGAACCGTTAGGAGGGAGGAGCGAGGCCTTCTTACGAGAAGAGTTTGTTAAATTTTTGTGATACATGCCAGGATCGATGTGGAATCTTTTTGAGAGACATTTTGAAGTGATAGAGAATGCTAGAAACGGGAAATTGACAACTTGATTAGGCGGGAACAATTACAAGGAATGGCAGGGCAGTAATGGAATGCTTGCTGTGAAGGTCGCTTGCTGCAGTGTACTCTCGACTGGGCACTGCCCCGCTTTTATACTGCCAATTGTGGTGGTGATAGCCCTTAGGGGGGAGAAAGAAATGGAAGTACCGTTAGGAGGGAGGAGCGAGGCTCCTCAGATTGAGTGCTGTCTTGGACTGTGTGGTCCGGAGAGAATTTAGGTTAGCTATAGAGGGCATTAGTGCAGCAGGAAGTGAATTTGCAGATTGTGAAGGCGAATGGGAACTTTTTTTGGTTTTTCGACAACCGTTGATGTTATGACTGAACTTCTGTTGTGCTGTTTGGAATAAGGAATCAGTGAAACGTAGAAGCTCCTGACATTTTTTAAGAACAAAATCTGGATCTCCAATAACTTCCTGGAGCGCTTTAGAACTATTGCAACAATTTTAAACAGTAATTACTCATCAGCCCGCTCCCGAGAGCAGTTGACCTTGCGCTTGTTTAACCTCGCTTTCCCTTTCTCTTCCTGCCCTCCTCCCCTCCTTTCCCTCGTCTTTCTTTCCCCTCGCTCTCGGCTATGCTCCGAGAGTGGTAGTAATGTCCAACGATGTAATGGAAGGGAGAGGGGAGAAGGGTTATTCGAAAAATGGTCGAAGTATGGCATTTGATGGAGGGTGAGATTGCTGTGAAACCAGGCGATGCCCGGTTTCAACGGCAATTCAATGCAGAGCTGTGGCAGCCTAGAACAATGTCATTCCTTGTGAGAGTTAAAATAATAATAATTATTATCTGATTGTGCGGGCTGAATCACACATGGTGCTGTTGTGTTTCGCGGGATTCTCAAATTCGGTTCCGAATCGCTCGAGACAGTGGAGTGCTTGCTGCGTGTAGAAATATACTTATTATTATTGCTTGCTTTGCGCGGGCTAGACCTAACTGGGCGTTATTGTGTTTCGGTGGATTCTCTAATTCGGTTCCGAATCGCTCGAGTTAGTAGATTGTTCAGCAGGAATAAATAAAATATGTAATCACTTGATAAATTAGTTAATTACCTAAAATACTAATCAATTTATCTAATTACTCCCTTCCCATTGCAGGCCGTCCTCATGGCGCGGCCTCCGCCGTCGACTGTTCATGGTGGAGAAGGTGCGCGACGCGAATACCATTGGACTGGTTGTGGGTGAGTAGAATTTTATTTGCTCCGTTCGATGACACCACTGTTTTATGAATTCATCAATGGTATCATATTATATTAGACATTGGAACCTATGTTCTCCAAGTGATTGAGTAGAATGGGAGGATATAATGATGGATGAGTAAAGCAAAAAAAAAAGTTTATTATTTTATTATACTCGCCAACGCAACATTAATAGCTTTGAAATTCAACGCTTGGTTTACATTAGATATTGGAACCTCTGTTCATCAGGTTGTTAAAATGCAAATCCTTTTGGGAAGGTGAGTAGGGTATGAGGAAACATGATCGGATACGTTGTGGTTGATTAGTTTATTTTTTTCGTCAGATGAATGAAGAACCAATTGCTCTCGAAGTCGATCACTAAATTTATATTCTCATTGGAGCCTCCGATCTTGAAATACTGTTTATTTGGGGAAGAAGGTGAGTGCGCAGCTTCACCGTTGGATAGGAACTAGGGATGATGGAGCTGTTGAACACGATGTGAGCAGTCCATTGATGCGTGAGATCTTCGCAGTAGTTTGAATTATCGAGGAAACCACGGTTCACCTAGTTGCTGAAAATCAAACCACTCGCAAGCACTTTTTCGTACAACTCACCTGCATCCCTTGTTCTAATTGATATTTCGGTGTTGCGTTCTAAGCCATTCCTTCCTCCATGCTACAGTATCCTCTCCTAACCCCTTGCCTCTCTTTCAGGTACGGTAGCTGTGGCGGGGCATCGCGAGGCGGTCCATCGCGTGCGCGCCCTTGCCAAGGCGGCGGGCAAGAAGGTGTACGTCATCTCGGTGGGAAAGGTACGTCGAGTTTAATATTTACTCATAGATTTATTGAAAGGTAGCATTATTGAGTAAAGTCTGTGGAGACGATTGAATTTCACAAAAAGGTGGACTGATGAGAGATGCGTGTAGCGCTAGGGTGCCTGGTTTTTGTTTCCTTTCTGTATGCTAGAAAGCGGCGGGGAAGAAGGTGCACGTCATCTCTGTGGGAAAGGTGAGCGTCATTTTGATTGGAAGGGCAGGGAAATAAACATCGAAATCCTGAGGAGAGCAGGCAGATAAGAAATAAGTGTAACGCTAGTGCACCTGGTTTTTACTGACTTTGAGTATGCTAGAAAGCGCCTGGCAAGAAGGTGTACGTCAGTTTGGTGGGAAAGGTGGGTCAAGTGTAATATTTGAACATTAAAATTACAAATAATTGCGACGGTTTTTGTTGAACAACTATAGATAACGTTTGTTTGGTAAGAAGAGGAGGTTCGATCACAGTCCACAAAATATCGGGTGTATGAGGGATGCGTGTAGCGCTAGCGCGCCTGGTTTTTCGTTATATAGAATAGAAAGTGCTCGATAAGAAGGTGTGCGGCATCTCGGTGGGAAAGTTGAGCGGAGATTCAATTTTATATTGCACGAAGAACGTACGGAATGGAGGGGTTGAGAAAATAGTATTTTTTTGCACAAATAGGAAGAAACGATTGCAATGTATAGGAAGGTAGACTGATGAAGAATCAGTGTAGCGCTAGTGCGCCGTGTTTTCATTACGTAGGAGAGAAAGCCCCTGTAAGAGTTCGTACATCGTTTGTGTAAGTCATCATTGTTGATCTTCTTTTGAATGTGGAAGCTCGAGACCATCACAATACTTGGATAATCGGGTAGATAAGGTATGCGTGCATCGCTAGAGCGCCGGGATTTTACTTTCTTTCTTTAATCGAGAAAGCGCCCGGCAAGAAGGTGTATGCCATCATGGTCGGCAAGATTAGCGCATTATGCATTTCTTTTTGAATTGGAAATGGTTTGTTTTGTTGCAATGAACGCAAATCAAGAATCAATTTGGGTAATCGAGTTAGGATTATGAGAAGTGGGTGCAGCACAGAAATGCCCGGTATTGGTCGTCGTAGTTACCATGCACTAGGAGCCCGCACTAGACTAGCGGAGACTCGGGACCCGTACTAGACTAGCGGAGATATTGTATAACAATGCTACCAGGTGATTGAGTGCCGCAGCAAGAGTATGTCGGTATCAGTTTCCACTTGTGTTGATGCTTGCTGCTAGAACGGGGCAATATAAATACATAATATTGTTAATCAACCGGTAATGGCTCTCAGTGTGAGGATTTTCATGTGTATCTTTGGCTAGCACATACCTAATTTTTATTCTATTTTTAGAATATATTAGAGATATACGTTTTCAGGTAAACGTGGCCAATCTTGCCAATTTCTCTGCTTTATTTATGAACATGGGACCATTATAGGGACTCAATTTTTCGCGCTTTTTTGCACTACATATTTTTTTGCCATATTTTTACTCTTCTAAACCCCAATATTCTTCAGGTAAACGTGGCGAAACTGGCCAATTTCTCGGCAGACGTGGACACATTCGTCCTTCTCTCGTGCCCGTTCGGCGTCCTCCTCGACACTTCCTCCTTCGACAAACCAGTCGTGTCCCTGTTCGAGGCGGAGATCGCGTTGAATGAGAATAAGTGAGTTCAGTTTGCGATCGGTCTTATATGGGGTGCGGTATGCTCTACGGTAATATCGGCCAATTTGTGAAACAATTGAAACCATGCGAGATCGCCGTTTCGCTGAGCCTATTCAGCTAGAATTTCTTTGCGAGTAGCAATGAAGTTTCGAGCCCTGAGGAAAACACACAACAATCGTCATCGGAACATTGCGGTTCCACGGCGCCATTGAGCCTCGTGAGTGGCGCTGTGCATTAGTGTTCCTCCATTATCCCCGTGATAACAACTCACCTAATACGTCAAGTACGAATCTTTTCATTGCGCTAGTACTCTCGCGTCTCAGAGAAAGGCGTGAGCGTGTTTGTCAGATGGAGATAGGAATTGACATCTTCGAGTGATTCAATATTGCCGTTGCAGGGAGTGGATGGCGCAGGCGGGCTGGACCAGCGACTACACGCAGTTCGTCAATGGTGAGTCACTGCTGTATCGGATTAATGCTAATACTTTTCAATATTGAAGGATGCACTAGGAGTGTGTTATGAAAATGTAACAGTTCGTCATTGGTGAACTGCAGTTTCAGATTAGTTTACTCTATTTTAATACTTTAAAAAGTGCTTGGGTACCGCCAATCATTTTTTAGCGTGATTGCAAGCGTAGTGAACTGTTTGTGAAGCGCCAAGTTCACGAGTGGGCAAATTGATTTTGTTCTTGTGATCAAAGAATCAATTTTTTCGATGTATTCGAGTATCTTCTGAAACCCCGGTCTCGCTGGATATTTACTATTTCTCTATGGATAAAAATGATTTGATACATCAGGGAAAATGCTCAGCTAGCAATTTCCCTTGCTTCTCATACATGGGGAGATGATTGAGCGGAACTGGCTGTAATTTCGGAATAATTGTTACAAGAATATATAAATTTCCGGACGACCAAACGCGAAACGTAACGCGAGCTATAGGCGTTAACTGGTGGAATGCAACTTATGAAGAATTTCGACGCATCCTCATCTGAGCACTAATGCCTGACATGAATAAATTATTATTATTATCTAAATTCCAGACCCGACGATCTCCCTGTCAACGCGCACCGACGACGCACCCGATGTGTCCCTCGTCAGTGGGCGAGTGAGGGTGAGAGCGGTGGAGGAGAAGGAGAAGGAGGGAGGAGTGAGCACCGTGGCACTGTGGGAGGCTGGTGAGTGTAGAGTTTTGCCTTTTTGTGCATATTTTGAGAATGGGAAGGGTTAATAATAGGGGAAGGGAAGCGCAGTAGGTGATTGCGTGGCACTTGAATAGCTAATCTACGGGTGATATCAGTATATTCTAATCTTCTTGATATAGCCGGCCATAATGTTAGGTGAAAGCTAGTATACAAATAAGTAACGTGAAATCAGTGGAGGAGAAGGAAAAAGATGAAGGATGAGGGCACCGTGGCACTGTGGGAGGCTGGTGAGTCAAATGATTCATGCACTAATGGGCTTCAAAGGGTAAAATTTGTTTGAATACCGGGCTAAAGATCGGTCATCTTGGTCGTGAGAGGTTGTGGTTTCACGTAGGTTTAATATGCTGTCAGAATCGCCCAAAAGCAATGCATTAGGCGTATGTCTTCGAAAACAATATAATAATTACCGTAATATGTGCGGTTTTTGTCGATGGTGATATTCGACCACACGGTTTTGCGCATCAACAGTGTTACACAGTAGTCGTTTGATTCGCTCACCGATAGTCTTCGCTCACGTTTTGTAAAAATAATTCGAATATTCGGCGCAATAGGGGGTGAAAAGCCGAAGACATTACAAAGGGCAAAATGATTTTTAATTATGAGCCCATTTGTGTAAGAACCGAACAACACTCGGACAGGGTAAAAATGTGTTCCGAGCTCATGCAAAATTAATACTAGTGTCTATTGAAAAATATTCCCTATCTGTAACTGCTAAAATGTTAGAGCATATCAAATTGATCAATCGAAAAATTGCCTGATCTTCGGCCTACTGTATCGAATGAAATATCAATTTGCATCCTTGACATATGGGTCATGTTTTCAGGGACCTAAAACTGTACCAAACATTGCATTTATCACGGTCATTTTTTACCCTGTCCGAACTATAGTCAGATTCGTCCGACTCTTACGCAATCGGGCTCTTATAAAAATAAAATTAACATACGTGCAGGCAACTACTTCGAGGCGCGCTCGTGGAGGGGACTGGACGACTCGGTCGCGGAGAATCAGGTGAGTATTTGAAGTTTTATTGGAAATCATATAATCGAAACTGAGCTGATTTGAGTTTCATCACGTTTTAATAGTCTAGCTGCCTTTCGTGCATTTGATTGCTGTTACTTGTACTGCTGCTAACAAAACAACTGCGGTTCACGGAACATTTTGAATATGAATTGATTTGTGTTTCACAGCGATTGTATGAAGTGTTGGGGTAGTCCGAAAGTGATGAATTTGGGCCCTTGAGTAGAAATACACATGTTTTGTTTTGCTGTCAGTTTTTTCTGACCTTTCATTTTAATATTTACATATTATTTATCAAATAATAATCATTCTTGCAGGAATCCGAGTCGTCGACTGCCGTTCTCGAGGGTCGCAAGGGCCGGGCAGCCGGATACGAGAATGAACAGCGGAATTGAGAGAAGACTCTCTCCATTTCATACGCAATTTCGTCCCCCTGTCTAGCCGATTATCGATTGATTGTTTTGTTCGTCTAATTCTCTCCATTTCACATGCTATCCCGCCATCTGTGTAGCCATCGAGAGAGCATGTGGAGTGAGTAGACTAAGATTATTGATTGATTGCTCCCGAGTTATTTTTTTGTTTGATTCTCTTCCCAATTAACGATTTTTTGGTTTTCTCGATTGCTCCGCAGAGTTTCTATCCAGAGTTGTTGATGCTTGTTAATGTTGTGCACGTTGTGTTATGAAAGATGAAAAATGGCTGTAATAAAGCAGTTATGATTGCGTGCGATATGAAATATATCTTGCGAGGTTATTCGCCTATTTATTTGAACGAAAGTGAAGTGATTTCAAATTTCCGACGAGAAAGTGCGCTCCACCGGACAAGGAGTGACACGACGAACTCGCGTTGCGGCTGTGCGTCGCGGTCTTCCTGCTGATCTCTTGATCTTTTGAGCTTTCTCGGTAGATCAGTGTGCCGTCTGCCGTCCGTCTCCACTGTATTGATCGTCTGATCCGCCCCTCTTCCCTTCTCCCCTTCCCTATTCGCACGATCACCCGATCCTCACTTGTTATCGTTTGCCCTTGTGTGAAGTTTGTGAGTGCCGTCGCGGCCCCTTCCTTATCGTTTGTCAGTCTCGTTCTTATTTTCCCGCTGTTAAGACTGTTTACTAGTCGTGCATACCACTCGTAGTCATTCCTAGACACTCGGTGCGCCAATTTCAACGCAATTTGACGAGTAACATCCAACGCCCGCACTTTCGCCTGTTCCAGGAGGAATCCCACCACTTTCATTGGGCTACCTTCGCTTGTATCGTGCGCGTGCGGTTACTACCCGTCCTTTTCGCAGTTGCGCCTTTTGGTTCGAGAGAGCGGCATCCAGAGAGACGCATTAAGAAGAGAAGTGCGGCAGAATGTGAGCGCCTCACAATCGTGCCAATAAGAAGCACCGCTCACAATTTCGTCTGATCAGATTGAAAAGCTATGCCCTTCCTTTTTGTCCTTGCTTTATTTTCGTTTGTAGCGTGTGCGTTCCAGAGAAGGGAAACCCTGCAGCTGGAGTAACTCGGCCACTGTTCTATTTGCGCCCCTCACTTCGGGGTTTCACGCTACTTTCAATGTTTGCTGGGCCCCATTTGAGCTCGCACTCTCTATTGCATCATTATTTTGGTCAATATTGTCGTTGAGGACGGGGGAGATGAGAGGGAATCCCCAATGCTCGATTTCATTCGTTCATAGTGCGTCTTTTTTCCTGTGTCTTTACCCCTCTTCCCTCGTTCTCTTCTCGTTTTTTTGCTCCCCTTTCCTCCTTCGTGCACTCATTTCCCCCACTTTGCAGGCCGCGTCAGCTGACGAGGAGTCAAGAGCCCGCTTGGGGAAGACCGGCGCCAGCTCCGCAAGGTGTGTTTGTGCTGCCATACATTTGCATTACCAATCGGGGACCGCAAATATAGTGGTATGAAGCTGTTAGCCACAATTCGGCCCAGTTGTTACGAAAATCTATGCTTGCTGCTGCCCTCTTGTTGTGATCTGAAATCAATATTTCCCCTTGTTGCAGGCGCACCATCTCGCGATCGGGCCGGGTACGGTGCGCACAAGGCAACGAGCGAGCCGCGCTGGAGGAGCAGTGGAAGGTGAGGGAAGGGAGGGGCAAATTGTAGTGCACTTCTCATTTCACATGTTTTCTCGCTTGAAAAGGAGTGTGTTAAGCTTTTGAACGTCGCTCATTTTTTCCGGATTTCCGAAAGCATCCAAAATGAGGAGTGTGCTGGGAACTTTTGGGTGTCGCCGTTTTGTAAATAAGTGAAAACCGCTATTGCTGTGTGCTTGCGAGATCATGGGACTACGTTTGTATGTCGGCTCTCAGTTTTGAGCTTCATGGTTTATATTTAATGTGGTTGCATTGCAGGCCGCCTCGCCCTCCCTCCTTCCGTCTTCGAGCCTCTAGTAGCCTCTAGCAGTAGTAGAGGGCGCAGCCTCCATGGTTGCGTCCGCTGGGCAGGGGTGATGGCGTGCCCCATAGACGGTCGGTGCTGCTAGTCTGCCGGCCGTCGCCGGGGTCGATCCGAGGCCGGTCCCCGGAAGCAAATTGGCGCCCGCCCACTGCTTCGACGGACGGCCCGGGTATCTGCTCGGGCTTAGTCTTAGTCTTCTCTCTTGGCTGGTAGGGGAGCCATATCCCCTGCGATCTAAAACAGCGTCATGGCACCCGCCTAATATGGCGGGCATTTTGCGAGATCAAACTAGATACAGACTGCAAATGGTCGGGGGTTGTTTACCTCTTCCCTCACAGGTCATTGCTCCCTTGATCTACTGCCTCGTCCTCATCCGACCTCTTGTCCCTTCCCTTCTCTCCCTTCCCTCTTCATCCCTCCCCCTTCCCTTCTCACATCCATCCACCCCACACATTCCGGAACTAGTCTGCCGACTTCCCGCTTACTCTTCTAGTCATTCGTTGATACGAATTCGAATGACAGAGCAGTTGGTGAGAAAGAAGACAAGCTTCCTGGGTAGTAGTCTCCCCTCCCTTTCTACAATAGTATCCGACCCAATCTCCCATCCCCGCCCCCCCTCCTCTTCCCTCCTTGGCGCCTCCGATGGAAGCGGACGACTACTGATGTGCCGTCGGCTCGGAGGTAAGTCGAAATACTACTATGGTTGATTTTTCTAATCGATCAATTGCAGGTGCTTCCCTCTCTTCCCCTCATCCGATCCCTTTCCTCCTCGTCCTCCCTCCGCCTCCCTCGATCATCTTCTCACGGTGCCTCCTCTGCTCTCGCTTGCCAGGTATAGAAGCAACTCCGAGTAGGAGGGCTGAGCACTAGGCTGTAAGGGAACATCCGATGACAACAACTATTAACTTCTGTGTTCTTGCACTGTGAGCAGTCGACAAAACACTATGGGGTATTAATTCTCATATAGTAGATGGTCATCCGGATGCTCTCGTCAGGTTATTGTTGTATGGTATCGAGAAATATCAATATATTACAGGTGCTTCCTTCCCCCTCTTCATATCCCTTCTCTCCTCGTCCTCCCTCCGCCTCCCCCGATCATCTTCTCACGGCGGTGCCTTCTCTGCTCTCGCTTGCCAGGTATAGAAGTAACTCCGAGTAGGAGGGCTGAGCACTAGGTTGTAAGGGAACATCCGGATGACAAGTACTAATTCTTATACACAATGTTACTTGTCTGTGAGCTATCGACAAATTCCTATAAAATATTAGTTCTCGCTAAGTAAATTGTCATCCGGATGCTCCGGATGCTGATGTAAATTGGTCCGGTTATTGTCGCATGGTATCGAGAAATATCAATAGATTGCAGGTGGTTCCCTCCCCCTCTTCCTCTCTCTTCCCTCCTCGTCCTCCCTCCGCCTTCCCTCGCCCGATCATCTTCTCAATCGTGGCGGTGCCTCCCCTGCTCGCCCTTGCCAGGTACAGAGCCATCCCCTGTCGGGCAGAGAACTAGGCTGTAAAGGAACATCCGGATAACAACAACTATTAACTTCTGTGTTCTAACACTGTGAGCGGTCGACAAAACACTGGGGTATTCTCGTCCGGTTATTGTTGTATGGCATCGATAAATATCAATAGATTGCAGGTGGCATCGGCTTCTCTACAGATTGTCGGCATCAAGGGCTCGCATGCCTCCCGTCCTTCCTCCCGTCGTCCTCCTCATCCTCCTGTCTCGTCCTTCATTCTGACCCCTTCCCAAGGTGAGCCGGTGGGATCTTATCTAGATGGTTCCCTAGCCCAGGTAGCCGCCTTCCTTCGGTTTTTCTTTTGTTTTTTTTTTAGTTAAATCGGCTGGGCCTGGTTCTCCAAACTAGAAAGATCCTGCCGGGCCTTTGCTTTCGTTTATTAATGGCTCTCCATTACATGTGTCATCGTGCCTCTCTGTCTCCTTTCGAGCCACGACGCCCGCCCACGTTGGATTCCAGAGAAAGGTATGCACCAGCACTGATGGTTTCGGCAATTAATATACATTGCATATATACATTGCTATCTATATACATTGCAGGTTTTCTAGCGTATCTCCAATCAGCTTCCTTTTTTAATCCCTTTTTTTATAGTCTCCCATTTGACCTACTGCTGTTTGCAGTTTGAGTTTTCGTTTGTAAGATATCGAGCACTCCGGGTGTCTCGTTGCCTAGTCGAAACCCACCGACAGTCCATGTGCATGTTCTGTGTGCCCCCCCTCTAGAACACGTGCTCTAGAGTTAGATTAGATCTGGATTATTCCTATGGGGCTTCGTTCACCTTCTCTACCTTTTTTAGCAGGTAGACGAGGACACAAGGGGAAGGCGCCCAGCCGCTCGATAACTTCTGACACGTGCACATATGATTCTCTTCCGAGCAGCCACTGGTGTTAGCAGTGACGCCCGGAACGAGGGAACGAAATTCTTTATACAAACGATACGATACTAGGGTACTAGGTCGGATGAGAACAGACAAAAAAAAGTTTCTCCGTTTTTGATCTTTAGACTCTGTACTACGACGCTCATAAATATTTTTGGTTCTCATCCAGTCGGTTCACATCCGACCTAGTACCGATACGAGACTGCCAGCAACGAACGGGGCAATGGAAACGACCGGAGACAAGTGAACAAGTTCTCTTCGACGTGTCATCTGAGCGGGGCAGCATCTCTGTCGCTGAGAAGAGAAGGGTGGCGATCGAGTCCTGCAAGAGATGCAGTTAGATACCGTAATCCTGAGATCAATCGATAATTTATATTCAAAATTCATGTGGCACAATTCAAATTTTGGGCATAGCCTTCGGCCGCCCTATTGAAAAGTGCCACTGAAATAATGCGATTAAATATTTATACTCACTCTGCAGTCGTTCCTCTTCGTCGTGGCATCAGAGCGGTGCAGCATCCCTCTCGCAGAGGACGGAAGAGCGACGAGGAAGCTCTGCAAAGGATGATTTTAGATACCGTAGCCCTGGATCAATCGATAATTTATATTCTAATTTCGTGTGGCACAATTCAAATTTTGGGCATAGCCTTCGGCCGCCCTTTTGAAAAGTGCCACTGAAATAATGCGATTAAATATTTATACTCACTCTGCAGTCGTTCCTCTTCGTCGTGGCATCAGAGCGGTGCAGCATCCCTCTCGCAGAGGACGGAAGAGCGACGAGGAAGCTCTGCAAAGGATGATTTTAGATACCGTAGCCCTGGATAAATCGATAATTTATATTCTAATTTCGTGTGGCACAATTCAAATTTTGGGCATAGCCTTCGGCCGCCCTTTTGAAAAGTGCCACTGAAATAATGCGATTAAATATTTATACTCACTCTGCAGTCGTTCCTCTTCGTCGTGGCATCAGAGCGGTGCAGCATCCCTCTCGCAGAGGACGGAAGAGCGACGAGGAAGCTCTGCAAAGGATGATTTTAGATACCGTAGCCCTGGATCAATCGATAATTTATATTCTAATTTCGTGTGGCACAATTCAAATTTTGGGCATAGCCTTCGGCCGCCCTTTTGAAAAGTGCCACTGAAATAATGCGATTAAATATTTATACTCACTCTGCAGTCGTTCCTCTTCGTCGTGGCATCAGAGCGGTGCAGCATCCCTCTCGCAGAGGACGGAAGAGCGACGAGGAAGCTCTGCAAAGGATGATTTTAGATACCGTAGCCCTGGATCAATCGATAATTTATATTCTAATTTCGTGTGGCACAATTCAAATTTTGGGCATAGCCTTCGGCCGCCCTTTTGAAAAGTGCCACTGAAATAATGCGATTAAATATTTATACTCACTCTGCAGTCGTTCCTCTTCGTCGTGGCATCAGAGCGGTGCAGCATCCCTCTCGCAGAGGACGGAAGAGCGACGAGGAAGCTCTGCAAAGGATGATTTTAGATACCGTAGCCCTGGATCAATCGATAATTTATATTCTAATTTCGTGTGGCACAATTCAAATTTTGGGCATAGCCTTCGGCCGCCCTTTTGAAAAGTGCCACTGAAATAATGCGATTAAATATTTATACTCACTCTGCAGTCGTTCCTCTTCGTCGTGGCATCAGAGCGGTGCAGCATCCCTCTCGCAGAGGACGGAAGAGCGACGAGGAAGCTCTGCAAAGGATGATTTTAGATACCGTAGCCCTGGATCAATCGATAATTTATATTCTAATTTCGTGTGGCACAATTCAAATTTTGGGCATAGCCTTCGGCCGCCCTTTTGAAAAGTGCCACTGAAATAATGCGATTAAATATTTATACTCACTCTGCAGTCGTTCCTCTTCGTCGTGGCATCAGAGCGGTGCAGCATCCCTCTCGCAGAGGACGGAAGAGCGACGAGGAAGCTCTGCAAAGGATGATTTTAGATACCGTAGCCCTGGATAAATCGATAATTTATATTCTAATTTCGTGTGGCACAATTCAAATTTTGGGCATAGCCTTCGGCCGCCCTTTTGAAAAGTGCCACTGAAATAATGCGATTAAATATTTATACTCACTCTGCAGTCGTTCCTCTTCGTCGTGGCATCAGAGCGGTGCAGCATCCCTCTCGCAGAGGACGGAAGAGCGACGAGGAAGCTCTGCAAAGGATGATTTTAGATACCGTAGCCCTGGATAAATCGATAATTTATATTCTAATTTCGTGTGGCACAATTCAAATTTTGGGCATAGCCTTCGGCCGCCCTACTGAAAATTGCCACTGAAATAAGCGATTAAATATTTATACTCACTCTGCAGTCGTTCCTCTTCGTCGTGGCATCAGGGCGGTGCAGCATCCCTCTAGCAGAGGACGGAAGAGCGACGAGGAAGCTCTGCAAAGGATGAATTTAGATACGGTAGCCCTGGATCAATCGATAATTTATATTCTAATTTCGTGTGGCACAATTCAAATTTTGGGCATAGCCTTCGGCCGCCCTATTGAAAAGGTAGAAAGGTAGAAACAACAACGAATAGGACAGCGAAAGGAAGAAAGAGCGAAGTGAACAAGTGAAGGAAGGGATGGAGGAATGGATGGAGTGGGGGCGAATAGGGAGGAGTGAGAGAGAAGGGAAGAGGGTGAGGAAGGGAAGGAAATCCATCCCTTCCTTCACTTTGTTTCTTTCACTGTCCTAATCGTTGTTGTTTCTACCTTTCTATCTCCTAACATTCAACCATTTCATTTGTTATTCCTGCTGTTTGGCTCGAAACGTATATAAAATTCATAATTTCAGCGGGACCCATTATTAACCAACTTCATCACCATTATGGGCCTGTATGGGCCGAGCGCAAACGCGCTTGCTCCACTCCACGTCAGACATCTTCTCGTCGGAGGAAGGGAGGGAGGAAAGGGAGACAGACGGCCGTCCCTGAAACAATTCGAGGTCACGATAGTGAAAACAATCTAATATAAACCCGGTGGGAATCATAATAGTGAGGATCAAAATACACTACAATATGTCATCAGACGAATGGATTTTTAAAGATGATACCCACTGAATGGCCAATGTAAAGAAGCTCGCGAAACATAAACTCAATTACTGCCAATTAGATATGCTCAAAATTCACAATTTCTATTACAAGAAACGAAGCGAACGTTGAATTATTTTTACAATCGCTATCGAATGGTTATGATATTTAAAACTACTTAAATCCGGGAAGGTTGTTTTTACAGACGCTCATTCATTAACTTCACGATCAACTTGTTTTCAAACAAGCTTCTTTATCACTACACCTACCTGCTTGGGCAGGGCGCGAACGCGCTTTCCCTTATCCACTTCAGTCATCTCCTCATCGGAGGAATGGAGGAGAAGGAAGGGAAGCGATGGAAGAGGAAGGAGACAGAAGACCATCCCTGAAAGCAAACGAGGTCATGATAGAAACAATAAACAATAAAACACCGTATTTCAATTGTGCAGTAATCAGTGAGTATAATTCAACAGCAACAATTACAATGTGATCTTATTTTTTTTGATGATACCCGCTGAATTTCAATATAAACGTTGCTCACGAAACAAAAATTCAGTGGGAATCATAATAGAGTTGCTAAAAATAAATTTCAATACACTAAAAAAGGAGAATGGTTTTTT
>LS488480.1:622786-644375 GCA_900490705.1 Pristionchus arcanus | reverse complement strand
CTGTTCGTCAACTCCACGCAGACGCCATGCTGGCGTGCTGCTTCGTCATTTATCTTTTATTCTCTTAGCGCGTCTCCACTTGTAGTTCAGTATTATTCTTCCCGTACTTCTACTATGTCATGCCCATAGTATGAAAACCCCTTATTATTGTGATTAACTGAGATAAACTTGTCTCTCTACGCGAGAGGCCGCATAATCCAATTGTTCTTATGAGTTCATTGTTTCATCGGATAGGATTCCTCACACTAAGAGTGGAACTCAGGTATTTCAAGCAATGATAGCGCGCTTTCCCAGCAGAATCACCTAAGAACCATCGCATCTACTTCGTGTATTATTCGATCGCTACATCAGGAATGGGAGAGTCCGCTTATCGTTGTTATGGAGGTTCTACGATCTCTTAGTCCGAGTGAGTTTATCCGATTATGAATTCATTGACGATTTGGAATATTAATCCATCAAAAGTCTATCTCTGTTATTTTACATTTGTACGCGCTCCACCTTACTTCAACTTCCGCAACTTCAAGTCCACATTCCATCATACGCTTACTATATCTCCATCATATCATCGCGCACTACCACATCACGTGTCTCTACGTCAACTTCTTGTCTACTCTTCAACGAGACGATCACCGAGGTCTACAACAGTAGCAGATCGCTGGAGCGAATCAGGTATTCCTTAAGAAGTTTTCTCATTCCATTAATGTTGCATGCTGATTCGATCTTATTTTCTCTACTTATCTCGCACTAGGATTGCGAATTAGCATCCTTTGTTAGCCCTATATGCTGCGCAGTATAATGAATGGCCATTCACTCAAAAAATTTAAAAGGGCAAGAATAAAGAGGGCAGTGAAAACGCCCCGTGTAATTGAATTATTGTTCGGGATCTATAAAAACCATGATAGAAATCGCGCGAGCGCAGCCCTACCACATAGGATAAGTTAGAAAGCGGACGCGTTTTTAATGCTTCCCTATTTGTAGGTAGAGGAATTAGCCACCTCACACCTTTATCAAGTTGATAGTGAAGAGTCGAAATGACCACTTGATCTCGTGGGGCAGATAGTGAACAGCTAATTCTTTTTAATACAATTAATCCCGATTGTCTGACGCTTATAATATTATATTATTGCGAGAAGAAAATTTAAGGAGAAGCTAATTTTGTAATTGAAATGATAGCATTAGGCAACCAACAGTCTAATCTATATTAGTAAAGCGTCAGAAGATAAAGTATTGTGATCATCACCAGTAGCATTATCCGAAGAGAAACTATTCTTTCGTGAATCTCGCATGACCAATCTTCAACTTCGACTTCATGGATACGCCAATATCATTCTATCGACGCCCTGTAGCAGATCTCTATGATGCTCAAGTTGTTTTTACTTCTGGATTCATCGATGAATATGCAACTCTGAAGACGGACGACGTGATCGATTTCTCGAATTTAAATCATCGGATAATGAGGTATCTTATTTCAAATTTTTATGAACAGGTAACGAATGAATTCTCCTAGAGATTCAGTTTAGGACTGTATAATATTGAATTTGACGTAGAATTGTATAGACGTAGAAGATAATTTTCATTGTAATCATCAACGTGTGATCTATTCGTCGGGAACGCTATCAGTTACGGACATGGACTATTCAACTGCCTCTACGTGGATGACCTCAGTTTAATCATCATTTCGTCATCAATTTCATTCATCTCAAGGAGTTCTCTATCAAGAAGTAGTGAGTATTAGTATCATTAGATATTTAGAACGGCCGTTTCTCGGTTGTAGCTGCCGGGCCGTCAGCAAATGAAAAGTGGGCATGTCATGTATGTATGGTAGTAGAAGAGTAATTTTGAAGGAAAATATCTAGAATGCAATCTTGAACTTTGACCTGCGAGGTTTCTCAGATTATTTCGCAATCTGAACTTTGCCCTCTCTTGTGCACTTGCCAAAGTACACAACAGCTGTCGAGTAATTCCAGGAAATGCAGCTATTCTTAGCTGATGACCTTTGCGAATTATTTCGAAACTATTTCGAAACCTTTACGGATTATTTCGAAATCGATGAGTCCTCGAACAGCTGTCTAAGTGCAAACTCCAGAGTTCCATCACTCTAACTAGAGAGCGTGTATTCTTGAGAGAACCCAGACACAAGATAGAGTGTCAGATGCACGAGTATAAAAGAGTGAACAATGTCCACTCGGGAGCTCAGTAGATTCTTCTTACACTCAGTACTTCTTACACTACATCTCTCGTCTGGTCACCTGTTCGTCAACTCCACGCAGACGCCATGCTGGCGTGCTGCTTCGTCATTTATCTTTTATTCTCTTAGCGCGTCTCCACTTGTAGTTCAGTATTATTCTTCCCGTACTTCTACTGTCATGTGGGTTAGTCTATTATGATGCATATGATAGTGAAATCTATAATTAGAACGATAGTTCAAAGTACATCAGAAGTAAGGATTGTTTCGCAATCTATTTCGCAATTCAAGTACGAGTCATCAGTGCAAGGTTCACTTGTACTCGGCAAGATCAAAGGATATTTCGCAATATTCTTAGAACTGGATGATGAAATAATGCTTCTCGAGAGTGCAAGAGATTCAGTATAAAAGTGAACCCCAAGAGTTGTCTGGACACACACACTCACTCACACTCCACCACTCTTCTTGACCAGACGCCGCAACTCTCTCGTTTTACTCTCTGATCTCAGGATGTGAGACCCTTGTGGTCTCCATCCCTTTCCCTTTGAACATTCCATTCTATTTTATATTTTCGTATTATCAAATAGCTATCACTCTAGCCTACTCTAGTTCCCCACCAATTGTAATGACATCCTTAGGATAGATCCCCCTTGTATTGTCACCTGCCTGATAAAGTTACCCATCCTTGTGGATGGACCAAATAATCATTGTTTCACGTGTTCATAGTCATTAGTTTCCTCTCATTAGGAGTGGAAGTAGTAGATCAGTTTGCGCGTTCAATTCACGTTATAGCCAGGTTCAACCATGAATCACTCTGGTGTTCGGGAACCGCTACAGAATCTGGTTGTACGTGTTACTACAACTCGTACAACCTCTCGGTCTCGGTAGATCCTCCATGTGTCATGTATGTATGGTAGTAGAAGAGTAATTTTGAAGGAAAATATCTAGAATGCAATCTTGAACTTTGACCTGCGAGGTTTCTCAGATTATTTCGCAATCTGAACTTTGCCCTCTCTTGTGCACTTGCCAAAGTACACAACAGCTGTCGAGTAATTCCAGGAAATGCAGCTATTCTTAGCTGATGACCTTTGCGAATTATTTCGAAACTATTTCGAAACCTTTACGGATTATTTCGAAATCGATGAGTCCTCGAACAGCTGTCTAAGTGCAAACTCCAGAGTTCCATCACTCTAACTAGAGAGCGTGTATTCTTGAGAGAACCCAGACACAAGATAGAGTGTCAGATGCACGAGTATAAAAGAGTGAACAATGTCCACTCGGGAGCTCAGTAGATTCTTCTTACACTCAGTACTTCTTACACTACATCTCTCGTCTGGTCACCTGTTCGTCAACTCCACGCAGACGCCATGCTGGCGTGCTGCTTCGTCATTTATCTTTTATTCTCTTAGCGCGTCTCCACTTGTAGTTCAGTATTATTCTTCCCGTACTTCTACTGTCATGTGGGTTAGTCTATTATGATGCATATGATAGTGAAATCTATAATTAGAACGATAGTTCAAAGTACATCAGAAGTAAGGATTGTTTCGCAATCTATTTCGCAATCCAAGCATGAGTCATCAGTGCAAGGTCAGTGCAAGTTCACTTGTACTCGGCAAGATCAAAGGATATTTCGCAATATTCTTAGAACTGGATGATGAAATAATGCTTCTCGAGAGTGCAAGAGATTCAGTATAAAAGTGAACCCCAAGAGTTGTCTGGACACACACACTCACTCACACTCCACCACTCTTCTTGACCAGACGCCGCAACTCTCTCGTTTTACTCTCTGATCTCAGGATGTGAGACCCTTGTGGTCTCCATCCCTTTCCCTTTGAACATTCCATTCTATTTTATATTTTCGTATTATCAAATAGCTATCACTCTAGCCTACTCTAGTTCCCCACCAATTGTAATGACATCCTTAGGATAGATCCCCCTTGTATTGTCACCTGCCTGATAAAGTTACCCATCCTTGTGGATGGACCAAATAATCATTGTTTCACGTGTTCATAGTCATTAGTTTCCTCTCATTAGGAGTGGAAGTAGTAGATCAGTTTGCGCGTTCAATTCACGTTATAGCCAGGTTCAACCATGAATCACTCTGGTGTTCGGGAACCGCTACAGAATCTGGTTGTACGTGTTACTACAACTCGTACAACCTCTCGGTCTCGGTAGATCCTCCATGTGTCATGTATGTATGGTAGTAGAAGAGTAATTTTGAAGGAAAATATCTAGAATGCAATCTTGAACTTTGACCTGCGAGGTTTCTCAGATTATTTCGCAATCTGAACTTTGCCCTCTCTTGTGCACTTGCCAAAGTACACAACAGCTGTCGAGTAATTCCAGGAAATGCAGCTATTCTTAGCTGATGACCTTTGCGAATTATTTCGAAACTATTTCGAAACCTTTACGGATTATTTCGAAATCGATGAGTCCTCGAACAGCTGTCTAAGTGCAAACTCCAGAGTTCCATCACTCTAACTAGAGAGCGTGTATTCTTGAGAGAACCCAGACACAAGATAGAGTGTCAGATGCACGAGTATAAAAGAGTGAACAATGTCCACTCGGGAGCTCAGTAGATTCTTCTTACACTCAGTACTTCTTACACTACATCTCTCGTCTGGTCACCTGTTCGTCAACTCCACGCAGACGCCATGCTGGCGTGCTGCTTCGTCATTTATCTTTTATTCTCTTAGCGCGTCTCCACTTGTAGTTCAGTATTATTCTTCCCGTACTTCTACTGTCATGTGGGTTAGTCTATTATGATGCATATGATAGTGAAATCTATAATTAGAACGATAGTTCAAAGTACATCAGAAGTAAGGATTGTTTCGCAATCTATTTCGCAATCCAAGCATGAGTCATCAGTGCAAGGTCAGTGCAAGTTCACTTGTACTCGGCAAGATCAAAGGATATTTCGCAATATTCTTAGAACTGGATGATGAAATAATGCTTCTCGAGAGTGCAAGAGATTCAGTATAAAAGTGAACCCCAAGAGTTGTCTGGACACACACACTCACTCACACTCCACCACTCTTCTTGACCAGACGCCGCAACTCTCTCGTTTTACTCTCTGATCTCAGGATGTGAGACCCTTGTGGTCTCCATCCCTTTCCCTTTGAACATTCCATTCTATTTTATATTTTCGTATTATCAAATAGCTATCACTCTAGCCTACTCTAGTTCCCCACCAATTGTAATGACATCCTTAGGATAGATCCCCCTTGTATTGTCACCTGCCTGATGTCATGTATGTATGGTAGTAGAAGAGTAATTTTGAAGGAAAATATCTAGAATGCAATCTTGAACTTTGACCTGCGAGGTTTCTCAGATTATTTCGCAATCTGAACTTTGCCCTCTCTTGTGCACTTGCCAAAGTACACAACAGCTGTCGAGTAATTCCAGGAAATGCAGCTATTCTTAGCTGATGACCTTTGCGAATTATTTCGAAACTATTTCGAAACCTTTACGGATTATTTCGAAATCGATGAGTCCTCGAACAGCTGTCTAAGTGCAAACTCCAGAGTTCCATCACTCTAACTAGAGAGCGTGTATTCTTGAGAGAACCCAGACACAAGATAGAGTGTCAGATGCACGAGTATAAAAGAGTGAACAATGTCCACTCGGGAGCTCAGTAGATTCTTCTTACACTCAGTACTTCTTACACTACATCTCTCGTCTGGTCACCTGTTCGTCAACTCCACGCAGACGCCATGCTGGCGTGCTGCTTCGTCATTTATCTTTTATTCTCTTAGCGCGTCTCCACTTGTAGTTCAGTATTATTCTTCCCGTACTTCTACTGTCATGTGGGTTAGTCTATTATGATGCATATGATAGTGAAATCTATAATTAGAACGATAGTTCAAAGTACATCAGAAGTAAGGATTGTTTCGCAATCTATTTCGCAATTCAAGTACGAGTCATCAGTGCAAGGTTCACTTGTACTCGGCAAGATCAAAGGATATTTCGCAATATTCTTAGAACTGGATGATGAAATAATGCTTCTCGAGAGTGCAAGAGATTCAGTATAAAAGTGAACCCCAAGAGTTGTCTGGACACACACACTCACTCACACTCCACCACTCTTCTTGACCAGACGCCGCAACTCTCTCGTTTTACTCTCTGATCTCAGGATGTGAGACCCTTGTGGTCTCCATCCCTTTCCCTTTGAACATTCCATTCTATTTTATATTTTCGTATTATCAAATAGCTATCACTCTAGCCTACTCTAGTTCCCCACCAATTGTAATGACATCCTTAGGATAGATCCCCCTTGTATTGTCACCTGCCTGATAAAGTTACCCATCCTTGTGGATGGACCAAATAATCATTGTTTCACGTGTTCATAGTCATTAGTTTCCTCTCATTAGGAGTGGAAGTAGTAGATCAGTTTGCGCGTTCAATTCACGTTATAGCCAGGTTCAACCATGAATCACTCTGGTGTTCGGGAACCGCTACAGAATCTGGTTGTACGTGTTATGGAGGTTCTAGCCCGAGCCTTTGGATCCCGAAATTTTGAATTCTACTGAATTCAATCTTTCCCCAGAGGTGAAACTCGGAAGGCAAGCTGATCAACACTTTCACATCATCCCCCTCAACCCTACTACATTTTGCCCCTTCTACCCATCTAATTTTCTAGATCCTGATTATTCTTTTCAACATCCTGACTGTTCAATTTGTTTGTTTATCTCCAACCGAGAAAGCGTCAAAGAAGAGTGATCAGTCACTTTCATCCATCTACTAGTCTACTCATCATCAATCAAAGGACGCCAACGTCACTCGAGAAGAACACCACCCTCGCCTCGCAACAGCTGACTGCAGAAACCAAAGGTATGAGTTGAGAATTTGAGTTTATCTAACTTCTTATATTTAACTAGCAATTGGCCATACTATTCTCTCAAGTGCACCATTGACAGTTTTGCCATTTGCAATGAATAAGCGATGGAAAGATGCTTTGAGTAAAATCGTGTTACTTTTATATTTGAATTTCCCAGACAGGAGTACTTCTCTGTTTTCCCCAATGATGATTAAGATGGCATGTAAGCCACATTTATTTAATAGAAGACTGCCTGAATTCTGGAGATATTGAACCGTTCTAGAGAAGAACGAGTATGAGGAGACTGAGGTGCTCCATGAGTTGAAGAGAACACGACTAATGAAAAGAATTATCTTGATTTCATCCCATCACTACATTATTCAAGGTCAAAGCTGAAGCATAAATAATTCTAAGTAGTCCATCGCCGTATTTTTATTCTATTTCGGTAGATAGTGAAGAATGATCGAAGTGATCATCGCCGAATATTAAATTCCACTACGGTTGATAGTGAAGAATGGACTTCAATGAGTGCGAATTCATCCAGTTATCTTAATATATCTAATAGAAGAAGTTGAACCCATTTTTGCTAAATAATAACTCAATCTCACCCGTACGATATGATAACAAAGCTAATTTGCTTTGATGGTTTCTGGATAACGCAGTCTACAAGTGTCCGAGTATGATGGAAAACTACATTTACAATCATCAAAATGCCGTCATTATTGCTATCGCCGACGAGGATACATGAAGCTCAAGGACAACGACATCATCAAAGAGGACGAGGACTCAATCGTGGAATAAAGCAGCATGGTAATCAGGTATCTCTGTATCGAATTCAATTTAGTCTTCAATTTGAGTAGATAATAATTAAATCTAATCATGCATTTCAATACATCGAGTTCAAGAAGACGAAGCAACTTCCCAACTACCGTAAACAGCGATCAACAGCGAAGAAGACATCAACTTACGACAACGAATGCAGAATGAAGAAACCTATTAACGACGAAGATTGGCTGCCGAGACGTCAGCTTCGTAAAAATGGGGATGTCATGTGGGTTAGTCTATTATGATGCATATGATAGTGAAATCTATAATTATGACAATAGCGCGCCATTTTGTCATTAAAACATTATTTATTGATCAATGCATTTTTTAATGACATCGTATACTTCATAGTGTATTAGATAATCGTATGTTGTATCAAAGGTAGAAGAACACCATTTTCCATTTCTTCTAGTAAACAGTTCGATCTTGTCATATTCGGTGCTTGAATTCGTGTATGATGCTTGAATCATAGGGCTGCAATATGATTAATCTGTGAATTATATGTGCTCCTTAAATCTACATTGTTATTTTATCTCGAAGAGTCCGAATTCCTTCTTTCGTTTCAATTAAATCAAAATCAAGAGATTTAATCATGTTTAGCTCAACGTTGAATTTCTTGACATGCTCGAGCATAATACTGACCGTTATATCTCCCTAAAATAAATATATATTTTGCCAGAAAATGGTATAGAGTACCTCCGATGAAAATATTTCTTGAAATTCAGAAGGATCTGAAATATCTTTTTTCCAAGTAATCTGAAACAAAGATTAATTTAAGAAAAAATGTATTGGGTCTTACGTCAATGAAAGTACCAAAGTCAATGGCCCATCGGGCAGTATCAGTCCACGACTGAACGTAGATTATCTGAAACTCTTTTATCTACTTTCTTTTTTTCTAAACTTTTTCTTTTTTCTAATTAATCTAAAAAAATTTTTATAACTTTTTTTCTAATTATGAATTACCAAAAGGCACTCACATCATTCGCCGTGTGGTTGGTAAAAACAATGAAAACATGATTCTCTATATTACGCCACATTCCTGTTAGTCCTGTTCCTGTTGGTTTTCCCGTGCGAAGCCATGCTCTCTGAGCAGTAAAATAAAATGATAACACAAAAGTTAGACGAACAACTTCAAACAACGACAGAGAATTTGTCACAAATTTTTCTACCTTATAAAGACGATTTTAAATTTACAATAATTTCAAAGAAAAAAATTGAAATGGTAATTGTTAAATAATAATTGTTAAAAAGATTAAATCACATATATCAGGTTGGTGAGAAAGTTTCCGCGGGTTTTTGTTTTCCAATTTGTTGCTCGATGGCATTGCGCATAATAACATCTGCTAACCTATGTTTAAAAGCTCAAGCCGTTCGAACTAATATAAAGGAAGATATAAAGCAATACGTCAGAAATGAAAAACCAGCGGGAACTTTCGCACCAACCCAATATATCGTATTGGGGGGTTAAAACGTTCGTATTACAGAGGGCATCCTGTCCCTATAGTCTGATTGAGGTTTTCTTTGGCGGAATGACTTGATTTCGTGCATTTCCCCATTGACTGCTCCGTTCCTTGGTTTAAAAACGACGCTATTCTTGTTACAACTTGGAAAACCCGCCCATATTAAAGACGTCGACCAGGATGAGGTCGTCAAGCGCATCGCGCACTTCCTCAAGCAGACCGGAAAGGTTCGTTCCACCTTTTTCGTTCAAAATTTGAGTTTAATTTAATTAGTACTTTCTTTTGCTTTACAATCACATTATTCATACAATGTAACGAGGGAGTGCGTACTCTCATTTGTGTGATGCGAAAAGGATCTCAAAAGAGTAATGAAAGTCTTAAAGTTCTATGTTCTAGGTGTTTTAGCGGATTTAAAGCGAGTACGAATTCCTCATCAACTATTGAGCGGTGTCAATAGTATCTCGAGTTCGAGTCTTTGGGGTTGTGAGAACTAAGTCAGGATATAACAATGTGAAACTAGAGATTTATATTCTTTCGTCCACAAAGACGAGCAAGTTTATTATCTGATAAAACCAACATAAGAATAACCTAAGGGCAGTCATATAAAGATTCTAGTGTGTGAGCAAAGTTAAAGATTTAGAACGCGCAGAGAGATAATGAAAGTAACAGATGCGGCGGCGCCATGAGGCGAGTGGTGAGGGGAGAACCCCTGAGGGTAGGCGGAGCTGGTGTTGAAGGTGTGAAGGCGAGGTGGAAGATCTGATCTCGACCTCTAGCTCGTAACCCTTATATACTAACTCAGAAAGATTGCGAAATCTTAATGCACTTCGTACTTAACAGTTGTTTTGTAACTATGAGTAGTAACAGTTACGAAATAATGTACTTATAGTTCATTGTACTTCTTGATGACTCACGATTGAATTGCGAAATCAATTCGAAACCGACTTTGTACCTTGAACTCTTAAGTGCAAATTGCGAAATCTCATATGAGTCATTAAATGACCTTTGAAGGGTCAAAGTATAACTTTCCTCTGCACCGAATGATCTATCCGAGTACATCTGACCTACTCCTGCTTTGCTCAAATACTAGACTCCCAATATACATGACATGCCCATTATTCACAAGCTGACGACCCGGCAGCTACAATAAAATTGGTCGTTCTAGATAATCTACTGCCACTTGAAGATTCTTGATGTGGCTTCCTTCTTCTCGTCTAGTTAGTCGATTGTCTCGTCTCGTTGATCGATGAGTAGTAGATGCAAGATTGTGTAGAGTAGACGAAGTTGAGTAAGAAATAGCGAAGCAAACGAATAAATATCTTCTCTATGAATTTTTTTTTTTAGATTTTCGGGAAATTTTTCTAAAGTATAATTAAATTTGTTTATTAGTCAATTGGTTACTAAATTTGGGATAATAATGTATTCAAAATAGATTCAAAATAGACAAAATAGAATGTATTCAAACAAAATTCGTTAGTTTGTTGGTTGATTTTACAATACAAATTGGGCCATACTAGTCATACAATTCAGGTCGGTTATGAGATAGATTAATGAATTAATGAGTTATCTTGATTTTACACTATAATTGGGGTAATAATAGTTATACAATTTAATTTGGTTAAGACCTAGTGTGAGAAGTTACATAGAGAAGGAAAAACAATAATATTAATTTCATTATACTTTTATTTTTTCCCGTATTTTCTGGTATTTTTGTCTAAAGTTTCAAAAGTTCTAATCAATTTTTGGTATTACTTTTTACTAAAAAATCTGCTAAAATCGATCTACTAGAGAATTTGGAATAATCAAAATGAACTCCTGATCAAATCACTTAATCTATGCGAATGTATCCATCCTCTTCTTGTCTTACCTCAGTCAGCTGTCTCGTCTCCGTACGACGTCTCAATAGCTCCCGTTCTTTCTTCCATTCAGCCCACGATGTCGGTTCCTGACGCGGACTTCTATTCGCTGGTTCCTGACGTGATGTTCCTTCCTTCGATTCACGTGGTCTTCCTTCCGTCGATTCTCGTGTTCTTCCTTGTTTTGATTCACGTGGTCTTCCTTCCGATGGTACTTGGCGTGATCTTCCTTCCGTTCTTCTGTCCTTGTCAACTTCATTCATTCTCCGAACCATCTCGACTTCCTTCTCCCAGTTGTGACAGATTCTCTTCAGATTGGGGAAGATTCGAGGTTGTTGGTTGAAGATTCTTCTTATTTCTTGTTTGAAGATCGGTCCATGTTCTTCCTCTTCTTCTACTCCTTCTAATCATAGAACAGCATGTACAGTTTCGTGTACGAGAGTGCTGAAGGTGTCAGACTTCGGTCTTAGGGAAAGAAGACGACTGTTCATCCAGATAACTGAGTCATAAGTGCTGAAGTTTCCTTCTTCCTTATACAACGGTCTCATCAATCCAGATGTCTCAGTCATGTCATTAGCCCAGTAGGCGCTGATCTTTTTGTCTGACAGATCGACTCTTCGATTCGGAAAAAATCGTCTGATAATGAACTCCAAGTGCTCGTTCAAATCGAACTCCTCCGGAATCGTTATCTTCCCTCTATATTGGCTGTCCCAGCTGTTCCACAACTTGTATTCCTTGTATTCTTCGAATGGAATCGAACTGAATGTGTGCTTCTTCACTTGATTTGCCTTGAATCCTCTGCCTCGCGATCCTCGTCGAGCCATTGTGTTAACTAATAGGATGTTCTTCCTAATGCTGAAATTGCTATTTTCCAGTTACTGCCTTTCCTCCGCCATACCAACTTTTTGCCCAACCTGGACGCGCCGTGATTTACTCTCAAATAATTTCGCGTGAATAATGCATAAAAAATGACTGCGCGTGAGTAATGTGTGAAAATTAAACGTAATTTGTACTAAAGTGATGCGTGGTGATTAGAAAAGAGGATGATCGTGAAAATTCAAGAAGACTTCATCGATGATGTTCCTATTCGTGCAAAATGAGAAAATAAGAATAGATTGATGCCTTGATGATGTGATAAATGGTGCAAACGCGATACTAGATAATAAAATTGATGTGATTTCTCGATGATTCGATTGATGACGTCTCAAATCGTACAGAAAATGAGAAAACCAGAGTAGATGGATGATGCAAATAGATTGAATGTGATGCTAGGTGATAAGGAACAAAATAAGGAATGGGAGATAATGAAATTATTAATGTGATGAATATAAATAATTTCAATGATTCTTGATTCTCTGTTGTGTTTTGAGCTCTTGCACAAGTGGCTCTATTCTGCGTGATAACATTGCGATTCTACTCCAACGCTTTATTTCTCTATTTTTTAAAGAAGAGGGAAAAATTTGTTGTTATGTCAGGTGTTAAAAAAAACCTTCTTCTTTTGGAATGTTAAGCCCTATTTACTAACAAATATTCATTACAGGGAAAATTGAATTGAATGAATTGACTTATTACAAAAAATACAAAAATGATACAAAGAATGAATACTTCCAAGATTTGCTAGAATGAAGTGTTTTAGAATAGTTGAATGATCTAATCTTCCCTTTTTCTACGTCTTTTGTTGTTCCACTTATTGCTCTGTTTTGTTACTGCTCCTTCTTTTTGTTCGTACTTGGCGCATTGCTCTCTTACTCTAGTTCCTCTGCTTCCTTCCTCCGTTCTTTCACGTCGACGACCTCCTTCAATCGTCTGGAATTCGAATCTCCCTCTTCTCAGCACGCTGAACTCCTGAGTCCAGGAGTGCTCAACCTCTTCTAAAGCCTCTCCTAAGGAACTAAGGCTACTCATAGTATTCAACCTCTCCCTGCACTCGAACGTTCCGTCCTCTTCTGATCCATGAGTGGGGAAAGAAGAATGAGGAAGAGGCGAAGTTCTTTTGTCGCCTGAAGGTGAGAGAAGAGGAGTGGGGAGGGGATGTTCATGTAGCTTTGGATCTCTTAATATCTCCTCTATTAGATTGACAGGCAGTACTGGAAGATCGGGGAAAGTTGGAGGGACGTCTGGGATTGCTGATTCAGGCTCATTTTTGGGAATCTTCACCTTCAATTCTACCATGAAGATTTCTCCGCATCTAGCTGTGATGTGACTCTCTTCTATTTCTTCTTCTGGTTCTATTTCCACATCCATGGTCATTTCTGACTTTATCTCCCATATCTTGATTCTTTTCTTGCATTGTGCCATTTCAATCTTGTCCCAGGGATTAATTTTAATCCGCAGGTTGAAGACTCGTGGACGATGTCTTGGGTCCCGAGGATTCCATGCTTCCTCCATCTGATAAATGTAATTTTTTTTCCAATATATTATTCCTATTTAAGATTTACAGCTTTTTATTTATTAATATTAGTATTATCCTATTATGGTTAATTGTTTTTTTTTTAGAATTTCTATTTCACTATCACTCCGCAAACACTTGAAAAACCAAGCGGCTAAATATATGCATATTTGAGCCTTTCACTATCACTCGGTACCTTTTTACTCTTGCGAAGCTAGAAATTCCTCTACCTACATTCAGATTAGTTCACAAATACACGTCTGTCTGCTTCTTCTCCGTGCGGTAGGGCTGCGCTGTTGACGAGGATTTAATTAGTTCATGCATGCTGTATTAATTCACATATAATAATTAGTTTCCTCCGTTAATTCTTCTCCTTTCCGATCGGTTATCGCTGAATTGTCCCGGTACTGGATGCTGTGTCGTTCCTGCCCTAAATAAATAAATTATGATCATCTTCTTCGTAGTGCGCAGCTTGGGCTTAAAATAAGGAACCTCTGAAATGTTAGGGACATAGTTTACTAACAAATATTCATTATACTCGTCTTGTTAAATTATTCAAATTATTAATATTTTATCACATCCAGTACATAGCTGTTTTCTTAATTAATTGAAATAATAGTTGGAAGAATTCTTTAGATCAATCCCTTTCGGTTGTGGCTGTTTATCACACTTCCGATGATTTGTGGAACGGATGTGATGGTGGAAAGGGATCGAGAGCGTAGGGAGAGGGGTCGCTGATTAATTATCCCCTGGCGATAAGAGTCGCCAGTTGTCACAATTTGTCGCCTCTCGAGAGCAATTGGTGAGAGACTCGAGAATTTACGACTCCTTTCTACGTAAATATTGAGGGATGGAATAAGATTGGAAGATGAAATTGGAAGATAAGAAGATAATGCTAATTCTATCTTGCTTTCTAGATGATGATGATGTTGAACTAGTAATTGAGTTCGTGTTCTGCTTGAACTGATCTAGTTTCTCGCAGTGTCTGATGAGCAAGAAATAGCGCAAAACGAGAGAGTATTGGGTGAAAAGTGAAGAGATCTGGTGTCTTCTGGGTGAAATATTCTTCTTCCCGAGTTCGCAAGAAGATACGAATGGGTTTCGCTAATTGCTGAATCCTCAGCGAATTCGGAATGCGACAAGCAGAGAGATTTCAGAATCTAGAGAGAGAAAGAGATCTATGAGTAGATATTAGATATTATCGCAAATTATGTGAAATGCTCAAATTGTGTGCTGGCAAAGCATGATATGATGTGATTAAAGTGATTATCGCGCTGCATTCTATACTTGATGATCCAATTTGAAAAAAATCTATGAAAATGTGTCAATTGTTATGAAAATAGAGTGATTATGGCCGGAAAATGAGATAAATTTGGCCGGGATTTGTTTAAGCGCGCTTTGATTATTTCTTTCTCAAAAAGTAGCATGGAAAACTCGAAAATTCGAGGTTTCATGAATCGATGGCTTGATTCAAATGCCCAAATTGAATTATTGACACAGAATGGGCTCGCTAGGAATTTCCGTAATCTTGGAAACTCCAGACTGTGATCTCAGTCCTTTGGATTACCACATGCGGTCAATAGTAAGATGAATAATCATGTAAGAAAATAAGTATAAGAGTAATGTAAATAGATTTGAGTATGAAATGTCATTATTGAAGAAAGGAATGCTGCAATTGCGCTGTTATGCGAAAGTATGCTGTTGAAAAGGCTAAATGAAATGTTTTGGTGGCGCTTTAAATAAGTAATGCGAGGAAGACATGCTTGCGTTATTGTTGCTAAATGAGAGGTTTTGAGGTGACTTATGCTGTTGATTTAATGATTCACATACATGCCATTAGTGCTCACTCTTCCATCTCATGTTATGACCTTCCCAGATGTGAGTAAGTTTCACTGACTTATAATAAGCTTGTGAACTCACGTTTCCGGATTCAGAAGATTCCGATACCGATTCAGGAAGAGATTCGAGTTGAAGTGTGTACTTTGGCAAGTGCACAAGAGAGGGCAAAGTTCAGATTGCGAAATAATCTGAGAAACCTCGCAGGTCAAAGTTCAAGATTGCATTCTAGATATTTTCCTTCAAAATTACTCTTCTACTACCATACATACATGACACAGAGAGGGGGATGGAAAAAAAAATCAAACAAAAACTCGGACCATTCATGTCATGCCATCGATTGCACTGTGCAGATGATTTCAATAAATCTCACGTCCAACATTTTCCACTTTTTTTTGCATTTCATACGAGGCAAAGAAGAGAGTGTGGAGGAAAGAGGGGGATGGAAAGGCAAATAATTGGGTTCATCGAATCCTTCTTCTCGCAGAGGCTGCATTTCGCACTAATGAGATAGAGAGCGACTCTGTGAATCTCATAGGGGTCTCAATTAACGGCTTAGGAAGGGGAAAGGGTTTCTAGATGCCCTGAGAGCTCATTGAAGAGGTCAAAGGGCCTTTTCGAACTGAAATTCTCATCATTTGCATTACGTTTGTTATCTTTTCTGTTTTCCTCATTCGTCTTTCGCTCTTACAGAAGCAATAATAGCATACACTATTACAGAGCTGCTATGTTACCCCCATTTGGTAGCTCTTCTTCGAAGCGTGTAATGTCTAGTTGGTTGCCGAGCAACAGCTCATCGCGCGAGAGCATTCGCGATATTTATAGAGTTTCCCATGTCATTACTGGTGTTCTTTTCTTAGAATTATATTGGATTAGTATTCCAGTGGATTAGAGTTCCATTATCTCACCATTTCTCACACTCTCTCTTTGTTCGTCTTATTGGAATTCCGGAATCAGTTCAATCAAGCCATTTCTCGTAGCCTCTTTTGCTGCTGAACTCATTTTTATTCCCTTTTCTCAGCCTCGCAATGGTTGCTTGGACAAGATCCGTTCCATGCAAAGGGCTCAAAACGGCAGAGGTGAGATGGCCTAGTTATGTTTTTGTAAATTATCGAATTCTTTCAGCCCACAGCCGTTAAACAAGCAAACGATAATTCTCTTGGGAGCGTCGAGAATGGAGATCTACTTTACAGGTCCAGCAAAAAATCAAATAACAAGAATTCCGATGTATGTATTTTCATGGTGAAACTATTCGAAATTTGTATTACTCAGCCCTTTCATCGATAAATCATCTGATTTCAGGCAAGATCGATAGGAAAATTCTTGACGGGCCTCTACGTCTTTTATTTCCTCGTCTGTCTCTGCATGTACTACTTCCCAGTCACTCAAAACCATTATGTTCACATCATGAAGAGTAATTCGAGCTTTGGATTGGAGCTGGAATGGGATAAAGTTACTCTAGTAAGTGTCAAGTTTGTAATGAGCCTCATTTCTTCAAAAAGTAGTCATAAAACGAAGTATGTGAAAAGCAAAGAATGTGATGGTACGTTTAAATGATTTCCCCATTACAGGTGGTTCCCGGCGGAGCTGCTAACTATTCCGGAGATTTGTGGGTGAATGATTGCATCGTCAGTATCAATGGCATAAGTACGAGTGAAATGGAACGACCTCATGGTATCAGCGACTTTCTTGAACGGAGATATTCAGTCGAGTTGGAAGTAAGAAGAGAAGTCAAGGTGAGTATGATATTATTCTCTTGGCAGTAGCTCACTCACCCACTGTCAAATAGACACTCGAAAATACATTGTGAAATCGATTCCACTCAACCGAAAAAAAACTATCAGTACAGCAATGAAAGTGATTACAATTCTCTTGATTTTGAGACTAGCTTTCTACTACGAATGATGTAGAAGTGGGGAAACCTTATTTAATCATCTCCAAAAGATAAAATTTTAGATTTTATAAAACATTCCAGATTCCTCTCTGGGTGTGGATCATCTTCTCACTCATTCTCGCCCTCTTCACTCTCATTCTCTACGTATTACTATGCATCGGAACGTTATTCATCCTATTTATAATCTTTCTATGCTTGAAACGACGTCATATCGCTCGCACTAACGATTCTAGTGCAAGTCAGACTGTCTGAGTGTAATCAAGTAGTATCTCGAGTTAATGAGTTTCCCCTATCGTGTTTCACGTTCACTGGATAAAATGATGATGATTATGCAACTTATTCAAGCAGCCTTTATTCATAATACAAGGTCCAACCCGAGAAAGAAATGCCAAAACGGCTAATCTCTATCTTCGCACCTTGGTGGGAAGGGGAGGCGGTGACCTCACGGGAATGGACTGCGGGCCCGCTTGCCTCTTGATTTCCCGCGCAATCACTTGTCGGAATTTTGTTCGATATTTTGGATAATTTTTTAAAGAATTTTTTTCCTTGAAGGCGATTGCAATTCCGAGCAGATAGCAGACGAGTTAAATGGTGAGATTCTTTGTATATCCTTTTCATAGTAACAAGAAGCTAATCTTTAACAAATTGTTTTATTCAGAAGGGCATTAACCTTATCGCAAGCTATGGATCTATAGGCGGCATCGAGAACGGAGAATCGCATAACAACACGTGGACACTGGAAGAAAAGGAGCCCGGGAGATCTGACTGCAATATAGTTAGTCATTACATTTATATATTTTGGCATTTTAAATTACCATGAGTAGTCTCCAGTCTTGCCCAAGACTGTCATTTAGTAGCCTATCTTGGAGAGACATAACATTTCCATTGCAGATATTCATTTCTCTTTGCACTCTCTTCTTAACCTTGTTCACAATGGGATTCGGCTGCTCCTTTCGCTATCTCGAGCCGACCGAGTTCACCCGAGATGTTCTCCTCAAAAAATACCTTGGAGATTGCGGTATACAGTTGGAGTGGAACAGGATTACCTGGGTAGGTGGTGTTAATGTGAGAAAATGAAAAGCGAATTTAATCAAAAGTTGTCACAGCATGACATCCGATTTTTGTGTTCCGATGTTTACTCGCTACATCCTTGTCCGTAGAATAGTTTTGCTACGGCTTTGATTCTCACAGTAATGCCCTTCACCAACGCTGTGCAATGCTCGCCAAAGCTTCCGGCAAGCATGTTCAAGGATTGCCAGTGGGGTCACTACTGGAAATCAACAACAACTTTGCAGATCGAATTTGGCGGCGCAGCTTATGAGAATGGAAAGTTCAAGATCAATGACTATATCACGAGCGTGAACGGATTGAGTGTGGACCGTTTCCCCGGGCAATATGGCATTATTGATTATCTGAGTATGTACAATGATGAGGACTCCGTCATGTTCGGACTCAAGACCATCAATGAAGTCAGTTTTCATCGCAGCTAAACACTTTTTTGCAAATATGTTTTTTAATGACAGTTGACAGTTGATGTTAGTTAATAGGAATCAAATTAGGAGAGAGAAGTGAGTATGCTTCAAAGCTACTTATTTTTGCCAATACGTGATTTAATTGAGTTGATAGGCTTCTAGTTCTGTGATATTAATTCCACTTATTGCAGGTCACGCTGTCTGATCGCATTCTCTTCGCGCTCAAATTTCCTCTATACGCGCTTCTTGCGATCGGAATAATTTGCACGGCCATCGGAATTTCCTTCGCTTTCTTCTTCGTTTGCTTGCGCATTTACGATCACTTTCGAAGAGTTTGAATTGCTCGATGTATGTTTCTCTGTTGTTTGTTATGATGTTTATTATGATTACCTGATAAATTTTCCACTTTCTCGAAGTTCAGAGTGGCCTGGCCTAAACTCTCTCATCCTATCACCGAATTGTAGGCCCGGAGAGAATGGTTAGGCAGAGTAAGAAGAGGGGTGGGTAGGAGGTCAATCGCCTCCTCCTCTTCCCTTGAAAAGATCAGACCGAGGGACAGGGACTGTGCGTGACGTGGGCTAAGAAGGGGAGAGGGAAGAAGGAGTAGAGGGAAGGGATAGGGAGGGAGTACAGGCCACGCGGGGCATTGTTCCTTTCCCTTTCCAGCCGGCCTCGGTACGCGAGTGATGACTCATCACTATTTCTTACCTTATTTGATCCATCTCTCATTCATGTATGAAACCACCTCAATTCTACCATTTTTCCTGGCGTCGTTCTGCATTGTGTTCATTGTTATTCGGAAAGAACACTTTATCAATTATATGCGCTCTCATTTGATCCTATTCGGTCGAAATTTTAATGCAATGTGTTATTTATCCATGTCGAGCAAGTATATTGTATGATAATCAGATGAGGCTCTTCTCGAGTTCAGTGGGCACACAAAAAGAGGAAAATGTTAGTGACCGAATTTCAGTAGTTTTATAGTCAGGCAAGCACTTCTATAGAAAACTGGTGCAACCGTTCTTCCGTTTTCCTTCCATCAAGCATTTGATTCAGGCTGAGAAAGAGCACACTGTCGTGAATACCTCTGTGGATGACGGCGAGGAAAAGACGGAAGAAGTCAGTTACTATTTTCGGCTTAGAACATCCAAACTTAGAACATTTCTCAATTATCCAGTTTTTCTGTAAACGATCATTTTTAGATGTCAAAGGACTCTCCCTTCTCGCGTAACGATCGTGTGAGTTTTTTATGACCCGTCTTTCGATATTTTACCATTTGCGAAAATAGGCTATCCCTTTTCCTATTGAAGTAATCTCTAAAGTACATTGCATTACAGTTCCACGCTGCGATCATGATCTTCTCGAGTGCATTCCTTGGCGCATGTCTCTTGGACATCTCAGTTGCTCTCATTCTGGGTACACCGACTCGTACAACAACATTCCTTCACGGGAACAAGACTCATGAAGGATATGGACTAGTGCTCGACTGGGCTCAGACCGAAATGGTGAGATATTGTGTCGTCAACATTCTCAATATTAGAGCTTGATCAGTCATTTGGAGCATTAGAAGATTGAAAACCATTATAACTTGAAGGGCACTGAAGACACATTGATCATGGAGAAGAAAGGGCTTGTTGTAAGCATTATGAAGTCTCCTCACGGCTTGGGCGGAACAACAAACGACCGTGTTCAAATTACTTTCGAAAACGATCAAGTTAGTGCTCTTTTTCATAGATTAATCAACACATTTCCCTAAAACAATCTTTATCGTGCGTTTGAAATGCTCAGCAAACTCAATGTGCTGGTTAGCGAGCTATTGATTGTCTGGGAGAGAGAACGGAGGAAGGAAGGGCGGAGGAGGACAGTTGGTCTACCGCCTCCTCCCGGCCTCTTCCTTTCTCCGCCCCTCGAACGTTCGTCAAAGGTCAGATACGAGTGGAATGGAAAATACTCTCACGATAACAGGTGCTCAACTGGCGTACCCTCGTTTCCGCGTTCTGGTTTCCTACAGTCATCGCATTCATGATTACTTCTTACTTGATAATGAAGATCAGCCGGCACAGGACGATTGGGCCCGTTCGCACGGTGCATCTAATCAAGATCGATGGGAACTACGGATTCAACAGCGAAGGAAGGAAGATCACCGAGGTGCGTTTTCTCTCTCCAGTTTGTATGCGATAGAGCATTTCGAAATGACAATGAGAAAAAGGGCTAGTAGACATCTATAAACCACACATTGGTAACTCGTCGGTTAAGAGAGCTGCTCGGTAAAAATGTAGCAAATTCACCCACCCCCCGGACACGCTCCTACCGAATTGAGTTCTGCTAGCCCATAATCTAGTGTTAGGAGGATGTTGGCCCCACATTACCTAAAGTACCCTTTATTTCCATTTCTTGCTCTCGAGGGGGGAGAATAGTGAGAAATATAGATAAATGGTCAAAAAATCATGTTTTCTCACCCTGTCAAGATAGACCCAATTTTACATTTTCAATGTATTAGGGGTGTCCAAACACTGAAAATCAGCATATAAGATTTATTTATACTCAACGCCATAACTGCCTTTTTGACCACAATTTTCGGTTTTCTCGTGAAAAGAGGTCATTTTTGGGGGTCCGTCCAAGGCGGACTATGTGGGCGATGAAGCCAGTATATACCTGCAACGATTCCACTATCGAAAACTAAAATCGATTTTACCTGGAATTGGAGGCATGCGCCCAAGTGAAACTCACTGCATAAAGCGGTTCATGAACATCGAGCTCCAGACATGGTTTCACTTCGGATTTTCTAGAAATCACTTTTTCGGTATTCTAATGAATGCTTACGAATAATTATTAGCAAAAGAACCGATTCCGCGA
>LS488480.1:537532-609638 GCA_900490705.1 Pristionchus arcanus | reverse complement strand
TTAATATTAGTAATATTCTCCTAGACCCCCTCTCAATCCCCTCTATTCCACTGACCTTAGTGGGTGAGGCGAGGATGGATGTTCTCGCGGGTCTCTTGGAACTCGTCGATTGAGGAGTGGTCACCTTTCTCTGGAATTGACAATAATATTCACAGTACATACACGACAACGATGCCTCACTAAGGCATTGATGATCGCAACTCATGCGCCTCGCCTTTTTTTAAAAACTATCTCTGTCGAGATATCACTCAACAGGCGAGAACTTGTCTAAATGATAACACTCTCGGGCCCCTAACCAACCTTTGATCCCCTGGGAGGGGTCGACTCCTCCTCCTCCTCCTCGTCCTCTTCGTCATCCTCATCAGGAGTTGTCGCCTTCTTCGCAGCAGCGCTTCTACGAGAGGACGTGGGCGTGGCCTGCATTGATCTCGATGACATACCGATTGAATTAGGTGCGCAAATTAGATGTGTTTCGTAGCGATTCTACAGTTGATGTTTGGGGAAGTACAGTGGTAACGTCTTGGTGAGCTACTATCAGGATACTATATCCTACCTTGGCACTGGCCGGAGTGGAGGAGGCGGCAGCGCCTCTTCTCGTGGATGGAGTGCCGTTGTCCTGAAATTGAATGTGTAAAGTGATGTCTTTAACTTATTGAGAATGACAGTATCTATTTTCGATCTTGTCATTGCCACAGTGGAGTAAAATCACGCCCTCTGGTGCATGGTATCCTCTTTAAATTTAGCCGCCTACCCACTGGTGCATTATTCACCCCGAGTCTAATGGTAATACCCTCTGGAACATGGAGCATTCTCTTTTATGTGCCCGAACTCATGCACCCTGTGAACCTCCCTCATACAAAGTTCAATGGTACCCTACGGCAGCTCTCGGAATCTGGTCAATTATTGGCTTCCGAGCTCCGCCAGAGGGCATTATCGATACATAGACGTAGTGAGGGAGGACCAGAGGATACTATATCACCTAGGCGATGAAGCTAGACGACAAAGAAGGATCCGGACCAGCAGTGAAAATGATGATAATGACAATTTGCAACCCGGACTCACCTTACAATCACCTAGGCGATGCAGCTAGGTGACAGCAGTGAAAATGAAATGTATCGAGTTGGTCAAAATTTAACCTCAATGCAATTCTAACCCCCGAATTCGCGAAGGAAATGGAAATGGCAACCCTAGACCCACCTTCTGATTCTTCTCGAACTCGGCCACCTTCTCTCTGCAGCCGGAGATGTCGCTCTGCCAGGTGTTCTCCTCCGGGTCGTCGTAGCCCTCCCACTGTAATCATCATTATTTTCAAACACAAGGGAAACACAAGGGGGGAAGCACGAAGGAAGAAATATCAATTCAGTTGAAATATGGTTCCGTTACTATGGTAAAGATAAAGGTGTATCCACATCAAGAGATTTTACATGGTGTTTAGTGAAAATGATGGACCGGAAGGAAACGCACCTTGATGAGGTACTCCACCTTGCCCTTTCTCGTGGTTCTCTTGTCGAGGATGGCCTCGACGACGTACTCCGGGTCGCTGTCCGACCCGCTGCTCTCGCTGCTCGCCGCCCTCTTGTTGTTGGCTGATCGTCTGGCCATGTTGTTTGATCTGAAAAGGAGAATGATTGACACATTCCAACAGTTAGAAGAAGCATGGGGGAGGGGAGTGTGTATCAAGAGGGAACCAGATATTAAAAGCAGACAACAGGCATGTGTGAAGAAACATCGGGCATGATTTGGTTTTGTTGCCGGTGGCAACGAATCAAAGGATGAAAGGGGTTGATGGGTAAGCAAGTCAAGGGTTAACGTAGATAGCGACGCAAGGAGACGTATTTTTGAAAAAAAAACGTGCTATTACGAGATGTGAATCTATTATTTGAAAATGTTCATTTAATGGAAAGGGATGAAGAGAGGGAGTAGGGGAAAGAAAGAGAGGGCGATAAACGAACGCGAACAGTGAATGATCTGCTCATCCGATAATGAACTGTAAACATCGGTGCGAAAGAAAGACGCGTGTTTGAAAAAGACGCGCACACAACGCGTGGACGCGACGCGTCGCTAGATACGGTGGCGCCACACGCGCGCACGCATCGAGAACTGGTTGCAGGTTACACGCTCTTTTCATTTCAGAGGTCTAACCATTTCAGAGCGCTCAATTCCTCTAATAACTCCCTTTTATGGCTTTACAATGAACGACAATGGTGACGACAATTTGGAGGTGATTTATTGCTCTTTTCTGGTTATTTTCCTTATATTTTAGTGGGGAAGCAGAGTTTTAAGTGCAGCCACCTTGCTTATTTTCAGAGTTTCATGCTTTTTAGATCGCCCGCCTTCGATTATTCAACCAGCGAGTAGTAAATACTCAACGAAGAAGAGACTTCATAACTCGAGTACGTAACCAACTTAGTTACAATACTTTAATCCCCATCTTCCAGATAGTCTATGGAATTATCGCGATGATGTTCGTGCTCTTCTATCTTCGATGGTTTTACCCATTTGAACACAGATCAACCGGCCCAGGCGTCTTTGCCTCGAAAGAGTATTTTATCTAGCCACTTAGCGTTTAACGCCGTATCAAAAGATATTAGGTCGAGAATTATCATAATTGTATCATCGACTGTTGTAAGTCATTCTTCTATCTCACTTTTGCTTGCTGGTGCAATACTGTACCTACCTCATGTTATCCTGATATGAAATTCCGATAAATTGGTGATCACTGTCCTGCATGCTGTGTAATTTCTATGGTGCCCAAATCGGAGAAGGGAAGCTCTCTCTAATTTTTTGCATAGTCATTTGCAAAGGAACATTCTCCCTATCTCATTGATCGCCGCCGTCATGGGTCTTCTTCCTAATGTGGCGCCGAAAGGCTGAAAATTGTCTCGTCATCCTTAATGCATGCCCGCCCGGTCAAGGCTCCCCTTCACTGTATGAGAGAAAGTGAGGGTGCCCCTTTCGACAACATAGATCAAGATCATATCCTTCCCTCTACTTAAGCAAAGATCATTTCATATGCTGCACATGTCTCAAAAGCTTTGACTTTGAACACTTTTTTGAGTATTTCGAAGACGGTGAAATATCAGTCGAATTTCTTTTTGGCAAGCCATTTGAATTATTTTTTAAATGTTATCGTTATCGCAGATCACAAATGAATTATCAAACAAATCGCCCTCTCACTCTCCAGCAAGTACTTCATTATCAAGCTTTCGGCTTCCTACCGCTGGTAACGTATATATTTTCCGCGTTTTATCATTAATTTTTTTAAAACATCCATTGTACCGTTACATTATTACGTCAGGTAGGCTCCTGCCTCCTACTTCTTCTCATTCTCTTCGTAGTGAGCGTTGTCAGCTTCTGTCGTGTAGTACCGCCGCCGAATCCGAATCGGCCTCACCTCGTGCTGCTCAATCGAACCGTCGATGGATATGGGTTCAAACTCAGGTGGACTTTTGTTAGCGAGGCAAGTTGTTTTGTTTTTTAGGCAAGCCATTTCGTCCGCATATTCTTCTTTATCCTAAAAAAACTGTGATCCATTGCAGATATTTCCTGGCGGATCCGCAGTCGGAACGCTGAAGGAAGGAGATGAGGTAGTATCAATCAATTGCATTAGTATTCATTGTCTGCACTCGGAGAGAATCAATCAGGTACCATTAAAACCACGCGAAATTTAAAAAAAACTTAGCATTTGAAATTTCTCATTCAATTGGGACAGTTACACAACGAGGACCAATTTTTCTTTCCCAATTATAATCCTCGATGCTCAATTTTCCAATGAAATGCATGACTTCACTTTGACATTTGTGCATATTTCACTAGTAGTTGTTGACGACGAGAGACGACGACGCTAAGTTGGAAGTAATCGAGAAGTACGATTGGCCCGAGGAATCGAGGAAGGAGCACATTTACTACTGCCTGAAAGACACATTTACTCCATGTCTCATCGGTGTCGGAACTGTTTCATTGATCTTCTGCTGCGTACGAAGTTGTTTGAGATTTTTCTAGGATAATCATTCACAAGTGTGTTCTGTAGCAGATAGTACATGCACATTCTGGATATTTTACTCACTGAGGTCTGGTTCTCTCACTTTCCCATGGTCTCACGCTTCTCTAACATACAAGAGACAATCCTGAAATGAGAGTCCGACTATTATTATATTCAGGTGTGCGGATTAACGGGATCTCGTTAGCTATAACTCAATCCGCCCGTTCGCCTTACATTCTCCCTCACAACGGTAGTGTAAAGGAAGGAGAGAGTCCGAAAGTGGAAGTTGAAGTGAGACAGCTGACACCCGATAGTCCATTACTTTTCAATTACTATTTCTATGATTGGAAGGAAAGGGTTTCCTCCTCTTACTCTCTACTCTCTTGAGCGAGCCTCTGACGTAGGCCACTACTCCTCTGCCCTCATGCAACATCGACTTGGCAAGTGAGCACAGAATTCCAGATAGATAGAAAACGAAAATAGAGACCCCACACCATGGTGAGATAGCCCACCGTAACTCCTAAAAATCCGGCAAGAGAGAGTGCATGGCCGGGGGATGAACCCCCGACCGCTGGGAACCTAAACCTGAAACTTACCTCTGCGCCATGACGGCTGTGCTCACCGATCCGAGAATCGCCTACCAGTTCGTTGGGTTCTTCCCGCTCTCGCTATGCAAATGGAGCGTCGATGGCGCCTCCAGCCTACCGTACTCCCAATTTGTCTCTCAGAATTGTCGCGTCAGGAGATAAGAATTCACGATTTGTGGGAAATAGCAGAAAGTTTCGATTTCACACCATTTCCCAGCCAAAGGAATGCTGTGTGAGGGAGGGAGCATAAGGAGAGGGAGTCTCGCTCACCCTCATATCCCTGTTTCAGTCCCTTAACCAGCTGCCATTCCTATTGATCTCTTGGCACTCTTAAACCGGGGTGGGGAGGAGAAGGAGCAACAGGCTCCACAGACGGATGCGCTATTTGGCATTCTAGTCTTATCTTTACAATTCTTTTTTGTTTTACACTCTGACTCTTCTTTCACTGAAAACTATTATAACACTCGCTTATTACATTTTTCATTGCCTTCCTTCTTGCCACAGTATTTGCGTACTTTTCAGTGGTAACGATGAAGTTGCTTGCGTATTTATCTACTCATAAGAAGATCGAAAAGGTAAGAAATTACTACAACCGGATCACGATATTTGTCAACTCATCGATAATTTCCAGATACCCATTCAAAACGACCTTGAAGCTGGAACAAAAGTCGAGAAAGATGAACTTGTGGTGAAGCCCAAGCAGAAAAAGGTTTGTTATTTGGAGATGCGTTATCAAGCGATATTCACCCGTATCTTTTCAGTCGAACGAACCCTGGTCTGGTAAAACGATATTTGTGAGTTTATTCAGTAAATTTTTTACTATTATAATACTAATATTTCGAGGCTCTATCTTTTCAGATGATAAAAGCGGGCTTAGGACTCGTCCTATGTTTCGTTGCTCTAACTGCCATGCTCCGCTGGCTCCTTCCTCCTTTCACCGATAACACGCACCCGAATCGCACTGTGTATCTGAACAAGAGCGAGGCTGGTTACGGATTGGAGCTGAATGGATGGGGAAATCGATGGAACGTTATAACTGAGGTTGGTATAGCTGAATAACGATAAGTTTCTGTTGGGTCGGGGTCCGATTAACCTCATTATCATTATCATTCCAATTCTAGATCACCCCGGGTAGCGCGGCCAGTGACAAATGTTATTTCAGAGAATAAATAACGAAATTGTGCGAAATTATAACCGCTTTGTACCCCTCGACCTCACTTTTGTACTTCCAGATCGCCCCTGGCAGTGCAATCGATCTCGATGGACAAATCAAGAAGGGCGAAGAGCTTCTGAGCATCAATGGCGTTAGCATCTATCGGGAAAATTTCCGGAACGAGATTATCACCGCCCTCTTAAACACGCGACCAGATGGAGTGGAACTGGTTGTTGCACCGTATTATGAGGCAAGCGTTTTTTTCATTTTTTGTTGCGGTACTGAACTGTACTCCAAACACGATATTTTATGTTACGAAACGCAATTAAGTTGCGATTAATTGGAAACGTGTTACCACACACATAGGGCGAGAATAATTAAAATCAAGATCTATATTTCAGGATCCATTCTGGCTCTCAATCGCTGTGGTGTTCGCATTTTTAGTGTGCTATTTCGCCGGTGGTCTCGCTTTGTGCATAGCCATCGATAGGGTGTGGAAATGGTGGAAGGCGCGAGGAACTGTGAATCGAGAGGTGAAGCTCACGAGGGCCGGTGACGGCTATGGCTTCGAGATGAAGAACGGAAAGATTACGGAGGTAAGTGTGTTAGTAAATGTGTTTAAAAAATAGTTTTCAACAAATAACTAACAAAATGAGTAAAGGAGCGCATTTCTGTGCAACGGAATTTCATTGCAGATCTCCCTCGGAGGACCGGCATATTACAAAGGAGGCCTCGTGAGGGGAGATGTGCTCCTGGGAGTGAATGGAGTGTGGGTTGAAGATCTGGCGGATTGGAGAATCAATCAACTATTCAAGACTAGGGATAATGATATGACCCTTTATGTGCGAGTAAAAGAAAGCAAATGAAGTGATATGAGACACTATCTGAGATAACTGAGCAAAACCGCATATGACCCGTACAGTGAAAAATATAATATTCTGAAAAAATGACCCTAGGGGTAACTTTTCACGTAGAACTCGAAAATCGACCTTAAAAAGCCGTATCTCTAAAACTAAAATTCCTATGGGTGACTTCATGGTGAGAGGGATGCCATACACAGTTTTTTGTGGGTCTTCCAATCATCCAAGAAAGTATAAAATCTTTCAGAAAATGAAAAATGAATTTTTTTCACAAAAAAAAAATTATAAGAAAACTCCCCTGGAAAAAAAGTTATGCCATTTTTTTAAAGAAAAATTTCAACCGTGAAAAATAAATGCATTATGGGGTAATTTTGAAGTAGTTTATTCGATTCTTCGTAAAAAGTTACGTCTATGGTAATTTTTTCAGATTTTTAAGTTTTCTGCAAATGAGTTTCCTGAGTCGTCAAAGACGTCGGGCTACGGGTAAATGAACGATTTTCTTGCAGTTCCTACTTGCTGTCAATGAAATATCGACTAATTCTTACTCAATTCGTATAATTAGGATGCAATACGAGTTATCACAATCATAAAAGTTATTACAAAAATCAAAAAATTTCGATCTTTTTTGGACCATGACCCGGGGTTCATGGTTCCGAAGCGACCCATGAACCCATGAACCCGGGGTCATGGTCCGAAATTGTCCTGAAATTTTATCATGGAGAATGTTCAAGTACTATACGTCAATGCATAGTACTCTACTCAAATAATATACAGTACCCCTAATAACCGAAATCAGGAAAGTTTTCTGATCGATAAATGCCTTTTTAAAAAGAAATTATGAATAAAATCACTTTGTGATACCCGGTAACGGTAATTAGGGGTACTGTATATTATTTGAGTAGAGTACTATGCATTGACGTATAGTACTTGAACATTCTCCATGATAACATTTCAGGACAATTTCGGACCATGACCCCGGGTTCATGGGTTCATGGGTCGCGTCGGAACCATGAACCCCGGGTCATGGTCCAAAAATATCGAAAATTTTTGATTTTTGTAATCAACTTTTATGATTGTGATAATTCGTATTGCATCGTAATTATACGAATTGAGTAAGAATAAGTCGAAATTTCATTGACAGCAAGTAGTAACTGCAAGAAAATCGTTCATTTATCCGTAGCCCGGCGTTTTTGACGACTCAGGAAACTCACTTGCAGAAAACTTAAAAATCTGAAAAAATTACCATAGACGTAACTTTTTACGGAGAATCGAATAAACTACTTCAAAATTACCCCATAATGCATTTATTTTTCACGGTTGAAATTTTTCTTTAAAAAAATGGCATAACTTTTTTTCCAGGTGAGTTTTCCTATAATTTTTTTTGTGAAAAAAATTCATTTTTCATTTTCTGAAAGATTTTATACTTTGTTGGATGATTGGAAGCCCCACAAAAAACTTTGTATGGCACCCCTCTCACCATGAAGTCACCCATAGGAATTTTAGTTTTTGAGATACGGCTTTTTAAGGTCGATTTTCGAGTTCTACGTGAAAAGTTACCCCTAGTGTCATTTTTTTCAGAATATTATATTTTTCACTGTACGGTGGTAGGTGAGTTCTCTCAGATAGTGTCTCATATGTTTTTATCTGTATGAAAGTGCCATATTTTGATTGCATGAATAAATCTCTCATCTTTATTCGAACTTTTTCACGAAAAAGAATATTGGGTCACCCCACGTCTTTCAGTCACGTGTGACGATTAATTTCTCTCTTGATCTGGGGATCGGGAATGTCTATTCCCATCCCAAGGAGAGTGTAAAGAAAACAGACAACCCGAAATGGCAGATGCAAGGGGGAATTTACACCCGTTAGTCCCTTACATTTCGCTTTCTGCCATGGGGTTTCCTCCCTTTACTCTTTACTCTCTTGAGCATGTCTCTGACGTAGGCCACTGCCTCATGCAACATCGACATTCTCTAGGCTCGGCGAATGGCAGGGACGAGGGAGAGAAAGGGAGACCCCCTTTGAAGGAGGTCTCCCTCACTCTCACCCTCCGTGTTGCTGTCCACTTGCCAGCTGGTCACTCCCATCGATCTCTCGCCGGACTCTTGGGGAGAGAGAAAGGGGAAGAAGAGGGACGGGGTTCCGTTCATTCCCCTTCTTTCCTTATCAGAGGTCTTATCAAGCCCCGCTGTACATTCCTATAGACATTTCGTGACCTCTTGGACGTGTTCTCTCCTTATTCAGAACTCTATCGATTGCAATGGCTCACATCTGCTCTCTGTGCAACCGTATCTCGTGTGTCCAAAATAATCATGAAATATTGAAGTATTTATTATTTTTCAGTGGTGCCATCTAGAAGATGAAGTTGCTTTCCCTTTTATCTGCTCGTGATAAAAAGAATAAGGTGAGAATACTCTTAATATTCGATTTCTGAGTTATATCTTTCAGATTCCAAATCAAATCGAACTCGAAGGAGGGGAGATAGTCGAGCATGATGTACTTGTGGAAAAGCCGAAGCAGAAAAAGGTTTGTTACTTTTGAGATGCGTTACAATCGATATTTACGATCACTTTTTTTTGCAGGCGGACAACACGTGGTCAGACAGAACAAAATTCGTGAGTCTTTGTTAAACGTTGCACGCTTAATCGCATTGTTCACCTTTAATCTTAAATATTTCAGATTGTTTCCAACTTCACGGGCTTTCTAATATGCTCCGCTCTACTAATCTTCATGCTCCGTTGGCATTTCCCTCTTCTCACCGATAACACCAACCCGAATCGCACTGTGTATCTCAACAAGAGCGAAGATGGTTACGGATTGGCAGTTAAAGGATGGAGCAATCAAAGGAACGTCATTAGTGAGGTGGGCTTATCAGAAAATTGACAGTTTTTTAGGCACAAGATCGTATGATATCTTTTGGCGAGTGACAATTGTTATTTCAGAGAATAAATAACGAAATTGTGAAAAAAATTATATCCGCTATGTATCCCTCGACCTCTTCTATTCTAATTCCAGATCACCCCTGCTAGCGCAGCCGATGTCAGTGGGCAAATCAAGAAGGGCGAAGAGTTACTGAGCATCAATGGAGTGAGCATCTACAGGATGAGATTCGGAAACAAGACTATCACAGCCCTCTTAAACACGAGGCCTGACGGAGTGGAGCTAGTAGTTGCTCCGATGCATGAGGTATGCCAGAGAACATGTTTCGAAGTAGCTCTGATCCGGCGCAGTGCCGTTTTTCGTGGGCTATTCGTGTTATTGAAGAGAAGACTGTATCACCATTTGAATAATAACTAAATGTGTCCAACGACAAAACAAGAACCGATCCCCCCGCCCAAGCCCACGGAACCATACTCTAAGTACCAGCCCCTTAGTTCAAGGCGACTCTATGATTGAAGCGAAATGACTATTTGCAGGATCCACTCTGGCTCTCGCTCACTGTGGGATTCGGCGTTCCATTGTGTTATTTCATCTTTTGTCTCATATTGGTCAAAGTCATCGACATGGTATGGAATTGGTGGAAAACGCGAGGAACTGTGAATCGGGTTGTGAAGCTCACAAAAGCCGGAGACGGCTATGGCTTCACAATTGTGAAAGGAAGGATTACGGAGGTGAGGCAACCTGGTGCCGGCTAGAGGTCCGCAAAGAAGGCAGTTAGCATTATGCTATAAATGTTCTACAGTATAAAATAAAACTGGATCATTCACCTTCGAGGTTCGGCCATTTTTGCAAGTTTAGTGGTGCCAGTGTCAACGCCTGTTGATGTATTGAAATTCACGAGGCTGTGTAAACGAAATTCACTTCAGATCTCCCTTGGAGGACCGGCACATTTCAAAGGAGGCCTCAAGAAGTGCGATAAGATCCTGAAAGTGAACGGAGTTTGGGTCGAAGATCTCGCGGACTGGAGAATCGAGCAAATCTTCAAGATTAGGAATAATAATATGACACTTGAAGTGCGAAGGAAAGAGTAGCCTGCCTTATTTTGATCTCCATGAAGTTAATAAAGTGTCGTATTTGTGGTATTTATGAATAAATATTGAACTTTAATCGAATTTGTTCCGTTTGGTTACAGAAGATATCGCTGTACAGAGACCACACTTTCCATTTCCGCGTATCCGATGTTTGCCACGGGAAGTGAGGAATATTGGACTTCCTTACCCCAATTCTTGAGTAGGGCAGTCAGAATGAAGAATCCGTCCCTAGATTCCACGTGCTCTCGCAAATTTCAGACCAGTAAGAGAGAACAAGGAATGAGAGACGAATTCTTCACCCTGACTCACTAAGCCCCACTATCGAGTCGGATCTCTGACGTAGGCCGTCTCTTCTCTTTATGTCTTCCCCTAGCAGGGGCACAAGGCAGGGGAAGGGGAATAAGAAGGGGAGTAAATATCTCTTCTCTTGAACAGGCCTTTGACGTAGTCCCCTGCTCTCATGCAACATTGACTTTCTCTAGAATTGGCACATCACAGAGTGTCTCCTTCGCCCTGTCCCTTCTGTTGCAGTCGACTGACCACAGCGGGCATTCTCTTCGATCTCCTTGTGCTCCTCTTGGGGTGGGCAGGGAGTGTAGAGGGCCTGCGCTTTATCGTCACTGGCAGATTTATTGTAACCTCATCTACGTTCAGACCTGACAACTCAACATCGCTATCGTTCTGCTATTCTTATTTCCTTCGTTTTACTGATCATTATTGTATTTGAGCTATATTTTTTTTTGCAGTGGTAGTCTCTGAGAGATGAAGTTGCTGTCATTCGTATCTACTTGTAAGAGCGAAAAGGTGATCGCATTTCTGTAACAGGATCATGATATTTGTCAACTCATCGATAATTTTCAGATTCCCAAACAGAACGTGCTTGAAGGAAGTGTGAATGTCGAGCGAGATGTGCTTGTTTCTAAGCACAAGGAGAAAAACGTGAGTTATTTTGAGATTCTTGTCATTCAGAAAATGCGTTGTCGGCCTCAACAAAACGGGTGAGAGTTTTGTTAGAAGTTCCAATATTCATCTTAACTCTGGTAGATCCAACTAATATATCAAAACTCAACATTTTCAGATGACTCCCTACTTCTTATCTATGATCATGTGTAACGTTGGTCTAGTCGCTACATTCCGCTGGTTTCCGCCTCCACTCACTGCTAACACCAATCCGAATCGAACTGTGTATCTGAACAAGAGCAGAGCTGGTTACGGCTTGTCTATGGACGGATGGGGATGGAACTCTATCACTGAAGTGAGCCACGATCTGTCACTTATTGTAAACTTGTATATCAGCAAAAAAAAGTATCTCAGAGATCAATTGTTAACGAACTCTCATAATCCACTGATACGAAATCAATGAATATTTAATTATCTACTTTATGAAAACATTCGGAGGTCAAAAGTTGATCTATTATCATTCGTCATAACTCTCTTAGAGGAATTTTCCCGCCTCTTCATATTGCCTTCATATTGATCACTTCCCCCACTGTTAGAAAAGCGAGAGAGTATTGCGAAATGTGAGATGCATACCATTCATCTACCCTTGCATTGCAGATTGCCCCGGGCAGCGCGGCCGATGACAATGGAAATATAAATATCGGAGAAGAACTATTGAGCATCAACGGTGTTAGCATTCGATTCAGCGACGCGACTCTCACCGCTCTGCTAGAAGTGAGACATGACGGAGCGGAGGTGGTGGTTTCTCCGTTGCATATGGTTAGTTTTGTGGATTTTCAATAAACAGGGAAGATAGACATTGCATTGACCCTCCCTACTCACAAGGAAAGGTTGCGATGTCGATATGGAGTTGCCAAACGAGACCTAGCGAGACCAGGGCCTCCCGATTTAATGGACAAGTTGGCCTGACATGAATGTTCTGCAGTGCTCAGGAGTATGCACAGCATTCTGACCCCCATTGTTCTCTCCAGAAAAGGGTGAACAATGGGATTAAGATTTGAATTTTCCCGCCACACCGTATTCGAACTACAAATCGATATTAGAATATGAAATGTTCCTGAAACTTATCCGGATTTCAACCGTTCAGAATGAGAATCGGGATAAGTTTCAGAAACTTGTCATATTTAAAGGTTGCAGTTTGACCACAACCCCATTCTGTCGGAATAGATTGCTGTGTATGATTTAACAGTTCCTTCCAGGATCCGCTCTGGGTCTCAATAGCAATGGCACTCGGAATCACTGTGGCCTGTTTCATTCTTATAATCGCATTTGTTAGTGTCCATGAATATGTGGAGAAATGGAAAAAGCGAGGAACAGTCCTGAAAACGGTCAAGCTTAAGAAGTCCGGCGACGACTACGGCTTCACTATGAAAAGTGGGAAGGTTACGGAGGTGAGAATAAATAGGGCATAAATTCGTACTACTCTAGTAGAGCTCAAAATACGGACCACCGTCTCTTCATTCTTCGCACACTCTTGGTCGGTCGAGTGGCCGAGGGAGTGGGGAAAATGAAGTGACAGCGATCCGTATTTCGAGCTCTACACTCTAGTGCGCAACTATTTATTCACTGAGCGTATGAACAGAGATAAAGAGTAAAAAATCTTGATGTGACTTGGAAACGATATTGGTTTAAGGTAACGTCAGATTCCCAAGAAGGCGTTGAGAAGGGAGATGTGATCGTGAGAGTGAACGGAGTTTGGGTTGCGGATCTCGACGACTGGAGAATCAATCAACTTTTCAAGACCAGGAAGAATAATATGACTCTGGAAGTGAGAAGGAAAGACAATCACCTATCCTACCTGAATAACCTGCCTTATATTGATGAATAAATAGTCATATTATTGTATACATGAATAAATAACGAACTTCAAGTTAGTTATGTAAATATAAAGTGGGAACACAGGTAAGGCCGAGTGTACGCCGAACCGTGGAGGATAGATCGTTGAATTCTATAGAACTTTCTTCTATAGAAAGTCGGAACCCGTCAAAACTGTTCTGATTTTATCTGATCAATCTCACTTTTTTTATTTATCATCACGCACATTTGATGTCGGAAGAAGGGAGGAATGTTGGCTGTCCTCCCCTTACCCCCACTCTCGAGTCGGGTCTCTGACGTAGGCCGTCTCTCCGCTCTCTTTATGTCTCCCCTTTCTCTAGCACAAGGCAGGGGAGGGGAAGAAGGGAAGGGGACCCCCCCCCCCCCCGTCAAAGTCCCCAGCGGTCACATCGAATAGTGACCCAAACCGGGAATTCTGAGGGTATGGGTCCCCCCCCCCCCCCCGCACACTCTTCTCTCTGTTGCAGTCTCCTACTTCCCATCGATCTCTCGTGCCTTCTTTGTCTTTAATTTTCAATACTCTCTCGACCTTTGACTCCGTATTATTCATTTCTAGCCTATATCTCCGTTCCACTGACCAGCATTCTATATGAAGGAAAATCATTTGTTCCAGTGACTGCCTGTGGGAAATGAAATTGTTTGCTTTTTTATCTCGCAAGAAGGACAAAAAGGTGAGAGTGTTAAAAATTTGGATTTACTAGTGTGCATCTACACATCGACAAGGACTATTTTGTTTTATACGATCTCGCTTGCCTGGCCAACGAGAAAGCATTGATAGTTGAGAGAAACGCGTGTCGACTAATAGTTAACTAATTGTTCAGGATCCAAACAAGTATCCAGATGTTGAAGAAGGCGCGGATGTTGAGCAAGATGCGCTTGTGGTGAAACCCATGCAGAGAAAGGCCAATAAGGAAAATAATACCTGCGAGGAAACAACAGTACTGGTGAGCCCTCTTCACAATCGCAACCCTTCTTAAATTGGCATACTATCTTTTCTTTTTTCTCTTTCATCTTGTTTTGTTCGGTTTGCTACTCCTGGTGTGCGTTATCATTCTAACTCCTTTCTACCGCTGGATCGCCCCGCTTCTCACCGCTAACGGCAATCCGAATCGCACGGTCCATCTGAACAGGAGCACCACAGGCTATGGATTGGAGCTCAATGCATGGCACACCATTTCGGAAGTAAGTCTTACGGAATCTCTTAAAGTTGAGCCCCTACAACAAATCCCGAAATGATCATCCTAATCATTCGCAAAAATATCCCATCCTTTCACTTCGAAGATCCCCAGATATGTAAAATGTATCATAATTCCAGATGACCCCGGGCAGTGCAACCGACGTCAATAGAGAAAAAATTATTGGCGAAGAACTATTGACCATCAATGGGGTCAGCCTTGAAGGAAAAACATTCAGCGATGCGACTATTCAATCCCTGCTCGAAACAAGGCCCCATGGAGTGGAACTGATCGTTGCGCCTCTGCATACGGTAATATTTGAGCCTGCACTAGAGTACTCTTATTGGAAAATGATTTTCCAATAACACTAATGGATTTTCAATAGTATCCTCATTCTTCACACTCTCTCGTCGCGAGTACGGTTAATCCCCTTGTTCGGCTTATTGGAAATCCGGAAAATTTTCCAATAAGAGAACTCTATCCTGCACTTCTCATTTAGGACTTTCTGACTTGTCGGTTCCAACTGTTGGATATAATTTGAAAAGCTGAATTTAGTTCCGAATATATGATAGGATATGATAGGAAAGGTATAATTCCGAGTTTGGATCATTAACCTAAACGATCATTTCAGGATCCGCTATGGTTCTCCGCAGCAAGGGCAGCAACAATGCCACTGGCCTTCTTCCTTGTGCTCGTATTGGATCATCGCATACGATTTGCGTGGAAGTGGTGGAAACGGCGTGGAACTGTGACGCTAAAGGTGCAGCTCACGAAGACCGGTGGCAGCTATGGATTTACGATGAGCAACGGAAAGATTACAGAGGTTAGCCTGAAAACAGTGGGACGTTAAGTTGGCATCCAAGTATGCAATGCTGTAAAATTCGTACTAGGGGATGTCTAAACGGAACTCGTAACTCTCTCCCAATCATTCCTCATCCTAATTCATACAGTGATGATGTTGATCCGTCTCATTTCGCACTCGGAACTTTCTGTGAATTGGAAATTCAGCGATTTTTGTCGTGCTATGACTTCGCAAGCGAAACACATTTCAGATCACGCCCGGAGGATCGGCATGCTCCCAAAGTAACCTCACGAAGGCAGATGTGATAGAGAAAGTGAACGGTGTTGATGTTGAAGGCCTCGAGGACCGGATAATCTTGCAAATCTGCAAGACCAGAAATAAGAATATCCATCTTGTCGTTAGAAGAAAGGAGGGCAAATGACCTCCATTGTTTATGTATGAATAAATAGTGCATATTAAATGTCCTTGTGCGAGTAAATGTCTCACAGTGAAGAGAGGTCCATGCGAAGTGATTGTCGTGACATCTTTGATTATCTTTATTGTCATCGGATCGAGAAAAACATCTGTCACCATCATCTTTGCTCTTGAAAGGGAGCCCCTGATAATTCGGGTAATAGGATTCCATTGCTGGCCAGACTTCTAGAGCACGATTTCAAGTGTGAGATACGACGGAGGGCAATAAATGCCGGAACTCGTCTAAATTACATATTAGCATCACTTCTGATAAAAAAAAAGAAGAAGAGGATCTGGTCACACTTCCCTTTCCTACCCAAATTGCTAACATTGTAAGGGAGGTAAATTGAGACTTGTCCCCCTCCCATCCCCGTACACCTTCACTCTTGATTCTCTGACCTAGGTCATCTCTCCGCTGCTCTGCTCTATTGCGCCATCCCATCTCTCTAGACATGACACAAGACAGGGGAGGGGAGCGCGTCTCCCCTATCCTCTCCTTTGTGTTGCAGTCCCATGATCAGCTGGGCATTTTTTTGGGCATTCCTATCGATCTCTCTCGGGCCTTGAACTTGGTCACCCATTATTGCTCCTAATGACTCAAAATTGTCTATTTCTTGTTTCCTGTATTTCTGTATCACTTTCCCATACAATCTCCATTTCCGAAAATCTCACCGTCGACTTTACTTTTTTTTATTTGAGCGTTTTTCCAGTGGTCCCTCGCGAGAAATGAAGCTGCTCGCTTTATCATCTACTCGTAAGAAAGACGATAAGGTGAGAAAATTGACTAATTTAGCAGTGACAAATCGCCTTTTGCTTTACATGTTCTCTCGTATGTCTAACCGACGAGAACGCGTTGCGAAATTCGCCGAGTTCAAGACTAGTGGGATCACAAAATGAAAATACCAAATTTCAGATTCCTAATCAGACGGACGTTGAAGAAGGCGAGAAAGTTGAGCAGAATGCACTAGTGGAGGATCACGGGCAGGGAGTAGTTGCTGAGAAAACACTCAGTGAATTCATATCAGAATGGGTGAGATTCCTTCACCGTATTAACACATCTTGATCTGACTTTTTTAGATTGTTGGGCACGTCATAATTTTCATTGCTATAACCGCCTTCTACCGCTGGATCCCGCCGCCGCTCACCGGAAACGACAATCCCAATCGCACAGTTTACCTGAACAAGAGCGAGGCCGGATACGGATTGGCGCTGCACGGATGGGGATGGAACGTCGTTAGTGAAGTGAGTTGCGTCTCTATTGAATCCTTTCTGCTGAGAGTCGTTCTAGAGATTCCTACATATGTATAGATTTAAATGGATTTTTTTGGCATACAACCAGAGAATCGTTAGGGCTAATGAATGATCTCTGTCACATTGTCGTCAGTGAAGTGAGTCCATGCAGATATAGGTAACAGTAACAGTAAGGCTAATCTCGTTAATCAAGGCACTTGCAATATCGTGGTCAAATGCGACGATCGTGTCGTTGAAGCTGAAGAAACAAAACTTAAACTAAAACCAAAAAAACAGAAACAAAACTCGCTTTCGGAAGTGCATCTTCCAAAATATGGATAATCCCAACTACTCCCAAGAATACTCTAACAGCTGGCCAGTGGGTCCCACATAGCGTTGTCTTACGACTGTAAAATCGCTTGCCGTGGATACACCTTTACCTTTACCTTTACTCCCAAGAATCATCATCAATACTCTAGATGGTACCGGGCAGTGCGGCTGATCTCAATGGAGAAATCACGGCAGGCGAACAGCTACTGTCCATCAATGGAGTCAGCCTTGAAGGATTGGCGTTCAGCAATGCGACTATTCAATCGCTGCTCAATACGAGACATGAGGGAGTGGAGGTGGTTGTTGCACCAATGCATAAGGTGAGCCGTTCTCGTGCCGATTCTTCGGGCATTTTTTTCAATCCCGGGCATCTGAACAAGATAATTGTAAGATTAGTTGTGTTGCTCCGTGGCTGCATTCTCATTCGCACTACCAACAAAAAATGCTTCGTGACCGACCACTAGTTGATAATATTGAAGTTGTCATCATGAAGAATCCGTCTCTTCATTCCTTAAACCCCCTCACCGGTCATAGTCGCGAAAGAGATTCTTCATTCTAGCAACCCCTAATCTATCTATCGCTATCTGTACATCATTTCAGGATCCGCTATGGGTCTCCGCCGGAATAGCGTTCGCGATCACACTTGGTGCCGTCCTGTTTAAAATGTTGGAGAATCGTTGCAAATTTGCGTGGAATTGGTGGATGAAGCGAGGCACTGTGGATGTAGTGGTGAAGCTAACCAAGGAAGGAGGCAACTATGGATTCGCGATCCGGGATGGAAAAATTGCGAAGGTGAGCCGGTGGGAAGCCGGGTAGAGGGCCGGAGAATAGGGAGTAAATAATATAATATAGTATAGAAATAATATAGTAAATAATATATAATATATCGTACATCGCTCCCATTACCGAACAAACGGCCTTTTCTACCTTTTTTGCCTTTTTTCCTTTGGGCGAATTCGCACTGAATATTCTTGTTTTTCGTTTCATATTTTTTGTCCACCCCGATAAGTGGATGAATACAAAAATTGGCCGGTGAAATATTGTTTAAAATCGGTGTAAAATTACAGCCGTAGTACAGAAAAAGTACAGAAAATTAGTGATGACATTGTGATTACGGTAGAGCCGTATTTTCATTGAAAATAGAGACAACGGCTCTCGTGTTTCACCCGTTTAAAATAATAATTCACCGGCCAATTTTTGAATTCGTCCACTCATCGGGGTGGACAAAAAATTCGAAACAAAAAACAAGAATATTCATCGTGAATTCGCCTAAAGGAAAAAAAGGCAAAAAAGGTAGAAAAGGCCGTTTGTTCGGTAATGGGAAAGATGTACGATAGTTAATAATATAGAAGTAAAGTGATATGATATAGGATTATTAGTAGCACAAGCAAATCGGAGACATCTTGTAGTGGCACGACTTCGCTAGCGAAACTCGAAACTTTCAGATACTGCCTGGAACGCCTGCGGATTGCCAAAGTGGCGTCAAGACCGGAGATGTACTAGTAACAGTGAACGGCGTTGACGTTGAAGGTCTCGACGACTGGAGAATCTGTCAGATCTTCAAGACCAGCAATGATATGAATGTTGTTTTGAGAAGAAAAGAAGAGAAATAACCGCATTTATGTATGAAGAAATCTTTTTTATGTATAAATAATGAAATCAACTTCCAAGTGACTATGGTGAAAACCCTGATTGTGCACTATCGGATTATCGACAAACTTTCATCTGTTCTCTTCGACAGTATTGCTCCTATCAATCACTCGATCGGCCTTTATTGAGACGGGAGGGTAAAGAAGGATGGAAGAGGAGAGGAGGTCACTTGGCCTCCTCTCCCTTGTCGGATCAGAGAATGACCAGGGCAGTCATATCCATCTCTCTTGTGGCCTCTCCTAACGCTGTTACATACTCACTGGTCCATTTTTTCGCGGGTCCACTATCTCGTTACATATTCTTGGAACCGAATGCCGTTTTCGCTGTCGATGCCATCGTTCTTCTCGATTTCCCCAAATTTGCTTCAGTATTTGAGTGTATTATTGCAGTTGTGACTGGTAGAAGATGAAGCTGTTCACGTTTCTATCTCCTCGAAAAAGAGACACGAAGGTGAGAACTGGCAAATCGGCAAGCCACTCTCCTCATTGTGCCCACTCTCTCGTCGATCTGACCGGCGAGAGAGTATGAAAACGAGGAGAGTGATGTGTCGAATTGTAATCACTTGTGAGATTGTCCCCAACAATTGAACAATCGTGGACTTGTAAATAGCTGTGTTATTCGTTGTCTTAGCAATACCGTTAAGGTTCCCGATCAAGCCGGTCTTGAATCAGCCGTTAAAGTTGAGCAGAATGCCCAAGTGGCGAAGCCGAAACAAGAAAAGATTATCAGGTCATTCATAAAACAATGGGTGAGTCTTCATCACAATTTATTAACAATTTATTATAATAGTGTCGAAAACAAATTTCCAAATAGATATTTGGACATTAGTTTTCGACACTCTAATCACAATTCCTACTCATTACACATACTTTTTCAGATCATTGCCACTGGCTCATTTAGTCTCATCTGTGTCGTTGTTGCCACCGCCTTTTTCCACTGGAATACTCCCCCTTTCACCGATAACACCAATCCGAATCGAACCGTCTACCTCAACAAGAGCGACGCTGGTTACGGATTGACTGTCGGTCGATGGAATGCGATTACGGAAGTGAGTTTTGGTAATAAAAAACCATAAAAAAGAAAATGAATGCCTATGTCGACAATCATTATAGAATTTGTATTATAGATTGCCCCGGGAAGTGCCGCAGACCTCGACGGGCGAATAGAAATTGGAGATGAACTACTGGTGATCAATGGAGTCGGCATTGAAGGGTTCATGTTCAGTAGCGAGACCATTCAAGCTCTACTTGAAACGAGACATGAAGGAGTGGAGCTTGTGGTGGCACCACTGCACAGGGTGATCATTAGATTTCGAAATACGGGTAATCGTCTCTTTATTTTCCACACTCTCTCACCGGTCAGAGCGGCGAGAGAGTGTGGAAAATGAAGAGTCGATTACCCGTATTTCGAACTCTAGTGATCATTGATTCTTTTTGTGCTAGTGCTAGCTGAGAGTTAGTTATCCTTCCTCACCTCGCACTACTTACAGAGTGTTTGAGTGTGAACTTTTTGTAATTTTTAGTACTGTGAGCTGTGATATTGTAGATGGATAAATAAGCTGAACAGGTAACTGAACATCGTTGCAGGACCCATTCTGGCTCTCTGTCGCTGTGGCGGTCGGAATCACGTTGTCCGCTAACCTCACTCTTCCACTATTGGTCATTGCCATCGCTAATGGTGCTGTTGTGTGGAAGTATTGGGAGACGCGAGGAATGGTGACTCGAGTGGTGTCCCTTACCAAATCCGAGCACGGTTACGGATTCACGATGGAGAACGGAATGATAACTGGGGTGAGTAAAACAGAAGCAAAACCGCCGAAAAATTATTCCGTTTGTGGTTTTTAGAACACCCTGGCAAAATATTACGACGCTCAAAAAATGTTTGGTTCTCATACAGTCGGTTCTCATCCCACCTAGTGCCTGAAAATTCGGCTCGTGTCTCTCTCCATTCGCACTGCTATCTCGCCGGTCAGACAGACGAGAGAGCACGCAAATCGAGGAGAGGCCAGTCATATCCTCTCAATAGTGTATGTTTATCGACCGCGTGTTATGCACACTAAGTCTTATTTCGGAGCGCTAAGCACCGGCATTCAGTGCATATTTCGCAAAGTTTCAAAATTTTGCACATGATAAAGCAAAGCAAATTCATTCCAGGTCACGCTTGGTGGGCCTGCGGATTCCGCAAGTGGTCTCAAGAAGGGAGATTCGATTGTCAGAGTGAACGGAGTTCAAGTAGACGGCCTCTGGGACTTGATAATCAGACAAATCTTCAATACTAGAGATAATGATATTAAACTAGTTGTGAAAAGAAAGGAACGCCAATGATCGCCATATTTATGTATGAACAAATAAAGACTTTTTTCTCAGCAATTGCATGCAATGTATCACAGTGAACCAATGAGAGGTGTTGCAATCGAATTATCGAAATGCACATACATAATCTTCATATTCGCTTTCGTCGACAGCATTATCCCCTATCAATCACTCGATTGGACTCTATAGGGCGAAGAGGGCGACGAATGAGAGGAGCACAGGCCTCCCTATCCTCCTCCCTTCTCGGGTCAGACAATGACCGCCAGCTGGTCAGTCCTATCGATCTCTCGTGGCCTCTTCTCACAGTGTCCTATGCTTTCTAGGAATTGTTTGGCAATAAATTTTCATTTCTAATGCTCTCTCACCTGTCAAAGAGGCGAGAGAGCACACGAAACGAGGAGTGCTTTTCTTGCCAGCCATCCCTAATGATTTGAATGACGCCACTTCTCCGCTCATTGCTCAACTCCACGCGCTGTTTCTTCGCTTCCCCTAATATTAATTTTCTATTTGTATGTTTTTTTCCAGAGGTGACTGGTGGAAGATGAAGTTGTTCGCGTTTCTATCCACTCGTAATAAAGATAAGACGGTGAGAATATCACTACAGTACGCCTAGTAGAATTGTGTTATTCGTTATCATTCAGACCCCGATTCAGATCGATCTGGAGGGAGGCGTAACAATCGAGCCGGTGGCTCTAATGGAAAAATCCACGCAGACTAATCAGACCTCCTCATGCACAATAAAATGCGTGAGTCTTCACAATCTCAACTCTCATTGAACTAGTACACATAAACGCTAGGCTTTTGCAGATTATTCCCAACCTCTCATGCTTCCTCATCTGTGCCCTTCTCTCAACCGCATTCTACCGCTGTTTCCTTCCCCCACTCACGGACAACACCAACCCGAATCGCACAATCCACCTTAACAAGAGCGATGCCGGTTACGGATTGGAAGTCGATTGGTGGAACGCTATTTCCGAAGTAGGTCTTCCGCAAAATCGTTACTTTTCTCAATATAAAAAAATCCGTAATTTCTAATCCCATCTTTATTCTAGATATCCCCGGGAAGCGCGGCTGAACTCAACGGACAGATACGGCTAGGCGAAGAGCTGCTGGTCATCAATGGAGTCAGCCTCCATCGGACAAGATTCAGCAACGCGACTATTCAATCTCTTTTCGAAACGAGACATGACGATGTGGAGCTAGTCGTTGCGCCTATGCACAAGGTTAGCCTGGGCGCTTCCATTGTTATTCGGATTAGGTAAAGGTAAAGGTAAAGGTCATCCCGTTAATCAAGGCACTTGCGTCCTGCGGGAGATCACTGCTAGGCCAGTGATTATTAGGCCAATTCAGTCCGGAGGGCCCAATCTCTTCTTCGGATCTACTTTACCGCGTGATCTAGTCACTCCCAATTAGTCAAGAGACTTCCTCAAATTGATGATTATTAGGGGATATTAACGCTTGCATTTTCAGAGCGAGTTCGCTTCACTTGTGAAGGAAGGGGTGAGTCAATTCATTATTCTTATACTTATTATCGGATATACCTGAAGTTCGCTCTTGCCAGGCGTACTTCTGTGTCCCATTCTACATCATTTTGTTCGTTGTTTTCTTCGCCATCAACATCTACGTTCCCGTGGCATCACTCACTGAGAATAGCAATCCGAACCGCACGGTGTTCATGAACAAGAGCGATGCCGGTTACGGATTAACTCTCGATGGATGGGGATGGAACGAGATTACTGAAGTGAGTAAAGGTGCTAGGCATTTTCCTCGCTAGGGCGGGCTGCCACCCCAAGCCAATTCAGCGTTGACCTTACTGATTTTCTTGCGCTGAAACCTATCTCCATTTTTACGTCTGCGAGCTCCCCAAATAATTTTCGGACGCCGTTGCCGTCTTAAGAGAATAACGATGGAAACTTTAGAGTTTATGAATAACAATTTTTTTATAAATCATAAAATCATCGCCATCGATTTTGTTATTGATTTTGGTATGCCAAATCCCCTTATCAATTCTCGCAATCGAAAAATGGTGATGATCTTCCAGATCGTCTTGTTATTATTGCACTTCTCAATAAATTTTTTTATCATTTATTTTTCGTGCTCCTTATGACCGTACTCACAATTATAGATAGCCCCGGGAAGCGCGGCAGATGTTGATGGACAAATCAAGATCGGGGAAGAAATACTCAGCATCAACGGAGTGAAGATCACTCAGATTCGAAGCTATTTGCAAACATCCGCAGTTCTTTCCCTACTCGAAACTAGCCATGATGGAGTCCAACTGGTGGTCGCCGAGGCGTACAGGGTGATTATTAGAGTGCCTAATACGGGTCACCGTCTCTCCACTTCACACACTCTCTCGTCTCTCTGACCGTGAGAGAGTGTGGGAAATGAAGAGACGGTGAAGCGTATTACGCACTCTAGTGATTACATCTTGCTTCTGAACTTTTACTTGTTATAATTTTTCTTATATTTTATCCAATCATACACACATGAAACTTCTTTTTTCGAACGCATATTGTTTCTAGGTGTAAAAACGCCATTTTCGAATCACGAAACAAATGCAACATTTATAATGTTATTTCAGGACCCAATCTGGCTCTGCCTGGCGCGTGCATTTGGTGCTACATGTCTTTTTACAATATTTGCCTTCGAAATCCTACTCTTTGCTGCGGTGGATTGGTGGAAGACTGGAGGAAGAGTGATGACTGCAGTGGCCCCTCGAAAAAATGTGGTGAGAAATGTGGCTTTCTTGAAATGTTTGTTTAAGTCTGATATTCCTGATTCAAATTGATCACATTTTCCTGAGGACCCTTCGGATTGGGTTGAAGAAAGAAGAGCAATTTTTTTATCACCCATTTTAATATAATCTTGGAAATCTCAAAATTTTCAGATTCTTTTCTACTGCGCAGCATTTCTCGTGTTTTTCCTTTTTCCTATCCCTGTGCTACGATGGTGGTTCCCTCCTTTCACCGGCAACACCAACCCGAATCGCACAGTCAACCTCAATAGGAGCGATGCTGGATACGGACTGGCACTTGACGGATGGAAGTGGAACACAATAGCTGAAGTGAGTCCATCAGCATTTGGAGGCGTTTTCTTGACTTTTTTGGCCTACTCGTCCGATAATCCTCATCATAATGTTCCAGGTGTCCATCAAAAGTGTGACCGATTTCAAGGACCAAATTATGATAGACGAGGAGCTACTGGCCATAAACGGCGTGAATCTTCATTGGATAAGACCCGGCAATGTGACCTTTCATGCTCTCCTCGAAACGAGACAAGAAGGAGTGGAGCTAGTCTTAGCACCAGCGCACAGGGTGAGCTTGTTTCCTCTTTTTAAGCTCTTTTCAATAAGTTTTCATTCTTAGAAATGCTCATTATTGATCGCTTTGCTTACAAAACGATTGAGTGAACCAAAATAGATCTCATTACATTGGCTCAAGGCTTGCATGAGAAATCAACTTGGGGGGATTGGGATCTTCGTACGCAGTGGCAAAGATAAAGTAAATGATTATTGTTGCAGGATCCACTCTGGCTCAGCGCGGCCGTTTCGCTCGGAATTGTGTTAATCGGTTTCTCCGGTGGCTCACTATTCACGTTTGCCATTCCAATTCTGCTGAATTGGTGGTCAACGCTAGGCACTGTGACTCACACGCTGAAGCTCTTCTTAGCCCAAGAGGGCACTGGTTTCAAGTTCAGGATGACGAACGGAAAGATTTCGGAGGTGAGTCAATAAGAACTCGAGCAAATTCTCTATAAGCATTGATTTTTGTCACTTTATGTAATTCATCGAACTCTACCAAGATAGGGGGACAGCATCTTCAGTGTCAAAATCACTTCACCAAGTTTGTTTCAGGTCACGCCTGAAGAGGCGGCGGATTGTCATGGTATTTTCAAGGAAGGAGATGTGATATTGAGCGTAAACGACGTTTCAGTAGAAGGGCTTCCGGACTGGAGAATTTATCAACTCTTAAATACTGATGACTATTGTATAACAGTTATTGTGAGAAGAAAAGAAAGCAAATAATCGAATTATTTTGTATGAATAAATATGCAACTTGAAAAAAATTGTATGAAAGTGCGGATCATTGACATAAACCAGCGAGAAGATTTTACTCATTCAGAGTCAGTTTATAGACTTGGAAACATTCAAGCAACCACAGTTTTTTATGCATTCGCTAGCCTGTAAAGGTCAAGTCATGATCGAGTCCCCTCTCCTCTCTGGTTGGCCCCTAGTGTACAGTAACCCCGTGGCCTAGCCCCCCCCCCCCTGGAGATGGAGAAAAGATCGAGAGGATGGCGTCTCTTCCTCTCGTTTATCTCATAGAAGCATTCACTAACTTACTCAGACTCCTCTACTGTATACGTTCATAAAGTACTCTCTCATGCTCTCCGATCCTCTTTATTTTTAAGCATTATTTTGCTTGTTGCTACTCGCTAAAATAAATTATGTTTTTACAGTGTTTTGTACTCGATGAAGCTACTTTCCTTCTTTTGCAAGCGTGAGAAAGAAGACCAGGTGAGGATCATGAGCTTTATTTACGAATTTTGTAATTTTATTCCAGACCGAAATTATCACGGCGCCTAAAGTTGATCGCGAAGCTGCAGTGAACGCCGACAATGAAACACTTGACAATGGTCTGACACAGAAGGAGGCAAAGGTATGTCTAATCAAAAATGAATGTCTATTAATCGTCTGACCTCCGATACCATATCAAAAGTTCTCGTAATCTCATGCCAAAAACGGAATAAATATTGAATTGAATTGAATTGAATCTGTTCCAGCGCATCGTCTGCGCCGCAATGGGCATCTCCGCCATGCTCTTATTTGTCATCCTCTTCACCATGATGCTCTTCTTGCCAGGCGTGCATTTCAAGGATGACCCGACCCCGAAACGCACGGTGTTTCTGAACAGGAGCGACACTGGTTACGGATTGGTCATTGATGGATCGTACAGGATTACCGAGGTTAGCATATTGTGGCCCTTCCTTCACGCATTCAGTTGCTCCTTTACATAATAGCTGGTTAAAGAAGGCGTCCCACGAACTGCGCGAGCGACTTTGCAAAGTGAGGAATGAGAGGGACGCTCTCCTCATTCCGCACGCTCTCTCGCTCGTTGCCTGCATTTCAGGGTTACTTGGAATGCAGCCAACTGCTCATACCTCAATTCAAACGAAAAATGGCGATTTGGGAGTTTCGAAAGTGTTATCGGGTAACAGCGACCCACCACCTCACATCGATAACTCAGCTAGCCAGATATTCGTGGGACACCTTCTTTAACGTGCTAGAATAGTAATGGACTTTTTTCAGTTGATTCGTGGCGGAGCGGCTGATCTCGATGGTCGACTCAAGATTGGCGAAAATGTGCGCAGTATCCATGTTGTCGTTGGCTCTAAACGATCAGAGGGTAAGGGGTGAAAATGTTTGCTAACATTAAGCTAAATGTGAGCCAATTGTTATTTTTAGGTTCTTCGTTCGCTGATCTCCTCGAGTTCCTTGGGCCGCGGGAAGATGGCGTGGAGGTGGTCGTCGGGGACAAATATGAGGTCAGAATCGCTTTCCTTCAATTCCATTTCGCCAAAATGGTATGGAATGTAATAATAATATGATAATAATAATAATAATATTTTTCCGCGCAGGTTGTGGGGGGGGGGAAGGGCTCTGGTGCCTTGTACCGTTGGCGAGTAGAGGGACGGGTCAGTTTGGATCTTTGATCTCTTCTTTCTTCCTCGGATTAATTCCTTCGCTTGCCTCTGAGACGCATGTGGTGAACCGAACGCGCTTGCGCGATGTAGAAACTCAATAATCGCAGTATATTAGCTATAATCCAATTCAATTAATTGCTATTTCAATTTAATTATCATCAAATATTTGGATATAAATTTCATCTCGTGCTGGTTAGCGAGCCATTCATCGTCTAGTAGAGAAGAAGGGGGAGGAGAGCAGGTAGATCACTAGCCTCCTCCCTGCTTCTTCCTCCCTCCTCCTCCACTCAGTAGAAAGGTCAACTACGCGTGGAATGGGAAATAATCTCACGATAACTTCAGGAACCCATCTCCATTCGTCTTCCATACGCCTTCGCGATTTCCTTCGTCATGTCCGTGATCCCTTACGGACTTATCACCCTATTGGTATTGATTGGAGCAAGTGTCTGCTCGAAACCCGAATCAGCTCGAAAAGTTGTTCTCACAAAGGCCGCCGAAGAGCAGGGATACGGATTCACTTACACAAGCGGAAGCATTCAAGAGGTATCTACGTGCTCTCTCAATATTTCCAGTTCATAGAATCTTATTTGCATTTTGAGAATGACGCATGATTGGCGCAAATTCCAGGTCGTTCCCGGCGGTCCCGCTGATATCCAAGGAGAGCTGAAGAAGGGAGATCTGATCGTGAGAGTGAACGGTGTGAGAATCAGTGGACTCTATGATCACGTCGTCCAGGAAATCTTGCAGACCAGAGAAAATGAAGTGATTCTTGTTGTGAGATGCAGAGAACGCAAATAATTGTTGCAATTTGTGATAATAAATAATCAGCTCTCAATAAAGCATTGTATTCGTGTAATGGGAAGAATTTGTCAAGAATTCATCAAAAAAAAATTTATCAACGCGATGCTGATATGAAAAATGGATAGCGTCTTTCTCAATGAAGATCTTACACAAAAGCGTGCGTGCGTGAGAGAAATAGATAGTCTGACTCTCTCCGATTCACATGCTCTCAATAGCAATGACTGATCAGTGAGGGATTAGTGAAAATGAGATTAATCGAGGAACACACGAACAAGAAAGTTGAATTACCCGGTGCAGTGAAGAAAGTTATCTTCTCGTACATTCCATTACCTCTCGCCTGTCAGAACAGCGAGAGAGTATGGTGAACTGAGAGAATCAGCTGTTCTCAAGAAATCATTTATCGTGACGGGCCCAGGCCAGAGAGTCTTTGCAGGGTGATCAACAAAAGTAAAGAGCAAGGCAGTGGAGAGATGATTAGAGAAAGAGAGGGAAGGGAAGACTCGTAGATTCTTCTCTACCGCCCTTGATTCTAGTTGGCTCTTGTTATATTCTTCACTAAACTCTTGTAACTTCCTCAACCGAACAAATCATACGTGAGATGTTATTTATGAGGCGATCAAACATGGAGACCAAGGTATAATATTATTTACTCGATTCGTGTGTGAATGGGTGAATCATATTCGAGTTGATCCTCCATTTATAAATAAATCGTCACTGATGATTCATTCAGGAAACAATGAATTCGGAGATTCAATATCGCGATCCGCACAGCGCAGCCAAAGTGATGGTGAGTTTTCCCATCTTTGATCTTTCTTAAGTTCTTGATCTTTGATCTTTGATTTCTGATCTTCAGTGCTTCCTCATGGTCCTCGGCTTCCTCGGCATTCTTACAATCACAATCGCGTTCATTGCAAAGCAGACTCGGCCTATTGGGGAGATCCCACACTACAGCTTCAATCTTAGTAAAGTGAGTAAATATTTTGAAGAGCTGGTCACAAAACCGCAGTAAATTTCGGTTTTTTTGTAAATCCAATTATTCCAGGTAAACGGAACCTGCGGGCTGGTAATCAGGGGGACTTTTATTGCCGAGGTGAGTGTATTTTCTTATTTTCTAAAAGTTTCCAGTAAGGGGGACCAAGAATATTCAAGCATGTGAACTTCAACTTCAGGTCATTCCGGACGGTCCTGCAGCCACTCAGGGCAGCGATATCAACCGAGGAGACACGATTGTCAACGTGAATGGAGTCCCAGTGAGGAATTTGAGTCATTCAAGAATTGTTTCGCTGATCAAGGAATATCCCGAGTATGTGTTCTTGGAGTTGCGCGAGAATGATGAACCTTTTGAGGAATTGTGAAACAGTGTTAAATTTGTTGCCAATTCGCATTATGTTATGAAATACGCGTTTTATGTTATTTGTCTGTTCGATAAATGGTTATGGACTTTCAAATGATGATTATGCTGGAGTTATGTAAAAATTCAGAAAAGTAGCGAGTCGTATTGTCAAACACCGAACAATCGCCGAACTCTCCTATTTAGTAACGGTTTCTCGCCGGTTAGAGCGACGAGAGATAACGGGAAAGCGAGAGAGTTAGATCATTTTTCCAAGCGTCACATCGCGTAAATGCCCGCCAATCTATAAAAATCTCTGTGACCAACTGTTCACTCGTGAGGCTGGAAGGCAATAATCTCTTTCTCTTGTTAGACATAACAATAGAGTTAATGAGAGGAGAGATATGAGAGACGAAGGAAGAATAGTGGAGCGAGGCCCGCACATTCCAATCCATCCACCCACCCTCGCAAATCCCTCCGCCGCTTCACTCTGTGCGACTACACGCCTTTGAGTCTTTCAAAGTTGCTCAGTCTCTGATTCTTCCGTGATCTGCTCTCAACACTCCCTAGATGTTCTTCCAGCAAAAAGGAAGTCAGGTGAGTGCTTCCTTCTCATTCTTTTCTTTTGACCATTTAATATCTACTATGGGTAATACAAAAACTAGCCGCTTCCCACTCCCTCGCCTCTGGTGGGGTATAAAACGCGGGTCGCAAAAAAGAACTAAAGAAATCTGTTTTTTTATATATTCGAGACCCTTACCGGTGGTCCCACCCAGCATTGTCGTACGACTGTGAAATTGCTTGGATACACCTTTACGTATTAACTCGTGAATTGTGATATTTGGTCTGTAGGTCCACCCCCGCCCGATGCTCTACTGTGTGGTCCTCCTGGCGGGAGCTTGTCTGCTAGTGATCGCTGCCCGACAATACCTATCGTCGAGGTAGTGCCGTCACATGTATCTTTGTTGTGCATTTATGTGTCATAGCCTATTCATTCAATGACGATAAAATAATGTCTCTGAAGTAGTTTAAAGAAAATTCACTCAAGTGAACGTCAAGGGCAATAACATGAATCAGACAGATTCCAATAGGAGTGCAATGGAATAGTTATTGGTGAAGCAGGCCCAAACATTCTGACTTCCACTTTGGCCCTCCGTTTCCCTGGAAATTTCCGCGTCAGTGAGTCTTGTCCGCTCGCATTCACGAATGGTCGCGGTTCTTAGTTCCCGTCCCACTCGCCGGCTTACCCAACCAAGACACTCATCTCGGAAGGAGGCTCTTTGTCGGTTAACTTTTTGCACTAACCATTGGTCACGAAACGAGTGGATCTTCAGGGAACGGGATGTCTGCCCGTTCGCCCCATGGTGATCTGTGTAGCCATTATGATTGCTGACATTATTGTTGTTCTTGTATCACGCTACTTTGTATCATCACACGCAACAACTCATTGATCCCTCGGATCACAGGAAGTCCTCAAGGAGAAAGAGGTCAGAGAGAAATGAAAGTAGCAATGTTGCCTGCCAGTGACCAGCTGTCACTTCAATGAGACCACAAGATGTGTGTGGCACGATTAGAGGGTCCAGAGAAAGAAAGGAAGCTTCATATTCCCTATTCCCTTCCCTTAGGGATCTGTTCCTCATTTTCACAAGTATTCGTCTCTAGTATGGTTGCATTGCGGATTGAAGAAGATCATCTACATGAAGTCGAGGTGAGTTCACTCTTTCCTGGCCATCCTTCGTACAAAAATAGTTGTTCAGGAAGGCAACAATCTACAACTGCACAACATCATGGACAGTCTAACCAAAACCGAAGAGGCTCAAGAGGAGCTCATTAACAGAATACCGGCAATTGAGATGAGGCAGGTGCCTCCTAAGGACGCCATGGATGTAAGCTTTGTATCCCATACAATTAAGATTGTATTATTTCAGGAATTTTTCGAATCACATTTCACCTCGAGCCCAGAAGCTACGAACTCCGGAGACTGCTGCGAAGGATGCCAACAATTTACGGTTCATAGCCATCTTTCGTTTCTTTTATGTATTTTCAGTCTTCAGGCCCTAGTATGCGGCGTCGCCGTAATTTGTATGATCATCGGACTGGCCATCTCCATGTTGCTCAATCCCGTGCCACTAAAACCTCGAAATCGTGTCGTCAATCTAACGGCGATCAACGGAAAGTATGGAATGGTGATTAGCGGCGACTACGTTGCGATGGTGAGATTTTTTATTGAGTGTACAATCGATGTTCTATTGGCTCGGAAGGCTGTTTTGAAAACATACGATTTTCCATACAGTTTCTCGTCGTTCTTTTCGTTACATCATAATTATCCATTCTAGGTTCTGCCCAGAGGACCAGCTGCCTCGGAAAATGTCCACAGGGGAGACACGATTGTTAGGGTTAACGGGATCGAGGTCAAGACGTTCTCTCATGAGCACATCATTGCACTGATCAGGATGAGGAAGGGTGATGTGAAGTTGGCGATTAGAGAGAATCGGAAGATGTTTGAGGAATTGTGATAAAGTATCATGAATACTATTTCTTGATTCGCTCTGCATTCGAAACGAAATGGAGTTTTATTTTTCAAACCAAAACAATCGTGGAAGTGGGGAGTAGGACCCGATTAGAGGAAAAGTAATTGAGCATTGTCAAGGCCCTTCCTAGCCTCGCATATTTTGAGTGAAATCGACCTCACTAGTTGTATTAGAAAGGAGAAGAAGCAAGATGTGTGTGGTCACTCTTGACGAGATGTGAGAGACGCGTCTCTCGTCCTCGTGAAACAGAGCAACTCGCTCGAATTGAGAGATCGTGGCGAAACGGGAGAAGGAAGAGTGCGAAAGGGAAGAAGGGACGAAAGGGAAAAGACGACAAGGAAAGTGCGCGCGCTCGAATAAACAAGATTCTCCCACTGCTATGCCGGCAATAAATATCGGCTTCGTACCTCGCAGTGATAAGGTAGGCATCCTATACTTGCTTCACAATTCGTCATTCTGTTGTTCAATTTCAAACCACCCTTTCCAGTGGAATAAAGAGCGAAAGGAAGAGAAGGAGTACGCGAAGTTAGCAGAAATCGAGGCGAAGGTACCTTTTGCCATTCTTCTCGGAATTTTGATGCTATATTATTGTCACAGGTCGAATATTTGCAGTCGACAAGTAGGCCAAAGGATAGGAATGGGGGCTCGACGTCTGTGAAAGTCGAGGAAGAGGTGGGTCATTGTTGTTATGCTCGTTTTTTTCCATTCAGTACCTCGCTAAAACAGTAGTGGGATAAAGAGCTTCTTGGTTTGCTATAATTTCAATTTCAATTTTTTATCCACCAGGGTGAGTAGGGAGAGAAAGAGTTACGTAGAATCTTCGACATAGTTCGACATACATAACCACTGATGTTTTTACTTTCAGGACATTGTGGAAAGAGACGACTTCAAACACATCGTGAGTTGTAACTGGAATTATAGAAGAGTTGGTCAAAATTCACTGAATTGAGTTCCTACGAGACTATATTTTGTTCAATGTATTGCTTATGATCATCAAATCTTTTCAGCCCGAATACATGAAAAAAGAGTATGAGGGCTTTACGATAACGGAAATCGAGGAACAGGTCGGTCTCTTCCGTTATGTTCGCTTCTTGGTTTGATATTTCGCAAAAAAGAGTAACTAATTATTACATTATCATACATTCAGGGCACAAAGGAATGGAACGACTTCAAGCGCAATGTATGTACTATTTAGAAAAGATGTTCAAAAACTGCGATCATGAAACAATTATACATTTTTCAGATATGCAAGATTGCAATTTATATGGTGATTGGAGTACTCGTTTTCATCGTTGCCGCCTCTATTAAAAATAAGCAAAAAAGCAATTTCTCGCCTGGAATTCAAGAGTCAGGGGGGTCTGTGGCTCAATCTGAAAAGTGAGTAAAAAAATTTTTCACTCGAACGGATCATATTTTTAAATTTTCGAACTCTTTGAAAACAAGTTTCTTTTTGTTATTTCCGATTGCCCGCTCGATTAGTCACTTCCAGGAGTGACAGCAACCTCACCAAGATCAACGGCAGTTACGGTTTGGTTATCACGGACAGGGTTGTGGAAGACGTGAGCTAATTCTCAATTGTTCCTTCATTTACTTTATTAGCGTGGTTTTCTCATTGCAAAAATCTCCGTGATAAAGACAGTCTCTCGGCAGCTCGAGTAGCGAAAGATTGTGAGAAATGAAGAGACCGCGTTTCGAGCTTTACTGTGGAAACAATTGACTTCATTATTTACGAAAGAAATTACAGGTCATTCCCGGTGGAGCTGCCGATCTCGAAGGATCGATCAAGAAGGGAGACGAGATCATCAGCGTGAATGGCGAATTCATTGATAGAACGGACTCCCACGAGCGGATCATCGCACTGATTAATAAACACGAGAACTCTGTGAAATTGCGAGTTAGAAAGCAAAGTCGGACCGTTGTATGATCTCTAAAAATTGTATATGATATCAATCGATAAAGTACTGCCTCGTTGAACAGTCATTATGTTCGAATTTCTCCGTATTTGGTCATGAAGCTAAGAAATTACTCCCTAGCATTGCATAGAAACGTAAGTAATGAGATAGCGAGTGGAGGGGTAATTTAACACGTTGATTCTGATGCTCCGATATATTAGACAAGAGATCAGGTGGCTTCTGCCCCAGTAAACGTGCAGGCTAGGTAAAGCAGTCAGAGAGTGAGGCATCAACAGTGTATCGAGAGACCACATCACTTAGATTCTGCTAAACTTAGATGAGGCTCTCTCGAAACTCCCGACAACATCGTTCAAAAATTACAACACTAGCGAGAGTGAGTGTGGCCACTCGAGTGACGGGGGTGAGAAAGAGGCTCAAAGTTTGGAGGCGAAGCTTTGAGAAGTATCATTAGTTGCATTCCCAGCACAAAGATGTCTACCTTGTCCAGCGGCGGTAATGTTACCAATGAAGACGTGAGTGATTTCTAACATATTCGAAATATATTTCGCTTGAATTCTTGCTGTTGGCGACTAACTATAAACTAAGGTTCGGCTTTAGGCAGAGACGATACTCGCTAAAAAAATCACATGTCAATTATTGATGATTCAAAGCACAAATCATTGCGATCAGCTAGAAATCATGTTTTTTAGATACTCGCGAGACTGAAGGATGTTGAGGAAAGACTTGCCAAGACCACTACTCGTATTGAAGCAATGGATCGCAAGGTGAGAACTGGAAGAATTGCTCACGAATTTCAAATGAATCCTTCAGAAAATCGAGGATCACAAGAGGGCCGTGAAGAAATGGGAGGTTAGTTCATGATTCCATGACTGACAGGGCTTTACGGATAAGGTTGTCACGATGAAGAATCTCTATTCATTTTGCCTTCTCTCGAGCAACTCTGAAAGGTACCGTGTACCGTGGAATCGAGACGGATTCTTCATCCTGACTGCGCTAATGAAGGAGAACAGTCAAACGAAATTCTCAATCTCAGGTTGCTGAGAAGAACATCCTTCGCTTCATTCTCGCATTGGTCTTGCTGGTTATCGGCATCTTCCTGGTGTATTATTTCGTGCTCCCGAAGCCAACGATGCCAGGTATCTAGATCTCAAAAATATGAGCCGCCGTCTCTTATTTCGCACACACTCTCTCGCGTCTCTGACCGGTGATATAGAGTGAAGAATGAAGAGACGGCGGCTCATATTTTGATCTCTACAGTAGGGCTGTCAGGGTGAAGAATCCTTCTCTTCATTCCGCGCATTCTCTCACCGGTTAGAGTGACGAGAGTGTACGAGAAATGAAGATACGGATTCTTCACCCTGACAGCTCTACTCTACAGGCCACGATTCGAACATCACAAAGTACGACGGGCACTTCGGCCTGGAGCTGAGAGGAAGATTCATCGAGAAAGTGAACCTGATCGTGAGTTATTTCTCCTGATTCTTGTCTTGCTAATAATAATAATTGGCCTAGCAGAGGTATAGTGCCTTAATTTACGTGTTATAGTGAGAATAGTTTCTTTCCACTTGATGGGGGAGGAGGCTAGTGATCTTCCTGTCTCTTCCCTCCCTCTCAGGCAATCGATAGATCACTAACCAGCACATTTCGTTTGCTGAGCATTTCAAACGTACGATAAGATACTGTAATCATCCTATTCATTTAGATGCATCCGACATTGCACACTGCCGTTTTTCAAAAGATCGGGGAGGGCGACGAGATCCTGGCTGTGAATGGAGAGTGTGTCGGGGATAGTTCACCAGAAGAAGTGATTGAAATGATCAAGAAAGGTGGAGATACTGTGCTATTGCGTGTGAGAAGCATGGTCAAAGTCTAAATATCGTGTATTACCCCATTTTTTGTGTCCACAATGAGACACTGATAAAGTATTAAAATGTATAATATCCTATCGGCTATTCACAGAAGGATCGTCGATATTGACATGGGGTGATGATGCGTCGGAGGCACATTGCTGAAATTTTTGAGTGGGAACTGAAGGTTGCTATTCATCAGCCGTTGGCCAGCAAGAGAGCGGGTAAAGTGGAGAAACGCCTTCCTGTCTAGTACACTTCTCTTGCAGAGAAGACATAGAGAAAACAAGACAGCCAGAGAGCGTAGCATCTTGGGAGGCGTGCAGAGAGCGAAAGGAATGCGAGGGGTAGGGCCCAGACTCACAAGTGAGACTCTCATCTCTTCTAGTTGCTTTCGCGTGCATTTCTACCGGCACCTAAATAAAGATGACGATTTTGACGCCTGGAGGAAAATTTAATTATGCACAGGTTTGTGGTTTCAATTCAAGCAAATTACTAGTAAATAACAACAAAAATCGTCGATACTCAGACAACTAAGTTCAACGCAAGACTAACTCATGTTGAGAACGGACTGCACAGAGTTGTTAGAGAAAGGAATGCAGAGGTTGGTCGAAATAGGGAAATCGACAAGAATGACACTTACATTGCAGGGAACAATGTCCAAAGGGGAAGAAAAAGTGAGTTTTTATCCCATTAATATCTTATGCGGCATAACTGGCCTAGCTATATAGAATACAACACAAAATAATCCATACTTTAAGTGCTGGCTGGTTGTTGCGCTGCTGCTCCTTGGCATACTTGGAATCGCAATACTAACCCAGTACCTCACCCGAGAGCCCAACACAGATCGAACCGTGCATCTCTCAGCTATCAACGGAAGCTATGGGTTGGTCATCATTGGAGATTACATAAAGAAGGTTAGTGAAAAGCAACTCACATTCTTTGCTATCTCGCCGGTCAGAGAAACCGAGAGAGCATTGCGAAATGAGAGATATTCTCTGGTTTCTCCCACCCACTGGGTACCCATTAACTGACTCACTGGGTGACGCGCATGCAAACCAGTGGGTGAGGTTATGGGTACCCAGTGGGTGAGGTAGTGGATTTCCAGTGGGTGGGAGAAACCAGAGAATTGGTCATCCTTCATCAAATATGTTCAGGTGATCCCCGGAGGAGCTGCGGACATTGAAGGCACGCTAAGAAAGGGTGATCAGATCCTCAAAGTGAATGGAGACTCCATCAAAGAGATTGACCACCGAGAGATAGTCAAGAAGATCATGAAGATTGAGGGCTATGTGGAGTTGACGGTCAATGATTTCGTTACTTCCTTATGATTTATTTTACTTTATTTTTGATGTCCAATATTGCCATTGATTTTCATTTTCACGTGTAATAAATGCGGAATTCAATCATTATTCTCTCCGTTGGCCGGTCGTTACTATCTCTCGATTGCAACTCGGAGAACTCGAGGCTAGGCTTGACGTGGTCGGTCTCTTCATGCGGCGTGCTTTCTCGTCACTCTGACAGGTAAGAGAGCGCGAGGAAGAGACGAATTCTTCTCCCTGGCAGTCCAAATCGAGAAGCGTGTGGAGTAGAAATGGACGGAAGAGGATTGAGAGAAGAGAGGGAAAGAGAGAGAAGAGGAAGCCCTTCTCGAGGGAGGTCTTGCACTGCGGAGGGCCACATTAGTCTCTATCGCCCTACTCATTGCTCCATCTCTCCCTATTCATCCGTCGCCTCATCATACATCAACAACATTATCATACAACATCATGCAACCGTCATTTCCACAATCGGGATTGAGGAGTCCAGGCAGTTTTGAGGAGGTGAGTGGGGCAAAATTTGAATGAAGGCTAAAATTGTATTCATTTTGCAGCATCCATGGTATAGCGACATCAACATCATAGGGTTCATAGTGAGTATTCCTGTTCTTTTGTGTTATGTGTCGTATGCGAGCCCATTATTTTCACAATCAATGCTCTCTCGATAACTAGAGAAGCGAGAGAGCATGGGAAAGTGAGAGATCCAGATCATCCTCCTTTTCAGATGAGTTCAATCATCTTCTTCATCGTCTTAGCTATGCTTGGAGTCTATGCTCTCGTCGTTTACCTCAACACGCCACCTAGTAGTGAACGGCGATTTCTGGCGCCCAGAATCAATGACAGTTATGAAACATGACTGACGATGTGAGTATTCCCTTGCTCTTCTTAGTTTTTGGCCCTCATTTTTCGCATCATATCCTTATCATTCCGAACTCTCTCCGCAAAATGTTTCCTTTGGTTATCCCTATGACTCTTATGATACAACACGTCGTTCAGGTCGCTGACGAGGGAAATTATACGCAGGAAGATCTCAAGCTGAGGCGAGCTCACGAAGAACAGTGAACGAACCTTACGAATCAACAAAATATATTATTGTTTGACATATCGAATAAATAATTTATCTCATTGTTCGCAATTCCACATCCTAAATGAGAGTCCTTGCCTCTCTTGCAACATCACGTGCAGAGACAACAACGATTCTGCGAGAGTGTTCAGCATCTTGAGAGGGCGTGGCAGAGAAAGAGGGAGAGGGCGAGGGAGAGAGAGAGAGCCAAAGAGGTGGCAGAGAAAGAGAGGAATGCCTGGGGGAGGGGGCGAGGGGTGAGGGAGGGCTAGTCGCTCGCGTTTCTGCCAGTTGCATTGCGAATTTCAATTTTTCATTCTCCGAATCATAGCTATAATGACAGTACTGACCGCAAGCCGGAAACCGAATGTCACCGACGTGAGTCTTCTTGTTTGCTTGTTTATTTTTGGATATCTCGTTGAAAGTGGTTCGAGTGACTAACAGGATGTAGTGGAACTCTCCCACCCGCGTCTTTTTCTTTTAAAAATTTTTTTTCAGTACAAGCTACATGAAAATCTGCATGAGAGCCAAGAAGACGACCATGCGGTGAGCATTGTTCTGATATTTTATCACATTATCGTGAGAATATTTTCCATTCCACTCGTAGCTGATCTTTTACTACCGTTCGTGGGGCGGAGTTAGGAGAGAGGCAGGGAGGAGGTGGTAGATCAAGTGTCCTCCTCCGCCCTTCTTTCCCTCTTCCTCTCTCCTAGATAGCTCGCTAAACAGCACATCTCATTTGCTGAGCATTTCAAACGCACGATATCAGTTGGATAGTCAGTACGAAGAATCCGTCTTTTATTCTTCACACACTCTCTCTCCGATCAGAGTGAAGAGAGAGATCATGTTGAAGCAAGAGACGAATTCTTCATCTTGACAACCCTATTTATCATGAACGGTCTCCATTAAAGAAGGTATGCACGAATATCTGGCTAACTGAGTTCTCGATTTGAGCTTGTGGGTCGTGGCTACCCGATAACACTTTCGAAAATCCCATGTTTTCAATTTCCGTTTGAACTGAGATACGCTCGGTTCGTAGGACGCCTTCTTTAAGCTCACTCATTCCTTGCGATTGAGCTCACGACTACAAATTTCATTGGCATGCACATGTTTCAGACAATCACACGGCTCAAATGGAGGCTGCAAGATGTGGAAAGAAAGCTGAACTCGTCGGCTTTTCGCTCAGTTATAAGTGAACGAGAGGAACAGGTTTGAATGAATATCCACAACTGATTTGAACTTGATCAAAAGTAATTTCAGGAAGCTCCAACGTCGCCCGAGGAAAAAAGGGTATACTTTTTTCTCTCTCTTTTTTAGCTAATGGATTGTGCATTGAGGATAAAATATTGTATTGGCAATGAATTAAATAAATAGATTTTTTCAGGCCGAAAATAGACGCTGCGTTGTTTTCATTGGAGTAATACTCATAATTACTGTCTTGATGATCATGTGTCGTCCCATTGCTCCTGTCCCGCCTCCCATCACCGATCGGGTCGTGAATCTCACCAAGTCGAGTGAAGGATACGGCTTGGTGATCGGGGGCCGACATATCAAACAGGTTCGACTGTTGCGTTTCAGGAGTGACATCGGTATTTGATCGACGGAATGCAATCTCAACCTCATTGTATAGTAGTCTGTAAGAGAAAACGAGAGAAAATCTTGTTAGATTAGTCTTGGGCTTGGCCCATAACTCATTGTTCAGATTCTAATAGCCACCTTCTTCAGGTTATCCCGAGCGGAGCCGCAGCCATGCAAGGACTTCTCAAGTCGGGCGATGAGATAATCAAAGTGAACGACGTCTACGTCAACAACGGCACCCATGAATCGATCATTAGAGCAATCCGAGAACACGATAGCTATGTTGTGTTGACTGTCAATGACTATGTAACCACGATTTGACCAATCGTCGAATAAAAGTTGTTTCCAATCATTCTCCAATCAGTTTCCAATCATTCTTATATGATCCTCAAATCGGTAACTCAAAGGCGCACGAGCGGTTGAGGGATGAGTAAGGAAAGAGGAAGGAATTAGAGAAATAAGATTGGCATGGGTTGTTATTACTGTCAATGATTATGTAACCACGATTTGAACTTGTATAAAAATATCATATTGCAATGCTTGGATCTTACTGCAGCCATAAAATCAGCAATTGAAAAGCGAGAAGGATATCGAGATTTTAAGAATATTCATTCCCATATTGTATTTCCAAAACATGAGTTGATACGGTGGTTAAACGTTTTTCTGTTCGTATACTTCGTGTGTATTAGTGGACCAATCTACCTTCTGGTGACTGGAAATCTAGAAACACTAGAAAAGGCTATGTATTTCTGAAGTTCGGATGCTTGGGAGTACATGCACTGAAGAGTTGCAACTTGCATCTATGAATTGTTTTATGCCGGGATAAAAAAAGATGAATTGATTGCGTATGCATGGTTTCGAGTGCAGCCTCTATAATCAGAATTTGTCTCTTCCACGTCCCAGTAGGATTTTCACGGAGTAGAGAGAACGCAAATAGAAGAGAGCCAATGGGAGAGTGACCAGATGTACCGATAGCCTCCCCTAGAGGTAACGAGAAGAGAAAGAGTGCATGGATAGAGGAGGGTGCAGAGAAGCAGAGAAGGGAGGAAAGGAACCACAAGGAATGCCCCTCTGCCTGGAGGTCACTACTCTCCCTGAACCGTAGCACTCATGACTATCGCAACCACCGCCATTAATATGGAGAAGAAAGAGGTTAGTTGATGTTATAAGTTACGCTTTTTCATCAAGATAGCTCCATTACGGCATTCATACTGTTTTTCTTGATTTTAGGAAACCGATTCCCAACTAATAAGAAGAATCGCGAATCTCCTTGAGAAGTGGGAGCAACACGAAGAGGATAAGAGTCGAGCTGATGCTGAGGTGAACATGAATGATCTCATCTATACATAGCCCTAGAGGGGGGGGGGGTCCCTAGAGTTCACTAAGCTCATTTGTTCAATATTTTGAAAATTCGGAAGAATTCAATTGAAGATTTTTTTCAGGCGCGTCGCAAACGTGATGTATATGAAACGGTCAGTTTTTTTGACAATTTTTAACGGATTGAGGCGTATTTTGTCTGTATCGTGCATGTGAAATGCTCACCCAACTCAATGTATGAAAACAAATGATGGTGACACTGAATTGGACACTCTAACTGATAACCAAATCTTCTCAGCGCTCCTCTATCTTCTTTATGTTCTTCATGGGAGTCGTCGTGGTCGTATGCTTCCTCTACAACCGTCCTACGAATTCGCCAATATCAACGCAGGTTAGTTTGCTTACTAGCGTGGTTCGTTTCTATTTCGAAATGTAGCATCGCTCTTGTCGACGAAATCGAAAAGAGGTTTGAGCCTGGCCTTCAATTAATTAATGCTCTTTAACGAGTTTCTCATCAGGTCACTCTTCCGAGGATCGACGGAAAGTTCGGCCTGCAGCTGAGGGGAGACATCGTGGAAATGGTGCGGCGGTGCTAACTGATTTTGGCAAACGCCTCTCCTCGATGTGAAAGCTCTCTCACCAGGAGACAGACAGACGAGAGAGCAGGAAAATCGAAGAGAAGCGAATTTCAATCGCTAGAACACACTTTTAATGAATAGGAGAATACATATGATATTGCATCAGCAAAAACTAATCATTCCAGATGTCTCCTACAGTCGAGCAGCAAGGACTGATCAAGAAAGGAGACAGAATCGTGAAGGTCAATGGGCACTGGACAGAGAAAAGGACACAGGATGAAATTTTCCACATGTTCAACCAGATGGAGGGTGATGTGGTGCTGACTGTCCGAAAGCTTTGATTGATGTTTGAACACTGCGCCGATAATCTGTTCTCTTATCTTCAAACCTCTTTTCATTATTTTCATTCTAAAGCATCTGTATATGCCTGAATTTCAATTTCTTGATTGTGTCCGTTGTGATAATAAATACAATTTATCCGTTCAGCTGGAATTCATTGTGCTGTACATAGTTGAGATTCGAAGAGAGGTACATGGAAGTTGTTGTGATACAAGTTGCGGAGGGAGTATACAAGTTTACATTTGTTAACTGTGGGAAAGAAAATATTCCATGAACATTACAGTACGCAATTCGGGTCACTGTCTCTTAATTTCAGCACGAAGAGGCGTCGGCCAGTATTGCGCACTCTAAATATGAGCCCGTTTGCGTAAGAGTCGGACAATGTGATGTACAGGGTAAAAATTGAGAACCGAAGTAAGAGTGGTTTTCAGTAGTGTTAGAGATGCCTAACACGATGGGCCATATCGCATTGCTTGCAAATGCATGCATCAACAGATACGGTAGGTCAAAGATCATCCGATTTCGAACATTTTGAGCAGTAACTCATTAACCAATGACTCAAATCGAAAACGTTCAAAAGAGACTATAGTTTATTTTTGAAGAGCTTTCCCGTAGTAATATTTATTTTGGGAAAACAGTAGCAGCAACCGAATTCTATGAAATATCTTTGCTGCAATTGATTTGCACAACTGGGTCTTTGAACTGAATATGGATAGGGTCCTTACAATATCACCTGAATCGGCAGCACGCACAAATCGAGGCCCAAGCTGAGTTATGACCAAAATACGGTTCATTGAAAAATCGAAATCTATTTGATTCAAGTGCGAACTAATGAGTTTCACTGTCCTCTCTTATCTCACCGGTTTTTAGAATATATAAATGAAATATGATATTACTAAGGACACTGAAACACATAATTTCGCTATTCAATGATCTAAGTTTTGCTTTTCCGAGCACCGAATTTTGGTCATAACTCAGCTCGGGCCTCGATTTGTGTGAGCTGCCGATTCAGGTGATATTGTAAGGACCCTGTCCATATTCAGTTCAAAGACCCAGTTGTGCAAATCAATTGCAGCAAAGATATTTCATAGAATTCGGTTGCTGCTACTGTTTTCCCAAAATAAATATTACTACGGGAAAGCTCTTCAAAAATAAACTATAGTCTTTTTTGAATGTTTTCGATTTGAGTCATTGGCTAATGAGTTACTGCTCAAAATGTTCGAAATCGCATGATCTTTGGCCTACCGTATCTGTTGATGCGTGCATTTGCAAGCAATGCGAAATGGTTTATCGTGTTAGGCACCTCGAACTCTACTGAAAACCACTCTTACTTCGGTTCTCAATTTTTACCCTGTACGTAGCTCTACTAGTCATTGTCCGACTCTTACGCAAACGGGCTCATATGGATTGGACACTCAGTGCTGCTCGGATCCACCCTGAATCGGGGCAGGCGGGGGCACCTCAGCAGTATCCTCGACATGACGCCTTCTCACCTCCAGCGTGCACGTCTTCTGCCCGAGCATCTTCGAGAGACGTGAGTGCGGGATGCCCGTGGCGTCGATGCCATCTGCAAATGATGTTGAATAGTTACGTTATGAGAACACATTTTAGGTTGGACAATAAGTTTGCATCATCGAATTTGACACTATCGAACCTATAATTGTTTATAATTTTTTGCATTCCTATCACGAAATATTTTGAGAATAGTTTATAGTATAGAGGATGCTCACCGATCGTCACGATCTCATCGCCCGGACTGAGCGCGCACGGCACCGGCTGCGTGACCTCCTGGATGATCCAGCACTGAGCGGCCTTCGAACCTGGAATGCTATGATTTGCTTCTGGTTAGGTTCCACGCCCAAAAATTAATATGACTTTTAATATCGAATCCGAATCTTTTCCCTTGTGATAGTTCTAGAGAACTTCACAAATATCGCATCCCAATCCTTATCGATAAAAGTGCAAGTGAAGCTAAAACCGAAGAGGCTCAAGATGATCTCATTAAGAGAATAGACGTAATTGAGAAGAAGCAGGAAGCACCTAAGATCTACTCATTCGTGAGCTGCGTTTCGCTTATTGAATATGCACTATGTTTTGTTTAACATATAAGTGAATTTCGAGGAACAAGTGAAGTGATCGACTTTATTTTAGAAATTGGCCGAGAATCCTTCTCCGAGGCGCAATTTAGCATCCGAGGATCGGGTTTTTGCAAGAATCCAGGTGAGCGCAATGTACTGCAGTCTTTTTTTAGTGTAGTAAGCAGAAGGCGAGCAGTTCTCTTCTCACCTTCTGCTACATTAAGAAGACAACAGTCCATCTATTTCTGACAAGAATTGCCGAGTACCCCGAAATGAGCGCAATAATACGCCATCACTTGATTGAGATATCTTCAGTGTCTCTGCTCATGCGCAGTTCTTATTGTTTTCGTCGTCATCGTAATCGTCGTTGCACTGAATAACAAGACACCAATTCTCCCGAGTCGCTACGTCAATCTCACTGCAGTCAACGGCCGATACGGCATGGTGATCAGCGGTGACTACATTGCGGAGGTTAATTTCTTTTATGATTAACGGCTGTCACCGTTTCGTATACTTGATTTTGAGCGAGGGGTTAGTGCACAATAATCAACATTATCCATTCTAGGTTCTGCCCAGAGGACCAGCTGCCTCTGAAAATGTCCACAGGGGAGACACGATTGTGAGAATCAATGGGATTGAGCTCAAGAACTTTTCCCACAAGCACATCGTTGCACTGATCAGGATGAGAAAGGATGATGTGCAGTTGGAGATTAAAGAGAATCGGAAGGTGTTTGAGGAATTGTGATCGTTGACTGGATAAAGCACCATGACTAATCTGTCTTGATTCAATCAGCATTCGAAATGGACAGAGATCAATTAAAAAAACATTCGGAGAAGTGGGGAAGTAGGACTCGATTAGAGCAAAAAGTAATTGAGCATTGCCAAGGCCCTTCCTAGCCTCGCATATTTTGAGTGAAATCGACCTCACTAGAAAGGATAAGAAGCAAGATGTGTGTGGTCACTCTCGAGAGACGCGTCTCTCGTCCTAGTGAAACAGAGCAACTCGCTCGAATTGAGAGAGCCTGGCGAAACGGGAGAGGGAAGAGAACGAAGGGACGAAAGGGAAATGGCCACGAGGGAAAGTGCGTGCGTCAACAACCTCCATCCACTGCTATGCCGGCAATAAATATCGGCTTCGGACCTCGCAGTGACAAGGTAGGTATCCTATTTGCTTCACAACTCGTCATTTTGTTGTTCAATTTCAAACCAGCCTTTTCAGTTCGATAAAGAGCGAAATGAAGAGAAGAAGTACTCGAAGTTAGCAGAAATCGACGCGAAGGTGAGCCTTTTTACTGTTCTTCTCGGGATTTTGATGCAATATTATTGTCAAAGGTCGAATATTTGCAGTCGACAAGTAGGCCAAAGGAGAGGAATGAGTGCTCGACGTCTACGAAAGTCGAGGAAGAGGTAATACTTCGATAATATATTATCAACTAATAATATTACATTCAGGACATTGTGGAAAGAGACGACTTCAAACACATCGTGAGTTGTAACTGGAATTATAGAAGAGTTGCTCAAAATTCACTGCATTCAGTTACAAAGAGACGAAATTTTGTCCAATGCATTGCTTATAATAATCAAATATTTTCAGTCAGATTCCGTGAAAAAAGAGTATGAGGGATTGACGATTACGGAAATCGAGGAACAGGTTGGTCTCTTCCGTTATTCTCCCTTCTTGGTTTGCTATTTCGCAAAAAAGAGTAACTAATTATTATATTACATTCAGGGCACAAAGGAATGGAACGACTTCAAGCGCAATGTATGTACTATTTAGAAAAGATGTTCAAAAACTGCGATCATGAAACAATTATACATTTTGCTATTTCGCAAAAAAGAGTAACTAATTATTATATTACATTCAGGGCACAAAGGAATGGAACGACTTCAAGCGCAATGCGAGTTTATTTGTATATTAGTTTATATGTTTATTAGTTTATATTCAGAAGAGATGATCAAAATCAAAAACTGCGATCACTAAACAATTATACATTTTTCAGTTATGCAAGATTACAATTTACATGGCGATAGGAGTACTCGTTTTCATCGTTGTCCCCTTTATTAAGAAAAATAACACTTTCACGTCTGGAATTCAAGAGTCACGCAGAATGATGGGGTCTGTGGCACAAACTGAAAAGTGAGTCAAAATTTATATTTTCTCTCTTAATTTTCGAATTCTTGCTATTATTTTTACATTTCATTTGCCCTCGAAAACAAGTTTTTGTTTGTTATTTCCGATTGCCCGCTCGATTACTCACTTCCAGGAGTGACATCAACCTCACTAAGATCAACGGAAGTTACGGATTGGTTATCACGGAGACAGTTGTGGAAGAAGTGAGCTAATTCTCAATTCATGTTCCTTCATTTACTTTATATTAGCGTGGTTTTCTCATTGCAAAAATCTCCGTGATAAAGACAGTCTCTTCGCTGCTCGAGTAGTGAAAGATTGTGAGAAATGAAGAGATCGCGTTTCGAGCGTTGCTGTGGAAACAATTGACTTCATTATTTACACAACAATTACAGGTCATTCCCGGCGGAACTGCTGATTTGCAAGGATCGATCAAGAAGGGAGACGAAATCGTTGGTGTGAACGGCCAAAACATCGGTACTACGGACACCCACGAGCGGATCATCGCACTGATCAATAAACACGAGAACTCTGTGATATTAAAAGTTAGAAAGCAAAGTCGGACCGTTGTATGATCGCAATGTTGTATAATATGTCAATCGATAAAGTACCGCCTCGCTGAACAGTAAATATTTTTCGTTTCTTTGAATATGTTTGAATTCGTTAACTTGTTCAAGAAAGTACTGCCTTGCCTTGCACTATCATGTAGGTAATGAGATAGCGAGTGGAGGGGTAATTTAAAGAAGGACCTTCAATGTTCTCAATGTCAATGTCGATCTCAATGTTGTATCAATCGATAAAGAGCTGCCTCCTGGAACTGTCATCGTGGAAGCATTTCTCCGTATTGGGGCTAGAATATTAGAGGGGCTTCTTCATTCCCTAGTCCCTTGCCCTGCAGTGACATCTGAGAAATGTCATAGTATCTCAAGGGACCACGCCATTTTAATTCTGCTAAACTTAGATGTGGCTCTCTCGAAACTCCCGACAACATCGTTCAAAAATTACAACACTAGCGAGAGTGAGTGTGGCCACTCGAGTGACGGGCGGGTGAGAAAGAGGGCCGAAGTTTGGAGGAGAAGAATTGAGAAGTATCAGCAGTTGCAATCCCAGCACAAAGATGTCTACCATGCCCAGCGGCGGCAATATTACTAATGAAGAGGTGATTCACTTTTAATTCTTAGTAATATAATGCGCAATTGATCTTAGGCAGAGAAGCTTTACGCAAGACTGAAGGATGTGGAGGAAAGACTGGCCAAGACCACAGCCCGTATTGAAGCAATGGATCGCAAGGTGAGAACGGGGAGAATTGCTCTCGAATTTGAAAAGAATCGTTCAGAAAATCGAGGATCACAAGAGGGCCGTGAAGAAATGGGAGGTTAGTTGATCATTCCAGAACTAGGAATGCTATGATGAAAAATCCGTCTCTTCGCCTGCGCTCTAGCAACTCTGACCGGTTAGAGAGTACCGTGGTATCGAGACGGATGCTTCATCCTGACAACGCTAGTTTTGAAACACAGTAAGATGAAATTCACCAATCTCAGGTCGCTGAAAAGAACATCATTCGCTTCATTCTTGGAATGGTTCTGTTGGTTATCGGCATCTTCCTGGTGTATTATTTCGTGCTCCCGAAGGCAACAAAGCCAGGTATCAAGATCTCAAAAATATGAGCCGCAGTCTCTCATTTCGCACACTCTCTCGTCATTCGATCGGGAAGAGAGTGTGCGAAATGAAAAGACTGCGGTACATCTTTTGAGCTCTACAGTTCGAAATTCGGGTATTCACCTCTTCATTTCACTCTCTCGCTTCTTTGACCTAGAAGATTGGAAGAAGAATAAAGAGGCTTTACTCGTATTTTGAACTATACTATACAGGCCACGATGCAAACATCACCAAGCATAGCTGTCCAGCACTGGCGGCTGACCCCATGTATAGGGATACATGGTTGCGCAACGTTGTCGTAGGGGTCATGGGTAAAATTTTTTTAGTGATCGATCGATTATTGGTACCATACCCAATCACACCTACAGTAACCACAATTACCGTATATGGCTACCGTATCCCAGTAGCATCGCGAACTGGCTTTTTATAAATACCCTGTCCGACAACGTTGCGCAACCACGTATAGGGGGTCATGGTCCAAAATGGGGTGGTAGGTCATGGTGGAGCATGTCCCTGAAACATATCCCAAAGTGTTCTACAGTATGCCTTTATCGATTTTTGGCTACCGTAATCCTACCGTAACCCGGTTCGGTGTGTCAACCATTTTAGCCTTGGGGCACACTTTTGCTAAAGTGTCTAGAATCGATCGGGAAAATATTCTACCGTAATCTACAGTATGCTACCGTACCCCTGACTACGGTATCGCGGTTGGGCATCGTGAACTGACTTTTTTGCTGTTTTTCGTTCTAAAAATTCGTTCTTTGTTCCTACATGTCTAGATCATCGACGAAATTTTTTTTTGGGTACCGCACTGTAACCTACCGTAATCCTACGGTACCCCGGTTCGGCGTGTCAACTATTTTAGCCTTGGGGCACACTTTTGCCAAAATGTCTCAAATCGATCTGAAAATATTTTTACCGTAATCTATCGTATCCCTGACTACGGTAATCGCAGTTGGGTATCGCGAAATGACTTTCTTCAAAGTGTGTTTAAAAAATCGGTTCTTTGCATATTTATGGGTAACTCCTCGAGCAATTTTTTTAGAAAATATTTTTAACCCAAAATCATGATAGTTGACACGCCGAACCGGGGTACCGTAGGATTACGGTAGGTTACAGTGCGGTACCCAAAAAAAAATTTCGTCGATGAACTAGACATGTAGGAACAAAGAACGAATTTTTAGAACGAAAAACAGCAAAAAAGTCAGTTCACGATGCCCAACCGCGATACCGTAGTCAGGGGTACGGTAGCATACTGTAGATTACGGTAGAATATTTTCCCGATCGATTCTAGACACTTTAGCAAAAGTGTGCCCCAAGGCTAAAATAGTTGACACGCCGAACCGGGATACCGTAGGATTACGGTAGGTTACAGTGCGGTACCCAAAAAAAATTTCGTCGATGAACTAGACATGTAGGAACAAAGAACGAATTTTTAGAACGAAAAACAGCAAAAAAGTCAGTTCACGATGCCCAACCGCGATACCGTAGTCAGGGGTACGGTAGCATACTGTAGATTACGGTAGAATATTTTCCCGATCGATTCTAGACACTTTAGCAAAAGTGTGCCCCAAGGCTAAAATAGTTGACACGCCGAACCGGGATACCGTAGGATTACGGTAGGTTACAGTGCGGTACCCAAAAAAAATTTCGTCGATGAACTAGACATGTAGGAACAAAGAACGAATTTTTAGAACGAAAAACAGCAAAAAAGTCAGTTCACGATGCCCAACCGCGATACCGTAGTCAGGGGTACGGTAGCATACTGTAGATTACGGTAGAATATTTTCCCGATCGATTCTAGACACTTTAGCAAAAGTGTGCCCCAAGGCTAAAATAGTTGACACGCCGAACCGGGATACCGTAGGATTACGGTAGGTTACAGTGCGGTACCCAAAAAAAATTTCGTCGATGAACTAGACATGTAGGAACAAAGAACGAATTTTTAGAACGAAAAACAGCAAAAAAGTCAGTTCACGATGCCCAACCGCGATACCGTAGTCAGGGGTACGGTAGCATACTGTAGATTACGGTAGAATATTTTCCCGATCGATTCTAGACACTTTAGCAAAAGTGTGCCCCAAGGCTAAAATAGTTGACACGCCGAACCGGGGTACCGTAGGATTACGGTAGGTTACAGTGCGGTACCCAAAAAAAAATTTCGTCGATGATCTAGACATGTAGGAACAAAGAACGAATTTTTAGAACGAAAAACAGCAAAAAAGTCAGTTCACGATGCCCAACCGCGATACCGTAGTCAGGGGTACGGTAGCATACTGTAGATTACGGTAGAAAAATTTTCCGATCGATTCTAGACACTTTAGCAAAAGTGTGCCCCAAGGCTAAAATAGTTGACACGCCGAACCGGGGTACCGTAGGATTACGGTAGGTTACAGTGCGGTACACAAAAAAAAATTTCGTCGATGATCTAGACATGTAGGAACAAAGAACGAATTTTTAGAACGAAAAACAGCAAAAAAGTCAGTTCACGATGCCCAACCGCGATACCGTAGTCAGGGGTACGGTAGCATACTGTAGATTACGGTAGAAAAATTTTCCGATCGATTCTAGACACTTTAGCAAAAGTGTGCCCCAAGGCTAAAATGGTTGACACACCGAACCGGGTTACGGTAGGATTACGGTAGCCAAAAATCGATAAAGGCATACTGTAGAACACTTTGGGATATGTTTCAGGGACATGCTCCACCATGACCTACCACCCCATTTTGGACCATGACCCCCTATACGTGGTTGCGCAACGTTGTCGGACAGGGTATTTATAAAAAGCCAGTTCGCGATGCTACTGGGATACGGTAGCCATATACGGTAATTGTGGTTACTGTAGGTGTGATTGGGTATGGTACCAATAATCGATCGATCACTAAAAAAATTTTACCCATGACCCCTACGACAACGTTGCGCAACCATGTATCCCTATACATGGGGTCAGCCGGCGGCTAGGACACCTATGTCACCAAGTACGACGGGCACTTTGGCCTTGAGCTCCGAGGAAGATTCATCGAGAAAGTGAACCTGATCGTGAGTTATTTCATCTGATTCTTGTCTTGCTAATAGTAATAATTGGCCTAGCAGAGGTCTAGAGCCTTAATTTACGTGTTATAGTGAGAATAGTTTCTTTCCACTCGTTGCTGATCCTAGCCAAACGTTCGAGGGGCGAAGAAAGTAAGAGCCGGGAGGAGGCTAGTGATCTTCCTGTCTTCAGACAATCGATAGATCACTAACCAGTTCATTTTGTTTGCTGAGCATCTCAAACGTACGATGAGATACTGTAATCATCCTATTCATTTAGATGCATCCGACATTACACACTGCCGTTTTTCAAAAGATCGGGGAGGGCGACGAGATCCTGGCTGTGAATGGAGAGTGTGTCGGGGATAGTTCACCAGAAGAAGTGATTGAAATGATCAAGAAAGGTGGAGATACTGTGCTATTGCGTGTGAGAAGTGTGGTCAAAATCTAGATATCGTGTACCCCATTTTTTGTGCCCATATTGTGACACTGATAAAGTATTGTAGATAATGTATATTATCTTCTCGATTCTTCGTAGAAGGATGATCGAGATTGACCAAGGGTAATGATGCGTGGGAGGCACATTGCTAACATTTTTGAGTGTGACCTGAAGGTTGCTGCTCATCAGCCGTTGACCAGCGAGAGAGCGGATAAAGTGGAGAGACGCCTTCCTCTCTAGTAGACTTCTCCTGCAGAGAAGGCATAGAGAAAACAAGACAGCCAGAGAGTGGGGCATCTTGCGAGACTGCCAGTGAGCGAAAGAAATGCGAAAGGAATGCGAGGGGTAGGCCCAGACTCACATCTGAATTTCCCATCTCTTCTAGTTGCTTTCGCGTGCATTTCTATTGACACCTAAATAAAGATGACGGTCTTAACACCTGGAGGAAGACTGTATGATGTACAGGTTTGTGGTTTTATTTCAAGCAAATTACTAGATAGTAAATATTAACAAATATCGTCGATACTCAGGCAACTAAGCTCAACGCAAGACTAACTCATGTCGAGAACGGACTTCACAGAGTTGTTAGAGAAAGGAATGCAGAGGTTGGTCAAAATAGGGAAATCGACTAGAATGACGCTTACTTTGCAGAGAACAATGTCTAAAGGGGAAGCAAAAGTGAGTCAAAGGGGAAGCAAATGTCCAAAGGGGAAGCAAAAGTTCCATACTTTAAGTGCTGGATAGTTGTTGCGCTTCTGCTCCTTGGTATACTAGGAATCGGAATGCTACACAAGTACCTCACCCAAGAGCCCAACACAGATAGAATAGTCCATCTCAAAGCTATCAACGGCAGCTACGGTTTGGTCATCATGGGAGATCAAATCAAGAAGGTGAGTGAAAAGAGTCTTTTACCCTCAATTTCTTCGAGAAATGTTCTCGTCTCTTCACTTCGCCTTGTCTCTCGTCAGTTAGAGAAAAGAGAGAGAGCATAGCGAAATGAGAGAGACAGATTCAATTCAATTCAATTATTTTATCCACCAGAGTGAGAGGGCAAAGAAGTTTACAATGGAGGCTTTAGGTGGAGGTCCGTCGTCGTGATCATTCGATATTTCTTCTTACTTCCATTTTTAGGTGATCCCCGGAGGAGCTGCGGACATTGAAGGGACACTAAGAAAGGGAGACCAGATCCTCAAAGTGAACGGTGACTCTATCAAAGAGATTGACCACCGAAATATCGTCAAGAAGATCATGAAGAGCGAGGGCTATGTCGAGTTGACGGTCAACGATTTCGTTACTGCTGCTTGATATTATTTCTTCCCACTGTTCTATTCTCGTTGTTTATCAATTCTTACGCGTGATAAATACGGAATTCAATCGCTCGAGACGGGGGAAGTCGTGAAGCGGGAGCAGTAGAAATGGACGGAGAAAGAGGGAGTGAGAGAAGGAGAGCGGGGAAGAGAGGGAGAAAGACAGAGAGAATAAGAAGTTCCCTCGAGGGAGGCCTTGCACTGGGCACTGCGGAGGGCCGCATTAGTCTCGCCTTACTTCTTGTTTCATCTCTCTCTCGGCACCTTCTCGGTCATGAAACCGTCATTTCCACAATCAGGATTGAGGAGTCCACGGAGTATTGAGGAGGTGAGTGGAGCAAAATTTGAATGAAGGCTAAAATTATATTCATTTTGCAGCATCCATGGTATAGCGACATCAACATAATCGGGTTCATTGTGAGTTATCCTGTTATTCTTTATTTTGCCGTTAGCACAATCACTCAAACAATATATGTATCGGCTTTCATGATCAAGCGTCTGACTCTCTTAATTATCAATGCTATATCGTTGGCTAGTGACATGAGAGAACATGGAAAAGTGAGAGATCCAGAACATTCTTCTTTTCAGATAAGTTCATTCATCTTCTTCGTCGTCTTAGCCATGCTTGGCGTCTACGCTCTCGTCGTTTACCTCAACACACCTCCGAGTAGTGAACGGAGGGTACTGGCGCCCAGAAAGGATAGGAGTTACGGAAGCCTAACTAACGAGGTTAACATTACCTTGCATCCCCATAGCACATGATCCCCACAGAAATGATCAGCGCTTTTGTTCAGATGAGCACCGACGAGACGATTTATTCACAGGAAGATGAGGCGGACTCATGAGGAGATGTGAACGAACTTGTTAATATGATGTTTTGGCATATCGAATAAATAATTTATCTCATTGTTCTCAATCTCTCATCCAAAATGAGTGGACCTCTCTTCTCTCGCAACATCACGCGCAGAGAGCTTCACGTTTCAAAGTTCTGAATGACGTTTCAAAGTTCTGAATGTTCTACAATTTTTATAGGATAAAGGCTCAATTTTGTTTGCACTACTTCAAAAAAAAAATCCCAACATAATATTCGAAATAAACATTCTTATCCTAACTGAGAATATTCTTCGCCTGCCGTGCAACATCACGTGCAGAGAGACAACAACGATTCTGCGAGAGTGCGAGGCATCTTGAGAGGGAGTGGCAGAGAAAGAGAGGAATGCCTGGGGGAGGGGGAAAGTGGCGCGAGGGAGGGCTAGTCAGAGTCTCTGCCAGTTGCATTCTTCAGTGAGGTTCCTCGTTATTCGATTGTATCTATAATGACAGTACTGACCGCAAGCCGGAAACCGAATGTCACCGAAGTGAGTCTTCTTTTTTGCTTGTTAATTTTTCGCCGTGGGTATCGCGTTGAAAGTGGTTCGAGTGACTGACAGGAGGTAGTAGTACGCATCCGCTGTCTTTTTCTTTAAAAAAAATTTTCAGTACAAGCAACATGAAAATATGCATGAAAGCCAAGAAGACGACCATGCGGTGAGCATTGTTCTGACATTTTATCACATTATCAGTTGGATTATCACTATCAGTCTTCATTCTTCACACTCTCTCTCTCCGATCAGAGTGAAGAGAGAGAGAGCATGTTGAATCTATCATTTATCATGAACGGTCTCCATTAAGCTCACTCATTCCTTGCGATTGAGCTCACGACTACAAAATTTCATTGGCATGCTCGTGTTTCAGACAATCACTCGGCTCAAATGGAGGCTGCAAGATGTGGAAAGAAAGCTGAACTCGTCCGCGTTTCGCTCAGTTATAAATGAACGAGAGGAACAGGTTTGAATGAATATCCACAACTGAGTTGAACTTGATCAAAAGTAATTTCAGGAAGCTCCAACGTCGCCCGAGGAAAAAAGGGTATAATTTTTTCTCTCTCTTTTTTTAGCTAATGGATTGTGCATTGAGGATAAAATATTGTATTGGCAATGAATTAAATAAATAGATTTTTTCAGGCCGAAAATAGACGCTGCGTTGTTTTCATTGGAGTAATACTCATAATTACTGTCTTGATGATCATGTGTCGTCCCATTGCTCCTGTCCCGCCTCCCAACACCGATCGGGTCGTGAATCTCACCAAGTCGAGTGAAGGATACGGCTTGGTGATCGGGGGCCGACATATCAAACAGGTTCGACTGTTGCGTTTCAGGAGTGACATCGGTATTTGATCGATGCAATGCAATCTCAACCTCATTGTATCCTGTAAGAGAAAACCTGTAAGAGAAGACGGGAGAACATTGCGAAATGAGAGACCACTTACAATTTTGAGCGGCTTAGATTAGCATTTTGCCGATAGCCCATAACTCATTGTTCAGATTCTAATAGCCACCTTCTTCAGGTTATCCCGAGCGGAGCTGCAGCCATGCAAGGAGTGCTCAAGGCTGGTGATGAGATTATCAAAGTGAACGGCTTCTTTGTCAACAACGGCGCTCATGAATCGATAATTAGACATATCAGAGAACATGATGACTACGTTGTGCTGACTGTCAATGACTATGTAACCACGATTTGACTTGTTTATTGAATAAAAAAACCAATCAACATGTTTGTGTCTTCCTCAATGAATAGTCGGATGAGCAATTGAGAGGGTAATTGGGAAAGAGAGATTACACGATTAATCATTCGTCGATGTATGCAACGGGCAGATGGCATAGTGGAAAGAGGAGCAGATAAAAAAAACGAGCGGGTAGAGGGGAACCAAAACGGATTGATCACAGCTCCCCTTCCTTTCTAACGTTCTTCCTCTTCTAAACAGCGAATCGTCTTCTAATCCATGACATCGGCAACTAACGTACTCGCATCGAGACTAGATGATGTGGAGAAAGGAATGAATCGAAAGCTAATCAGGCTCAGACAAGAGAAAGAGGACGAGGTTGGTACTTCGGATTTTGGGGGGGGGGGATTGACTACTAAAAAACATGATTGTATTTTCAGCACGAGGAAGTAGAAACACAGAAAAAGGTATACAATTTACGATGTTTTCACAATTACACGGGATGATAGCAAATTGCAGGAGTTGTTGCGGTAAAAAAAGGAAAAAAAGGAGTAAACGTTTTTCTGTTCGTATACTTCGTATGTATTAATGGACCAATCTACCTTTTGGTGACTGGACAACTAGAAACACTCGAAAAGGCTACGTATTTCTGAAGTTCGGATGGTTGGGAGTACATACACTGAAGAGTTGCAACTTGCATCTATGAATTGTTTTATGCCGGGATAAAAAAATTGATGAATTGATTGCGTATGCATGATTTCGAGTTCATTGTCAGCCTTTTTAATCAGAATTTGTCTCTTCCACGCCCCAGTATGATTTTCACGGCGTAGAGAGAACGCAAATAGAAGAGAGTCAATGCGGGAGTGACCAGATGTACCGATAGCCTCCCCTAGAGGTAACGAGAAGAGAAAGAATGCAGGGAAAGAGGAGGGTACAGAGAAGCAGAGAAGAGAGGAAAGGAACCACAAGGAGTGTCCCGGAGGTCACTACTCTCCCTGAACCATTGCACTCATGACTATCGCAACCACCGCCATTAATATGGAGAAGAAAGAGGTTAGTTGAAGATATAAGTTATGCTTTTTCATCAAGATAGCTCAATTACGGCATTCATACTGTTTTTCTTGGTTTTAGGAAACCGATTCTCAACTAATAAGAAGAATCGCTAATCTCATTGAGAAGAGGGAGCAACAGGAAGAGGATAAGAGTCGAGCTGATGCTGAGGTGAACATTAATGATCGTTCACTAAGCTCCCTAGAGTTCACTAAGCTCATTTGTTCAATATTTTGAAAATTCGGAAGAATTCAATTCTAAAATTTTTTCAGACGCGTCTGAAACGTGATGTATATGAAACGGTCAGTTTTTTGAAAATTTTTAAAAGGATTGAGACGTATTTTTCTTTGTGCATATGAAATTAGTGAGCAATTTTGGTCGCTGTTCCCCATTTCACATACCCTCTCACTACTCGAGAAAGTGTGTGAAATGAAGGGACGGTTTAATAACTATTATCCAAATCGTCTTAGCGCTCCTTGATCTTCTTTATGTTCTTGATGGTAGTCGTCGTGGTCGTATGCTTCCTGAACAACCGTAATACGAATTCGCCACTTTCCACGCAGGTTAGTTTGTTTTATCATCCATTCCTATTTTAAAAAATATCAGAAATATGGATTCATTGAATTTCCCAACAGGCCGAGACTTTTTGAATTTGAGGACCATTTGAAATATTTGAAACCTGTAACTCAATCCATTCATTCAGGTGACCCTGTCGAGGATCGACGGGAAGTACGGACTCCAGCTGAGAGGAGACATTGTGGAAATGGTGAACCTATTTTCTTAGTCTGTAATAATTCCAACCGGGGAATTGAATCGCGTAGAGAGATCGCTTGGCCAAACGTTCGCGACTCTCTTGATCACTATTTTGTAAGAAATCATTACAGATGTCTCCCGCAATCGAGCAGCAAGGAATGATCAAGAAAGGAGACAGAATAGTGAAGGTCAATGGGCACTGGACAGAGAAAAGGACACAGGATGAAATTTTCCACATGTTCAACCAGACCGAAGGAGATGTGGTGCTGACTGTCCGAAAGCCGTTGATTGATGTTTGAACTTGCCCCGATCATTTGGTTTTCCTCTATTCATTACCTTGATTTGCAGTCTCGTTTTAAGCGACGTTCAAATATTGTTCTGCACTCTGTAAGAATGTAGTGGACTGAACTGACAGTCAGACAGCAGTCGATTTATGATAGCAATGTCCTCAATCACCTCAATCTTATTATGAAACTATCATCATGATTTTGATAAGTTATAAGTGTTTATCCGTGGCGGTGGAATTCATTGAAGTGTACATGGTTGAGATTCGAAGAGGTACATGGAAGTTGTTGTGATACAAGTTGCGGTGGGAGTATACAAGTTTACATTTGTTAACTGTGGGAAAGAACATATTCCATGAACATTACAGTACGCAATTCGGGTCGCTGTCTCTTCATTTCAGCATGAAGAGGCGTCGGCCCGCATTGAGCCCTCTTATAAACATGGATTAGACGGTCATTCATCGGATCCACCCTGATTCGGTCCCGGAACAGGCGCCTCCTTGGCTTCCTCGACGTGACGCCTTCTCACCTCCAGCGTGCACGTCTTCTGCCCGAGCATCTTCGAGAGACGTGAGTGAGGGATGCCCGTGGCGTCGATGCCATCTGTTTTTTTTTATTATTAATCTGAGACATTGTCGATCACAATGAGGAACATCAGAAGCTGATCGCTGATATTGTGGCCAATGAAAAAAAATGCGTAGAAAGCCTTGATTATTTTATCTCTAAGTTGGTTGGGGTGGAGGGAAGTGGAAATGGAAGTGGAAGTTGGGGTGGAAGTGGAAATCTCACCGATCGTCACAATCTCATCGCCCGGACTGAGCGCGCACGGCACCGGCTGCGTGACCTCCTGGATGATCCAGCACTGAGCCGCCTTTGATCCTGTAACATTGCTATTGTCTTAGGATTACAGGTTCTTGAGATCACTCTGGTAATAGAAAAATCGACTGAAATGTGGATAGATCCATGTATGCTCAAACGCCGTGAGCATGCATAGATGACAGACGATACCATAGCTCAGTTCTAAGAGTACTAACCCTGCTTGAACTCCAGCTTGATCGCGGGCTTGCTGAGCACGATCGTCTGCAGGTCATCAGCAGTGGCTTCTGTAGCAACGGACACGGCGTCCTCGGCGAGAACGGCGACCTGGAAAGGTAATAAAGGATCTAAATATTGGAATTGCAAATGCGCAAAAACTCTCCGAAACTTTTAAAAAAATCTTCTACACACGATCTCGCCGAGTGTGATTTACCGTTGAGCGAGAATGCGAAAGTTACAGTGCCAACTCCTAATTTCCAGATGTCGAAACAGCATACAATCGAAAAACCGATTGCATTCCTCGACTCACCCTGCTGTTGAAGCTCTTCCTGCACTTGGACTTTATCTTGTCGAAGCAGTCGATGGCGCCCTTCTTCGCTGCCTCACACGCTCGAGCAGATTGCGATTTCTGAATGCGATGATATGATAAGATCAGCTCCAGATAGATTTGATCACTTAGAGCATTCTCATTCTGAGTTTTTTTCTCGGAAATTGGCCGCTGGGATAGGTTCGGATTTCGATTGAATGATTCACCTCTTTCTTCTCTCCCTCCTCTTTCGCCGTCTTGCTGAGTTCCGAATTTTCCCGACCTTCGTGCATTTCCTTACGAATATTGTGGTGCAGCATCTGCGAATATTTCAGTAAAGAGGCTAGCATGAAGGAGCGTTCTGTCTCTAATTATAGAAGAAAGGGGATGATAATTGAAGAGCTGATGTTTAGGATCATTCCCGTGACTGATTGACTCATTAAGCTAATTGTAAGCTAGGAAGGCTAATTGAAGAGGAGCTAACGATAGAGAGTAAAGAGAGCAAGGTGCATGGTAATTGCAGGTGCCCACCTCGCTGCTCTTCCAAATAAGCTAGCCAGGGTGAAGCATCCGTCCCTTTATTTCACGAGTTCTCTTGTCAGTCTGATCAGTGAGAGAACATGCTTAATGAAGGAACAGATTGTTCACCCTGACAGATCTAAATTACCGCTCCTTTCATACCTCTTACCAAGAAGTCTACATGATCAATGAAACACAATCGGAAAACGAACTATCCAAAAATATAAATATTTCACCTCGCATTTCTCCCTTGATTCCTTCCTGAATGAGGCAATCCTCTCTCGTTGGCTATCGTCGACGGTGAGGATCTAGAAGAAATGGAGGATTTATGACTTCGCTTCATTCGCTGCTCCAGTCTATTCTCCATCTCTCACTCTTGACCATTTCAATGGCACCTTTCAATGGCGCTTCTTGATTTACACTTTTGTTATGAGAACCGGTATCTCTTCACCTCTCAATCTTCTCCAGAGTAGATTCCATTTCAACGGCATACGTTCGTTTCATCGTTGATTCAAACAGTAAAAAATTTGCGAAGATTTCGATTAAACCCACCGTTTTCTCCACCGCCTCCATCCGCTGTTCCAGTCTCTCCTCCATCTCGGCGATTCGATCCATGATCAGGCTGAACTTCATGTCGATCATGGACTGAAAGCGGCGCCCAAGTCCGTCGATGAGCTGAAAGAATGATAATATACCATAAATTTCTGATCATCTATAGCTTCCTTCCACAGTGGGTGACCGCGATCTCCTTTTCACACACGCTCTCACTAGAGTTCGAAATACGGGTAATGGTCTCTTCATTTCACACACTCTCTCGCCTCTCTGACCGGTGAGAGAGCGTGCAAAATGAAGAGACGATTACCCGTTTTTCCAACTCTATAACCTTCCTATTTCTGAACAAAGTAGTCTCACCTCCTCCACCGACTGCGTGCCGGACTGTGTGTCATCACTTCGCAGAGACTCGCTCATCAGCTCCTCGGGTCTCATCACGTCGATCGTCTCTTTCTCCTTCTCCGCAGTGTACTTGACGGCAGGGGAGTCGATGGTGATCTCGACCTGAATAGTCATTTAATTCACATAGTGTGCCAGTTCTGTTCGCAGCTCTATTATTATCCCCTCTGACTCAGCTGCAAATTGGCCAAATCGACGCAAAAAAATGTGAGAGCAGAAGTAAAAGCGGAGTCAAGACGTGGGCACTGAACACAGCATAAAGAGAAAAGACCGAGTGACCCACCTTGGCCGACCGCAGTAGCTCCACGTCCACCGGGGCATCCTCCTCCTCCGAGAGCGAGAAGTCGGGCGAGGCAGTCGAGGAATCCTCTGGAATCAAGTCAATTAAATTACTGTCATTGAATGCCTAGATGCAAAAAGAAAGGGAGAAACAAGAGTGAAAAATAGAATACCGTTCTCGTCTCTTCATTTTGCCTCACCTTTCGTCAGTCACAGATCCGAGGGAGTATGGCGAAATGAGAGAGACAGACCACTCTCGTTTCCCCTATGCACTAAAAAAACCATAACCTCGCCCACTGGATGAAATACAATCTATCCAGTTATGGTTTTCCAGTGGATGGGAGAAACCAGAGATTGACATGAGATACTCACCGATCTGCTCAAACGACGCGGCCAGCTGCTCGGACGAGTCGGCACGCTCCATCCTGAGGCGAGATAGCATTGTACTTCTGTGGAGTTAGCAGGGTTAGTTCAGAATTATTGAGATTGTGAAGTATGATGCGGTTTATGGCTAGGAAATTGACAGAATGATTCGAAGAGGAACTGCGAAAGGAAAGACACGTTCCATCCTGAGTAGAGATGGGAAAGGAAGAGCAAAAGGAAGAGAAACCGCGCGGTGCGGCGAGGAATGAGAGGGAAAGGAAGAGGAGGGAGAGAGATGAACTCTTATGCACAGCGTGCCAGAGAGGGAGACCTCCTTTGTTCTCCGCGGCAAACCATTCTGCGTGATCTGAGAAACGATGAGTAAATAGAACTTGTGAAACATATCCCATATCTTACTGATAAGGATAAAATATGCTAATCTGAAACTAAATTCTTATCAAGGTATCCAATCTGTGGCGGCTCTATCAATTTTTGCATATTCTTGTAATTTGAAATATCATTTTCGATCGGTAATCTGCCGCGGCTATCTCCTCCGAAACCTTCAGAGGAAACCACCACACCATCATTATTTTTGGAATCCTCTCTATGTGCCCTACAACGGCGCTAAAAAATTTAATGGTAAAATTGATCGATATTTGAGACATGCGATTTTAAAGGGTATTTTTCGCGCGTTTCTCGAATATGGGAATAGTTATGCATGAAATTTTTTAGCGCCGTTGTAGGGCATGTAGTGAGGATTCCAAAAATAATGATGGTGTGGGGGTTTCCTGTGATGGTTTCGGAGGAGATAGACGCGGCAGATTACCGATCGAAAATGATATTTCAAATTACAAGAATATGCAAAAATCGATAGAGCTGCACCAGACTGGATACCTTGATAAAAATTTAGTTTCAGATTAGAATATTTTATCCTTATCAGTAAGATATGGGATATGTTTCACAAGTTCTATTTACTCATTGTTTCTCAGATCACGCAGAATGATTTGCCGCGGAGAACAAAGGAGGTCTCCCTCTCTGGCACGCTGTGTTATGGAAGAGTGAATTCTTATGGAAGAGTTATGGAAGAGTGAAGGGAGAAATGGAAGAGTGAAGGGAGTTGAGGAAGAGTATATAAAGTACTTGGTGAGTTTCTAAATCCGTTTGACAATAGTTTCTACATAACCTCTACTCTATTAGCATGAATAGACCAGTCTGGCCTCTAAGCCTGAGCCGAATTTACATTTTCTATCGTGTATAAAGACCACGAAGTAGTCCAACTTCATCCATTTTCGGCCGTTCTTTGCTGTGCCTTTTTTCTACCCCTTTTTTGCACCTTTTTTCGATGCGGCGCCCGACACACTCTACTGCCGCGTGTGCCGTCTATACTTCGACGCCAGCGAGTACTTCCGGAACTCTCTGGTGTGCACTCCCATCTTGGATCTGAGCAAATAGGGCTTTCGAAGTTGTAATAAGCGCTATACCCCGGCATCGGGTTCCTAAGTTGGCATCAAGTAAAATTCTAATGTAAGTAGGAATCAAGTACTCCAGACGTCCCTACTTAGATTCAAGCTGATCATACCCGTCGCCTCCAGCACATTCCTTGCTTAAAAAGCTCCTTTTTCCTGTTCTGACTGGCTTCGGGCTGACTGGATTGTCTATGGTCCCCAGTAGGATTGTCTTTTGAATGTGACCGGCAAATATGGTCTAACTGTGCGGGGCCTTTGGTTATGAAGCCACTGCATCTCACACTATCAATCAATAAAGGTACCATACCCCGCTCCCAAGTTGGACCCCCGTATCTAGAATTCCAAGTTTGTATCCAAGTTTCCTCGAGGCCTGGTCGCAACTTAGAAATTTTATTGGACCGTACTTGGATTCGCATACCAGAGCTCCATCAACTACCGTCAGACCATTATCAGCATACATACGGACTATTTGTTATCACATGAGTGCAAAAACCAGTGCGAAATACCTTCATTTCAAAAGAATATTCGCTCTCACTCTTATGGAAGAGTCTCATTCTTATCGTGCGGCTCAAATGCTCAGCAAATGAGATGTGCTGGTTAGCGAGCTATCGATTGTCTGGGAGAGAGGAAGGGGGAAGGAAGGGCGGAAGAGGACACTTGATCTACCGCCTCCTCCCGGCCTCTTCCCTAACTCCGCCCCTCGAACGTTTGTCAAAGGTCAGCAACGAGTGGAACGGAAAATATTCTCACGATATGGAAGAGTTATGGAAGAGTGGCCATTCCGACTCACTCTTCCATAAGCGCACGGTGCGATTTGCATCAATTCGAAACTCTTCCCTCTTCCTTTCCCATCTCTAATCCTGAGGCGGGAAAGCATTGCTCACTCTCTGGGGTTAGGCTGGGTTAGTACGATTACGTTCGACAGATAGGAATTAGTGAGAATAATTGATGACATAATAAAAATGAGAAAAAGAGAAGAGAAGAAAATGAGGCTGCGGGAAGATTAGAGTGCGCAATGTGACACTACCCGACATCTCGGGTACCCGACTGCGCAGAATGAGAGGGAGGAGAATGTCGGGTAATGTGCGAGAGATGATCCATTACCCGACATCCGCACGTTAAAGTCACGTGCGTTGTTAATGATACCAATGCTAATGAGCCGCGACTTAATTTGTTGACCATTTCGGCCATTCCCCTTCATCCTGAGCTGTCTCTCGTGATGTTCTCTGCATTTCGACTATCTTTTGGCTTGGATTTCGCCGCTTTTTCTCCCCGAAAACCTTCTCTAATCTCACAAGCTCATGCCAATGGAGATGAAAAAGGTTCGTCCCAAGTTTAGTACCCGTTCCCATGCGCGTTCACTCTCTTTTGAACTCTATTCGCTCATTTCATGACATTTGTGCGTCAAAACACGATGACTAGTGCGATTCTAGCTCACGAAAAAACGCGTTTTGCTAACTCATCCGTTCTGTTCTAACCTCAAATACATTTCAAACATCGTCTACCAACAACATTCGATGATCCTGAAGAAATACTCACACGATCATGAGGACTTCTACATGGAATCGACTCGAATGCAATGCTGACCAAATCGCTTCTCAGACCAACATGAACCTGTCCGAGTATCCACCAAATGTTCTAGGATGGCATAGTAACACTTTTTATCAGTCAATACAGTAGTTCAGCGACCTTTGCAACGTTCGCGCATACGGCAAAAGTACTCGGATGTCGGGTAATGGCGCGTTTCGAGGGTCGGATGTCGGGTAATGTCATTCCGCGAAAATCGCCTCGCCTACCCGGTCTCCTACCCGATTACCCGACCCGAATTGCGCACTCTAGGGAAGATGTGATAGAGATGTCATGAGTTGAATTAGATGCGATGATGAGAGCGGGATGTTGCAGCAAAATCGCATTAGATAATTTAGACCAGATGAGAAATGTTGACGTTGCGTCAAGAAGTGGAGCTATAAGAAACCACAAATCCGGTGAGATTGAAAGAGAAGAGGAACGACTTAGGTGCGCAATTGTTGGCTGTCAGATAGAAAAGTTGAGAAGGGGAAACGGCGAGATAGATGTAGGAAGACAGGTAAGCGATAGGGAGTTGTCCGATGAGAAATGGGGAAATGAACCAGGTACATATATGTCTTCCTCTTCTAAATGAGCGGGCAGAGGGCAGATGGCACTGGGGAAAAGGGACAAGAACAGCTGAGCCCCTCCCTCGGGTCACGTCTCTCTCTTAATCACTGTCTCTCCCGAGAAATCTAGAGAGCATTAGAAATGCGGAGATCATGATCATTAACCATCTGATCCATGCCCATTACTGATTCATGTATCAATGGTCAGACAGGGCGAGAGAGTGGGTGAAATCGAGAGGGTCACGACAGAAAGAGAGATCGATAGGGGATGACCAGCTGTGTGGTCAGTGGTGGGGCCCTAGAGGGAGTCCCTCCCCTTCTTCCTTCTCCTTTCAAGACTCCTCTTCCCGGCCCATGCCCCATCTAGAGAGGAGGGGGCATGGGCCGGGAAGAGGAGTCTTGAAAGGAGAAGGAAGAAGGGGGGAAGAGACATTGGTGTTCCCTCCCTCTCGTTCTGACTCGAGATGAGAGGAGGCCTGGCACCTCTCTCTCTCTCCCTCGTTCGCGCTCTGTGAGGGAGAGAGAGAAGTGTGAGAGACCATACTAGACGGAGAGACCTCTCCCTCTCACTGGGTGCGATTGGCACTGCCTGTTTGGTCCCGCGGCCGCCCCTCTCACTCGTGCTAACGAGATGGAGGGAGAGGCAGAGGGTCTTGCGAAAAATTATGGCTTACTTATTTACACGGCCTTATAAGCGTTGTAATGCATAGAAGAACGAATATGAAAAGGTGGAGGAGGAAGAGGTGAATGAGCCTTGTTTGAGTCTAGATTGATAGTTTTGGCGGAAGGCAGAGATACGACTTTGCTTAGAGATAACGATAGCAATTGCAAAATTAAAGCGTGCAAGTGTGGTTTGAGGAGGAAGAAGATGAGCGTAATTATGAGATGGGCTCCCATGAACCGCATGAGATTATATCGCGTCGGCGAAAGGGATGATATGGAGAACAGCAGGGAGTCTAATAACCAGTCTCTCCTCCAAGTCATTTAGAGATTACGGCTTTCTCCTATGATATCGTATGGCCATTGGAGGCCGCGCTGATTGGGACGGCCTTTCTCGGCGGCGCTGGAATAATTGATGAGTGGAATCGCATCTGGCAAATGAAGGAGCCGGTCTGCATGAGCCTGTATTCGGACAACTAGCATGAATGGATCTTTTATCGCTTGGCAATGAACAATTCGCGAATAGTGTTTGTAGTAAATAATAAGAAGAATGGTGCTGTGTAAAAGCCTCTAATTATTATAATAATCGCTATTTATATGTCTGCTCCATTTGAACTATTACCGTAACCTAGAAAAAAAGATACGTCGAAGAGTGAAAAGAAGCTGAGAGGTCAGGACCGCCGTCGCTTCTGTTGCACCGCTGCGGCTGCGTCGGCATCGGTATCTGGAACAATATGCCTTTATTTTCACACCAGAGATGCTCTAATATGCTTTTCCTCACCTGCACGTCTTCTCCTATTCATTGAATTCTCCGACGATTGTTGAATATCTTCTTCATCCTCTTCGTCACCGTTGACACTAGCCTCATGAGCAACAGGGGGGTCTGCATCAGCTTGCCTTGATTCTTCTGTTGCCGATTCTTCTCCACTTCCACGTCGAATCACTTCATCCGAAGTACTGGTAACATCGGATACAAATCGAGCTGCATCATCGACGGCATCGTCATCTGACTCGTCGTTATCAGAGTAAACTGTAATGCGGTCCGGTCCCTCGCCGATGTATCCGATGGGTATCCGATGATCATAGTAATCAGAAGACACATCAATGATCGGCCTCATTGTGATGTATCCGACGACTCTTCCGGTCGATTCGAGTACGGGTGCATTATCATCGCCAAGGTCGTCGTCTGTTGCAGCTGCTGGATTGGCGACTGCAGCTTCTGCAGCCTCTTGTTCCGTTCCGCGAGCCTTCGCAGCTTCGATTGCCTGCAAACGAAAATTTAAAGAAGGAGTCCCACGAACCGCAAAGGCGAGTTCATTGTCAATGATCGGGCGCGCATTCCTAACTTCGAACGCTCTCTAGCTCATGCGCATCGAGAACTCAGTTAGTCAGATGTTCGAGGGACTACTCCTTTACGCTCTAAAAATTCCAACTCGATGCCGACTCAATAAATGTACCTTGATCTCAGTAACAGCCAGATGGTATTCATCAAGGGCTTTCGATCGCTTTCTTAGGCTTTCCATTTCCTGATCGATATCGGCTATCCATTCAGCGCTTTTCCCATCACGAAGCGCAAGTCGACGCTGTTGGTGACGTTGCTGCATCATTCGCCTGAATTTATTTTGTTTTTTAAAAATAATAAATGGAAATTTTTAAAAAATAAATAAAATTGCTCACGTAACGATTCTCCGATCATCTTCCAATTTAGCATAGGACAATAATATTCGTCTTTGGAGCAAATCATCCTGAATATAGAATTATTTTATTGTTTTTTATTGTTATTGTTTTTGGTTACAATACGCGTGTCATACCTTCCTCGAATCCATGGGGAATGGCTCTTTCACATCCTCGCCATTTTCCCCGGTTACTTTTGTAACAGTTGTGCGGCAGAAGCAGCAACTCTCCTGTAATCATTACCACAGGCTTGTTTTGCGACCTCCAATTGTACAATAGCTGCTGCTCATTATGGCGTTATAGCATCAAATACATTACAAAATATAATTATGTTATATTTTTATTTTATGTTTTATATTTTTATATTATTATATTATTATAAACCTTTGTGTTCATCCATTTCGCAAAGCAAGTCCAGTGAAATTTGTGCGCGCACGGTGTCAAACTTACAGACCGCTTAAACAAAAAAAGTTCAATATTAATGACTTTCTATGGATCTATGGAGGATAACGTGATCTACAAGACAAATATTCCGAGAAGTATTCCACTCACCTTTCTTGATAATGCCTCGAAGCAAATACCACAAGTTGGTTCATCTGAATTGTCCGACTGGTCTTCCACTATCTCAGTAAGCACTTTCTCGAAAGCGTCAGTGATCGACACTTCTCGGCCTTCAGCGTTACGTATCCGTTTCTTTAAAAAAGGTATTATTAAGTACGTTTTCCAGCGTAATTTTCACCTTTATATCGCTCAAATTTCCCAGTATTTCATCCAAAATTCGAAGGCGTCTAATCAGTTTGGAGCGCTCATCGACCATATCCTTGATGTATTCTTCACTTTTATCGCCTTCTTTTCGAGCTTCCTCGAGATGAATCGAAACATGCTGCAGAAAAGTGCTGAAAAAATATCTCTTAACGTTGAATAAAAAAATACAAACGATATTTTAAACGCACACTGTCAGGGTAACCATGTGGTCCAAAATGTGAGCCTGGTCAGGTCTCTCCAACACCTCGACAATCTCGATTTCTGAGGGCTGAAATTTAGAAATCGTGAATATCAACACTGTCAATTCAACAATTTCTAAAACTTAATTTTACACGGGGTTAAAAATGAAAGAGAACATGTGAACTAAAGAGCTATTTTATCGAGAGTGACTTACTTGTCCGGTTGGACCAAAACCGTAGATTTCAGGTAGCTTTGCTCCGTTTTCATCGAGAACCTCATCGAATGCAAACAGATCTTGACAGAGTGGACATCGAAACTGTAGATGAGATACATTTAGATGTCAAAGTCCTTGCAAATTGAAAAAAAACATTCAAAACTCACTTTGCAAAGCGTCACTCCATTCGACTCGCACACGTTGAGCAGGCAAGTGCGATGAAACACGTGAGAGCAGGTAAGGCGAACGGTGCGCTGAAATTATTCACTAATATTTTAAGGAAAAAAGTAAACATCAAGAAAACCTTTCTCGTCAGGCCCGTGTAGCAAATACCGCAGTCCGCCTTCTCGCGTGAGAAGTCAGCATTCATTGGACTGGTTTCAGTCATGGCTTGACGAATTGAGGGTTGGTGAAGATGATAATGTCAAAATCAATAAATTACTCTTCATTTGCTCATATTCCGGAGGGCTCCAATATGCTACAATTTGCCGGCATTGCCTGTGGGTATATTTTCACCCAGTGGCATCACCCGAACTCTTTTTGAATTTCCGGTATCTTTGTGTCAAGATGTTTTGCCCGGTGTCTTCCTTTGACCATAATTATTTGTTATTACTCTGTTAGAATATATTCATAAGTAGAGAACCTGAAGGAAGGGGTGAGGGAAGGGACTGCCGCTCTCTCGCAGTGAGGAAAGAGAATGAGGGTACTTTTAAAAATTAATGTGACTACAACTTCAATCGATTAATTTAAAATTATATGATAAAGGTTAATTTAGCTTTCTGTTTAGAATTTGAAGGGCCGTGGAAATTAAATAGCGTCATAATGCGTTGAATCGCATTTTTTTACAACAAGAGCCAACTTTCGTAAGACTTCAGACATATTCTTAGGCCCGTGTGGTGGATTCTTATATGCGTGTTTGTTGTTGGCGTTTATCAGATTTTTTAAAAATACATAGAGAAAGCTATAATTGTGCTGCGACACGTATTCCCTCAGTCTGGCGTCGAACTTCTGCTTTTTCGCTTCTCGTAACTACCGGTTACAAGTTCATCTCGTTCGATGTGACAACCCCCATTTATCTAAGCGCAATGCTATCACATTTGATATTCTCACGTGTGCCACATGTATTCTGTAATAACACAGAATTTTATCCCCCACAACCTGCGTCAATTAGTCTATTCCGAGTCTGACTAACAGATTTTCGATCCCCAGCCTGTTATTGTTACGTCTAACCTCGTTTCTTATTGCCACCTGTCAGTTTAATGCGTATATCGGGCGATAATCAACTAGGATTATCCGTATTTTCGAAATACAATGACGAGAACAATTCACTCCCACATCGCACTACACGTGTTGATTCCATTACGAATCAGGTGAAATGAGATCTCGCTCGAATTAAACGAGATCTTTCGAACTGTTCATTCTAACTGCTGACTGCTGCACCTGGCTGATTTTATATTTAATAAATGTGCCGTTTTATAATGCTTGCCTAATGATGGATGCCGATTTTTCACTATCGCCCGCGAATTGTGACAACTTCTTGTTATCATATTTCGAATGTTGTCATATTTCGATGGCACGTGAAACTTTTGTTTTTTTCTCAATATTCAAGAAACATCTGCACTTTTGTTTATATTTGTATGCAAAATTATGTTCACTTTACTATTCACAGCGTGTCAGAGAGGAGGAATTCCTTTGTTCTCCGCGTCCACTCATTTTCCATGGGCGCAGGGAGACAATGGTTAAATAAAAAGTGTGAAACATAACCCATATCTTAGTGATAAGGCCAAAAAATGATAATTTGACAAAAGGGGGCTATTCTTGTATTAGATGCTGTGTCACCCTCTCTGTTTCGCAACGATAAGTTAATTTACAAAATTTAAAAATATTTATTTCCACTTCGTCATGAAAACCTTGACTTTCACCCCAAAACGATCAAAGAAACCCCACACCATTACTATTTTTGGAATCCTTTGGAGATTATCTAGACCTTGGTAAGATTGAAATTTTAACGTTAACGGGATGTTTTCGAGAATTTTAGGATAGAAGGTCAAGAATTCAAAATTCTCGGAAACTGTCCTTATCGATAAAAATCGAATCTTATCGCGAGATTTTTTCCCATTCCAGTCGTATCTGACCTTTGACGAACGTTCGAGGGGGCGGGGAAGGGAAGAGGACGGGAGGAGGCGGTAGATCAACTGTCCTCCTCCCCCTTCCTTCCCCCTCCCTCTCTCCCAGACAATCAATAGCTCGCTAACCAGCACATTTACTTTGCTGAGCATTTCAAACGCACGATACCATGTCCTAGATATTGTCCCAAGGATTCCAAAAATAATAATGGTGTGGGGGTTCTTTTATCGTTTTGGAGGAGAAGTGTAGGTCTACAGTTGTTTTCTAAATAATTAGAAATTTAATTGCGTATATCGAATGAGTTTCACTGAAGGCATATTAAATATGTCCAATTTATCGAAAGTATTCCTCTCATTTTGCCTCTTTCGACCGAAAAAATGAGCAAGAATGAAAGGGAGGGGGATCGAGACACGCAATGACCCTCGGACATTATTTCCCCTCTCTGACACGCTGTGCTATTTCATCTTTCAAATTGAACATAATCAAGTGTTTTCAAATGCATTGAACTTTTATTTAGCCACATCTACATGAACCTATTTCTGTACATGACTAGCGCTTGTTATGCATTTTCTCCCTTCTATTATGTTCTAGTTTTAGCGAGACCAGTAATCTCTGGAGCAAGGCAATTCCTATAGAGTTCGAAATACGGGTAATCGTCTCTTCATTTCACACAGTCTCTCGCTTCTCTGACCGGTGAGAGAGTGTGCGAAATGAAGAGACGGCGGTATCATTTCTCGAGCTCTAAATTCCTAGTATCTGCAATGGAATAGAAACTCATGGTCTCTAATGCCTCTAATGGATCGCTAATAAAATTCTAACTGGAGAAAATGACAAGAGTTGCCAGTTGGCAGGATTTCAGGCAGTTTTATCGCCGATATTGTTCCCAGCTAACGTAGTCGTGTTATTCTCAATCTAGTGGCCTGCTATCGCTAGTTTATTGATTTTTGGTCAAAAGGTGATCAATCGTACTAATATTCTGATTAAAGTTCGCTTGTACATCTATTTGTACTATTTAGATAATTATGGAAAGATAAGTACCGAGATAAACCTCTAACTACGCTATACTCTAACGTTTGCCCTAAATTCCTACCATCTTACTCCGTGCTTTCCGCGAAACCAATCTGTAACATGTATTGTCACAGTCTACTCGCCAAGGAGTACAACTAATCAAGTGGTCATATTCACAGGTGAAGTATACGATATATTAGAGCCGACGGAGTATTTTCTATTCACTATTCTATCGCTATGAACACTACTCTGCGCTACGGTTGGAATGCCGACTTGATTCACATGGACTATTTTTTCGGGTATGTTGTTTGTTTCTTTACATTATTGTAAAAATTGGTCTTATGGTGGCTATCCCGCCTTGCGAGAATAATGCCTAACACCTTTTCTTCAAAGAAGAATTCCCTCAAAGAATTTGGTTCTTATATTGGTCTTTAAACATAAGATTTACTACAGTAAAGTTAGATTAGTGGATTAGCATAAACTATCCAATTGTCAATCCAAGTATCAGATTTTTCATCCTAAAATTGTGCAGGTTTCAATGGCTTATCGAAGCTCTCGTCCTGCTCTTCCTCCACTCTACGATTTTACTCATTCTGTCGTCCCAGCGAACGGTTATGCTGGAGGATATCCGTCGGGGGTATCTGATTGACCAAGTAAGGCTAGCAGCATCATCGATCATTCTACCCTTGACAGATCGAAAACTTATTATTGGGTGCTGTTGAGAAGGTTTTAGAAATCTGTTTTATTTATTTCCAGAACTACAATTTTTTTTCATTATCTTGTCATATATCACGCGTGTCAGGAGAGAATCGAGCTGTGGGTGGGAATGGAGCGAAATTAGTGAAATGAGTTAGCATCAGTTTTGGGCACCTCTAGGCATGTCCTACCATCCCCCAAAGTCCCATTGCACAGAATTAATTTTGGGGCTCCCTACATCGGGTCGGTATCCTGGATCCTCAACTTTAACTGAGAATATCTCGGTTCTGGTGCATTTTCACGAAAAATTGTTCTAAGAGCAACCCCACCTATTTTGCCATGCTCTATCGATCTACACCGGTTAGAAGTCATAAAAGTGTTTCTGAACTGTGCTACACTAAAAGAAGGAATACTCAAATATTTAGGATTCGTGGCGCCTAATTTTTGGATATGATATGCATACGTGTCCAGCACTGGCGGCATGCCTATTCCTCCTTGGCAGGCTTGCGCAGCCATGTATAGGGATACATGGTTCGACCAAAAATTTTTGTCAGATCGATAATAACTACCATACCCACTATGACCTACAGTATCCCAAATTACCGTATACCACTACCGTAACCCGAACTATCGCGAACTGGCTTTTATTTACATGACTGCGCAAGCCCGCCAGACCCCCTTGGCAGGCCTGCGCAGCCATGTATAGGGGGTCATGGTCCAAATTGAGTTGGTAGGTCATGGTGGAATATGTTCCTGAAACCTATCCCAAAGTGTTGTACATTATACCATTATCGATTTCTTGCTACCGTAACCCTACCGTACCCCGGTTCGGCG
>LS488480.1:457317-526134 GCA_900490705.1 Pristionchus arcanus | reverse complement strand
TCGAACATGACTTTTCATGTCACTTTTGGACCATGAACCCGGGTTCATGGTCATGGGACACTTTCGAGGCATGAACCCCGGGTCATGGTCCGAAAAAATGATGGTGGCGGATATGATTCCAATGGTGATAAATATTCGTAATATGGCCGTTTAATACTGCATGAGTTTTTTCCCTTGGAAATTTAATTTATTGCAAGCAGGTAGGCCTCTTAATTAGGGTAAAATTATGTTACAGTAACATTTGAAGGCAACAACGAGCAAAAGGGGGAAAAGTTAAAATTCTGAAAAAATTACCATATATGTAACTTTTAACGAGGAATCCGAAAATCGCACTTAAAAATCGCCGTTTTTCCTTTTAGGTGTCAGGAAAAATTATTTTAACTCAAAAAATCGAATAACTTTTTTTTCCAGATGAAATTTTTTTCACTTTTTTTTGTGAAAAGTTTCTTTTTTTATTATCTTAAAGATTTTATACTTTGTTGGATGATTCAGAGCCACACAAAAAACTTTATATGGCACCCCTCTCACCATGAAGTCAACAGTAGGAATTTTAGATTTCGAGATACGACTTTTTAAGGTCGATTTTCGAGTTCTACGTGAAAAGTTACCCCTAGGGCATTTTTTTCAGAATATTCTATTTTTCACTGTGCGGTGGTAGGTGAATTCTCTCAGATAGTGTCTCATAAAATGAACATATTTTTGTTCATTAAGGGAGTATTAATTAAAGCTGAAGTAATGGCCTTCATGTCGATTGTCGAAAAAAAATTTTAAAAAAGAATTCCAAAATTGGACAATCTGTAGAAATCACCCCTCCTGCTGAGAATATGTTTCATAGACGTATGAAAAGTGAAAAAGATCAAAAACTAGAATTGTTCTCATCAGAAGTTGGTCGAAAAATATTTTTAAAAATAAAAAAATGAAACCAACTCGCACTGCCGCGATGCGTGCCTGTATTTCACTAACATTTATAGTATGTTATTGTAGCGCTCTGGAACGCGATAATATAAGAAACAAAGAACCAACTCGCACTGCCTAGATGCATTCCGTTATGCCACTATTATTAAAAATATGTTTCAGCGACGAGTGAAATGAGCCAACGAGAGTGAACTAACATTGATTCGCTCCTGTACTCTCAAAAAATTAAATTAAAACGAACTCGCACTGCCTCGAGGCGATCGCGTGGATCTCCGATATGAGCGTGGCCCAGCAGACGAATTGTGTGCTGAAAATATATTTTGTTCAATCAATGTATCCTTCATAACTGCAGAAAATTGAAAAACTGGCTAGCTATTGAATCTTAGCCGTTCAAGTTGACACAACTAGCATGGAAATGAAAAAGGGCACTTCTTCGATTTTTGGCCCAGACTTATCTCGCAGAGTATCCCCTCCCTACCATTCTCATTCACCACCCCCTCCACATTTGGAGCGGTTGTTGCCTGGGCCAAAAACCGAAGAAGTTCCGGAAAAAGATGGAAAACTGTTACTCTTAGGTCTCGCCTCGGGCAAATTTTCGTTAATGTTATAAAACATACAGATCATTCCCGAGTTTTGCATGTATTGAAGAGACGTAAGCGATTTTATGATCGTCATCTTGGTCTCTGAATTTGATTTCCTGTTATCGAAGTAATCTCAAGAAGTGTTGAAATCACAAAACCGAAAATAAGAAGCGTGAAGCCCTTTATAGATGTAGCGTTGCTCACAGCGGATATCCACAGCGGTCGTACAATTCGTTGAATGTGTCTTTGTCAAGCTTGGTCAATTTATCAGTACAGCGCGGCGGGTTTCGTTGATATTCGGTGATACCTAAGATTTCGTTGGTACAATTGATCTCTAATTTGGGATTCATACCATTCTCCAACACCTGACACATCGAAGTTTCTACATGGTATCGGCTGCCGACACTTGCCTGAAGATATTTTGCATTTTCATCGGGACGTTGAGATTCACCTTCGGATTGAACTCATCATAGCATACGCCAGTATGCTTGCAAATCGAGAAGATGTAGGGAATGATGGATAGGATTGTTTTCTGGAAATAAAGTATTCTCAGAAAAATTGGCAATTTGCCCCATGCGAACTCAGATTTTGAGGAGAAAATGCGAAATCCGCCTCACGAAATCCGTGCATCTGAAAATAAGAGAATACATCCTAAACCCACATTAGGCATCAAAATGCCGACAATGTGGTCGCGCAGCTCGCTCGTCGTGTCGTACATGCTCATTGATTTGGCTCGAACGAAGACGGCGGCGCGACCGAGTCTTCGCTGCAAATTTATTATTCCGCATCTTCTTCGAAATTGCGTAAAAAGTAACTAAAACCCATAATAAAACGCACAGAAAATTTTCGAAAATATTTCAGAAAGGCTGTAACAATTTATGGTCGAAACGGTGATCCAGGGGAATCATAAATGTAGAATTATTTCCTCACCTTCTCAGCAGCGCGTCTTCCCAAGAATCGCTTGGAGCACTGTCTCGAACCGTCGCACAATTCATCGTAGGCGACCACTTTGCGATCGTCGATGGCTGAAATCTCAACTGTGACGAATCCGTCTCTTCATCGCTCTCGAGCAGTCTTGTAACACCAACAGATGTGAGACAATCATGATTCCTCAACTCACGCTCCTTATCCGGCGTCTGTGGAAACTGGTAGGACGGTGGAAGGCAGGCTGGGAAGATGGCGACATTCTAAAAGGTGAGGGAAATGCATCTAGATCGACGTCCGAAATAAATGCAGTATTTTTAACGTACATTCATTTCCCTCTCCAGAATAGCAAAAGTTCCTGGCAGTTTATCAATGCGCTGCTGAACATCGAGAATGATGTAATTTATGACTCTTGAGGTGTTGTAGGAGTATTCCCTGAGATTTCGTCATTATTGTTTCGTCTATGATATTCTCTCGTTTCTCAGAATGACGATAGATAAGGCAAGATGAAGAGACATTGCTCACCTATAATAATCGCCCCTGGCAAAGTAGTGGCGGAGCTCGATGACTTCTCGAATGCGGGAAATGGAGGGAACAGCTTCCGACCTGCGGAAATTGGAGGAGGATTGCACTTGAGTAAGTTTTTTCCTACTTAAAAAGTGAAGCTCGAAGAGTTACAATCATGAACATTTGAAGTTCAAACGTTCTAACATTTAGACGAGAACGCTTGGACCTACAGTTAGGGGCCACAACGCAGATAACGTATTTTACACAATGGGGTCAAAAGTATGTTCCAACTATCCCTCATGAACCCAATAACATCATACTTTTTACCGTTTGTCGATATCTTGTCTCTGAGCGGCGCTACATCCCGAGAAGTACGCGCGCAACTCAATGGGGAAGAGGAGGGAAAGGCGAGACGAGAGGGAAGGGGGCGGAGACTAATTTGCGTGTGTCTCTCTCCCTCCTCCCGCCCTCTCGCTCGCCTCTCCCCGCGCATCTTCCAACAAAAGTCGCAAGCTTTTGAAGCATGATAAAATTCTAATTTTTTCTCTAAAATTCCTAAAATATTCGAATTAGTCAGAAAATTGCTGTCCGAGCAGAACTTTCAAACTGCAACATTCCAAAACGACCTATTCCCTTCGTTTTTATGCAAATTTGACATACTTAGTGCTGTGGTGCACATCTCGGACAGTGCTCAATCGATTGTGGTCATCAATAGCTATCCAACGCACTTTAGAATGAGCGATTTTGTTTAGAATGAAGCTTGCGACTTCGCTTTCTCACTTTTTCACGAAATCATGTCACACCAAAGTGGGCGGGGCTTGTGGAGCCTACCTACAGTGAAGTGGGGCAGAAACAACCGCAAGGAAAGAAAGCGCTAACGTTTTCAGACACCCTGCATAGGTGAGTACGTGTCGTGGGGAGATGTTCACGCCGAAGCAGGAATACCTGAGCAGTTCCCAGTCTTATTATTCATTCACAAAATCACTCTTACAATTAGTAAAAATAATCAGAAAGAACTGTGTCAGATACAAAAACCTACCCAAGTTCTCTGTTATGAACATGCACGAGCGAGGGGCTCGCGGACATTCGAAAGTACTGATCCCTCGCTTTATTCGCGTACTGCATCCTCATCCTCTCATCGACATCGATTTCGGTCTCTTTAGCGAGGCTGCAAACATCAAGTAAGGATGGCTTGGCAAGAAATGGTCTCTTCATTGCACGTGCTCTCTAACCGGTCAAAGGCGATAGTAGAGTTCGAAATACGGGTAATAGTCTCTTCATTTCACATACTCTCTCGCCTCTCTGACCGGTGAGAGAGTGTGAAGAATGAAGAGAAGATTACCCGTATTTCGAACTCTAGGCGATAGAGCCGAGCGAATTAAGGAGAGTCATTTCTTGCCAACCCGCAAATGTCGAGGATATCTCTGTTCTCTTGCTCGGTGAGACGGCGAATTGTCAGACCAGGACAACAGTGGAGGACGAGAATGACGAAAGTTAAGAACTTCTGGGAAAGTTAATCTTCCAGGAAGATAAAGCTAAAACTCACCATGATTCACTTGCACGAGAGCATTGTAGGAACACGTCTGTCGAGAGGGAATCAATGCAATGTTTCTCTCACTCGTCCCCGTCCTCTAAATACTCTAACAACCCTCGCCGGCTACAACATCGAAACGAAAAAACGCCTGCGTAGGCAAGCAAGAAAGACATGCATGGATGTTGAACTTAATGAATTTTTAAAATGAATTCTTTATCAAATTGCAAACATAATTCGTCACTTTATTTGCAGTCGTCATGAAACATATGCGCATGGAATTCCGATTGACTTAGATGCACAGCATGTCAGAGAGGGAAAATAATCCAATTATCGCGGCGGAGAGGGTCGCTTGTGACTTTCCGCTTGCCTCTTCATTTTCAGTCTTTCCAAGTGAGCTGCGCGGTCGAAAATGAAAGAATGAGAGGGAGAATGTCTCAAAGAGGAGAGAAATGGGATGGATTTTTTTCATTCTCAGGAAGAGATAACATACAACGAAGTTCCGAGAATATTTAATTCGCGTGAAACCTAACTGAAACTCTGTGAAAAAAGCCCATTTCGATAGTTTTCTATGCGTTTTACACTGTTTCCATGAGATGAAGATAGTTAGAGACATACCGTTTTCACAGGACTTTAGCTAAACCCTTTTAGAAACTTTCTTCGGGATTCAATTTTGATTCTTCGGGCCCATTTTCTTAAAAACGACACAAACGTGTGGAACTTTAAAAAATAACATTTCTGAGTTCACGAATATCTTGATTCATACCTTATCAAAATTGTCAGATTTTGAAGCATCTAGTAGATGTTCAGACCCTCTATCTATATGTGTTTCAAGCATTTTGAATTTTTTGTATTGAGCTGCGTTATGCGCTTTAAATCATTCCACATCACCCCATTCATTGACCGCCCCTCGCCGTGCGCATCATGGGAAGTGATCCGCCGCGATAATTGGATTATCTTCCCTCTCTGACACGCTGTGAGATGTGATTGTCCACAGAATCAATGCGATGTAGCAATGTTTCTTTACTCTCGTCCTCTTCATCTATCTACCCTAACAATCCCCGCCGACTACAACATCGAAACTTCAGCGAGGTAGAAAAAACGACTGCGTGGGCATGCAAGAAAGAGTTTCAGGGGTTTGGATGGAGTGAATGAGTGGTAGTTCAAACATTTTTTAAGGAGATTTCCCCAACGTAATTGTAGTTATCAGTCGTCACTTCATATGAATTTATCGTGAAACCGATTCGAATTCAATGCAACTTGATGCAAAATCAATCAGAATCAAATGTGATGCAGCACTGTTTCTCTCTCATTCTCCTCCTCTAACTACCTTAACAACGTGCAACAACATCGAAACGTAAGCGAGCGAAAAACGCCTGCGTGGGCAAGCAAGAAAGAGTTTCAGGGGGTTTGGATTGAGCGAATGAGTGGTAGTTCAAACATTTTTTTAAGGAGATTTCCCCAACGTAATTGCAGTTATCAGTCGTCACTTGATTTACATTTATCGTGAAACCGATTCGAAATCATTCGATGCAAAATCAATCAGAATCAATGTGATGCAGCGATGTTTCTCTCTCATTCTCGTCTTCTAACTACTCTAACAACCCCCGCCGGCTAGAACATCGAAACGTCAGCGAGCGAAAAAAACGCCTGCGTGGGCATGCAAGAAAGAGTTTCAGGGGTTTAGAGTGAGCGCTTGCGTGACATTTCATAATTTTTTTCGAAACGAGGAGCCCCAAGAGAATTGTAGTTATCAGTCGTCACTTTATTTGTATTTATCGTGAAACCTATTCATATTGAGATTCAAAGCGAAATTAAATAACGATGAAATCAATTTTGTCCAAACTCCGCGTAGACTACAACCTCGAAATGCCAGAGCTTAAAAAAAACTTCTGCGTAGGCAAGCAAGAAAGACGTCCATTTGGTGGATACGCGTCATTTCTTGAAAATCGTATTACATCTTTGTTGCGGTACTTGTCAACTCCTCACAACTTCATAACACAGCGTGCCATCGAGGATCGCCTCCTTTGTTCGCCGCGGCGGACGTATTCTAATGCGAGGGGGGGGGAGAGGATCATTTCACGTCGTTTTGAGTGGTTTTGCGGCGAAAATCCGCTGATGCGCTAGTGAAAACATGATGCCGTGAACAATCCAGGGCGAAAATGAAAAATCGAACTCCTGAGAAATGTTCCTAAAGACATTCCCTATCGATCCATGTAATTCATTAGCTCCAATTCATTTGCTTAACCTAGAAAGGATCAGATTTGTGCTGAAATCGGCGTTTTTAGTCGTTTTTCAGCAGTTTTTAGCGAATTTCTCAAATACAAAGTCCTAAATCAAAATTCCGGTTCCTGACAATTTTAGCAGGCATTGCAATGAATCCAAAAATTATAATGGTGTGGTACTTTCCATTGATGGGCATTGAAAAAGGAGGCGCGACGTGACGAAAATGTATGAATATTGAGGCGCAGAGCACAGATAAATGTACCTATTTTTGCAGTTTTTCGCGTTTTTCTCGAATATAAAAGAAGTTATAAAAAATCGGAAAGGATCAAAGTTCTTGAAATCTCCTAAGGATTTCAAAACTAATGCAGGGTATGGGGTTTCCATCAGTGGATTCGGAGATCCGGAACTCGACTTTATACTAAAATTTCGAGATGAGTTTCAAAAAAAAAATTATGTTTCACTCATGTTGCAAATAGATCAACAGATGTTGCAAATAGATCAAAAGAGAAAATGATGCGCTAAAATTCGTCGAGATATGTTTCATTGACTCTATAATATATTTTCTCTCCTTCATTCCTCATTTCTTTCCGTCGACCGACCAACAAGCAGAGGGACAAGCAAAATGACAGGGAGGGAAAGGATAGGTGAAGAAATGGGCGTCCGCCATGCAAATTGACTTTTTGATGTGCGATGGCACGCTGTGCATAACTTGAGTATAACTTTATCAATACTTATCATCATCAATGCTGTGTAGAGCCATTAGTCATGTGTCTGACCTAGCACAACACACCTTTGAAGTATACTGTAAGTATTATCGTCAACCTGCATTACAGCCACGCAGCCAAGTTTGGCTGCGTATCACGTTATTCTCGATGTTTCCTGTTCTAACGTGTTTGTTCTCGCTCGCGTAGCTTTGCGGGTTGGTTCCCATGTAAGCCATGATGGTTGGTAGTTTAGAGGTTACTCGCCGGCCCGTACTAGGTCCCAACGTAGAGCGTAGTATCCTCACCACCATCTAACCCTTTCACCTTTCCACTAGCCATTTCTCTCTTGTTATTGTTCCGTATGTAATAAACTCTAAGTATTACTATTCCTTACTTCCATGCGTATTATACACACAACCACAATGTATGCGGGTCAGTCCTAAACCGGCCTGCATACATAACAATCAATATCAATGAGGCCGAAAGACGCGTGTATTCATGGCTAAGCTCCTGGGCGTTCTCAAATTCCTACAATTCTTCACAACTTATTGATCACATTCTGCTTCGTCCACGATTCAATATCCGCGAAGAAGAAGTAGATGATGTAGGCCAGACCGAATACGAGCATCGTACAGAGAACGAGGCAGCACAGGCAAGAGGCGGTGCAAGGAGAGGAGGACTTGGGGGATAGGAGGCCTGCAAAAAACATTCAAGTTGATGACAAATTTGGATTTTTCAGTCATTTGGTACATTACGCATGACCAGAACGTCAAGCATGTAAATGAATGTAGCGGTGTGAGCCAAGAATTGATGTTGAATTTGGCAATTTCGCTAGCAACATCGACCATGATCAGTGATCGATTTCATTATGATTACAGCGTTTGTTCTTGCGAGCATCAGTCCCTTCAATGATCTGGTCTCGCACGTACTCGAGGTGAAAAGCAGAATTTGGTCACTCACTCGCCCCCCTCTGACTGCCCAGACGCCGCAGCTGCTCGGGCGGCTGTGACTGCGGACGGAAGTCGGAACGACGTGCGGGCGATGCGACGAGGTGGTGCCTGCAATGAAAGGTTTACTACAACGCTTTCGCTATTTTGCATTCTTTCACAGGGCTTACGACAGGGCTTTCTGAAATCTGAACAGCCTTAGGAGGTAAATGAAAAGAAGAGATATTTACTTTGTTCGACTACATCAATTGCTAAGATCGATCATTTCGAATCATTCATGAGGATGAAGATTACGTGAAACACATGTGAAACTGAGATGTTTCATGAAACTCTCCAGATTCTTTGATTCTGATCCTGATGTTTTGCTCGACATGAGACAGGAGAAGCTGAAAATGAGATCACTCACTCTCCATAATCGCTCAGATCATCGTAGTAGCTCACGGGTGAGGTCGTCTTCGATAGCGTCTCGTACTGCAACTGGAGTTTAAAACTGTTTACAAATGAGAACTGCGCCATAACTTTCGGATGCATCGACTATTTCTCTATTAGTTATTGGTGTATTTTTCAGAACAGCAATCTAGGAATCACTGGTGGTGAATTCGGTCATCGATCTTTATCGCTTTGTGAAACATATGCGTTGAGTATTTCGCAGGACATTTGTTTATTTATTAGACGTTCCATAAACACAGAAAAATCGTACCCGTCTCTGCTCACTCCCTCTGATCGTCAATTGTTGATATTCTAGATCCCCAGAACACCTCCCCCACCCCTTTTCTAATATCCTTATCTTTCTGGTAGTTTGTATCGCACACAATACCGTTCCCTTCATGAAATTTGATATCCTGTCGATAAATACAGAAATAATATCCTACCCGTCCCTGCTCACTGCCTCTGCTCGTCGATGGCTTCTGTTCGTGATCGTCGAGTGGAGGCGGCGGAGGCAGGGAGAAGATGGCTGAAATGTGTTTCGATTTCACATATGTTTCAAGTCCCATTCATCCCCAGGATGACATCGAAATAACTGATCTGCTCTTCTCAACTGTTGCTAAAAAGAACACTTTCTATTCGGCTCCACTTTTCTTTATTTTGTCTAACCCATTATTTCGAATTCATAGATATGCAAGCCCTGTGAAAGAATTCGAAATACTCACGCGACGCCTTGCTGGCCGAGTTGATCCTCCTGTATCCGGGTGGCGTATCCATCTGTTGAGAGGAAGAAGCTGCAATTATGGGAACTTCAAATCAGATGTTTGTTGTCATTATGGGGCAGCATCGTATGATATTATTTTTGCTGCAAAACCTTTTGGAAGAAGTTACTCACCGAGAGTAGGTCTAGTGGGCGATGGCTTGTCGATCGTTCGATACTCGCCCTCAGCCGAGGGCGGGGAATCGTAGAGGAAGCGGCACTCTGTAATGAGTAACCGTCTTCTTGTGCAACCAATCGATTCGAGAAAAAATCATTAAAATCCAGCTTCTTATCACTTCTGGGTATAGACATGTACAACGCCTTAAAACGGTGAAGCGCAACCCCGCTCAGTACGACTTTCATAAGTTAGAATTCACTGACCCTCAATGTTCTGATAGATCGGAGTGGTCGTGAATGTTTCAACTATTCGTTATTTCATCAATTTTGAATAACTGGCGGAATAGAGTACTCTTACCCATAAGCTATCATCTAGAAGTCACCAACCCTCGATATTCTGATAGATTGGATCGCTAGCAGAACTATTTCGAACTAGACGTCACTTTCTCTTATCTCTAGCTGGCTGGCGTGAGAGGGGTCGGAAATTCCAAACGTTCAACTCTAGCTCACCCTCAATATTCTGATAGATCGGATCGGCGTCTGTCGTGGTCGTGCAGGATGACGTCGGCGACGAGGCAGAGGCGTGAGGAGGAACCAAGGGAGGATGGGGCAGGGGGAAGGGCGAGGAGGGCAGCGAGGAAGAGAGGGGCATGTAGGCGGCTGGAATGGACAATATGAATACAAATTTAGCAACTTCAGCTGCTGATTCATGTGGTACAGCGCAATATATTGAGGTTTGAAGCATCATCTTCGCCATTCACGCCTAGATAGGACATGAAAATAGCGAAACGGGAGTGTGGCTAATAGAAAGGGCTAAGGACTAAGGCTAAGGCTACGCGTTTGGGGGAACGGGTGGATGAGGGAAAGGGCGAATGGGAAAGGGCGAGGAGGGCAGGGAGGAGGACAGGGACATGTAGGCGGCTGCAAATAGCATAATAAGTTTGACGATGAATTTGACATATTTGTTCATCACGAAACAAGACAATGACGTTTCCATCTCATGAATTCGGAATCCGCTTATCAATTGGGTGCTGATCGCATGGTCTTCACAGATGGAAACTATGGAGGGAAGAAGCTATTTGAAAGGGGAGTCAGCAAACAATAAGCGCGGCAACTGAAAACTTGCGATAAAGGAAAATGCCTACTAACTACCAGATATGATGACTTTACAATGACATTTCTTATTTGCTAAATAAAGCAACGCGCCAGCTGCAACTAAGAAACTTTGGTGAGCAATGAGAATCCCGTTTCAAGCAAATGATGATTTCAAGAGGGCGGAAGGGGCGAAATGATCGCTCGAGTGGTTTTGATGGGCGAGCGCAAGGCAGAGGTCATTAAGGGGGCGAGAGCGGGCAACTTTATGCTCTTGTTTCATGCGGATCATAGCGTCATTTGCCCTAATCGAATAAGAATTGGTAGGAGAAACGACTCTATCAATGCAACCTCAAGATACATAAAAAAATAACGAAAGTATCCAGATGACCAAACCCAGCACCAAACCCCGGGTTAGCCTGAGGAGTAGTGGTCAAAGTAACGCGGCCTGTGGGTACCGAAAACACTACAGCCGATGCCAATAACCTCTCTCGATCGCGCGCGAGAAAGAATGGGCCTTCAGCCAATCAACAAACACACACACACATCGAGTGAGAACAATACTACAGCAAGAGGGGGAATGGACGGCAAACAAAGTAAGTGGATCAGATGGTATTAGATTACTATTAGATTACTATGATGTTCAGGCTAGGTCACAGTTTTAAGAGAAAGGGTGATACATTTATCACAATTGTCCCGGAAAAAGACTAAACGCGAACGTTGGAATGGACAAGAAACGCCTGTGTTCCAAGACGCTAATGGATATTTTTGATGAATGAAAACAAGACAAACAAAGTAAGTGGATCAGAGGATCTTATTACGCTGTTCGAAGATACCAGAGGTCAAATGGCAGTTGTAGAGATCACGAACGGTTTAGAACATCACAGAACAAAGGAGCGGCTGTCAATATCTATTCCTCCTCGACTGGAAAAGGACCACAACGTAACGTACAGAACCATCAGCAGAATTTGAATATAGTGATGATTCAGACGGATGTACCGGTTTCTACCGATCTGTCTGAATGTAACAGGAACAAAAGTCACTTCATCATGGGTTTCCCGACTGGGGGATAGTCTAAATTCTGTAGATGACATACCGGAACTAGACTGTTGATTCATTCTCCGAGGAAGAATGACACTGTCCACTCCCTGGTTTCCACTATCAGAGTGATAAGAAGAAGGAGGAAGGAGCGGAAGAGGATGAGAGGTATTAGACGTGAGACCAACGGAAAGGAGGGTGACTCCGCGGTGTCTAGTACTAGAGTAGTATGAGTAGGGTGGACAACAATATCCAACTGCGATCTTCAGATCAAAGTGTTATCATGAGTCATTATACGCTTTATCTTGACCAAGATAGTTCTATGTCTGGTGCTCTAAGAGTAGAAAAGAACAAAAATATCCAAATATGATTGCAGATGATCTTTCTCTTGCTGAATCATCATGCTAATGAACACTATCATTGATATGACAGGGATGACTCCTCAGTGTCTAAACCTCCAAAGGACAGAAATGGTCCATGATTCACAGCTAAATAACATGGGATCGAAAGCGATGGATCGAGAAAGACTGGAGCTGAGGAACAGAAAACAACTGTGCTGGACCCACAACAACCAATCAGAATCACACCTGCTAGTTGTCACTTTAGTGTCTCTAGCGATCAGAGAAATGAGGGTGTACGAAAGCGGGGAAGAATGGCTAGTGATAAAGTGGATGCCTACTAACTAGCAGATCCACAACTGATAACGACTGATTACTTTACAGCGCGAACAATGGGGAGGAGGCAAATCATGCAAAGAAATCAAGCAAAGCGGAAGAAGTGCGAATCCGTTTGATGTACCCACTACTACGCAAACACACAGGCGGGAATGTGTCAAGCACTCGAAAATTGCTCTCTCCTCTCGCATTGTTACTCGCGGCTCTTAACCTCGGCGCCGAGTGAGGAAGGAGGTAGGAAGTATATTATTGGCTGAGATTTCGAGCAAGCGGGTGAAGAGGAGAATAGCGGGTAAAAAGGGTTTGAGAGCTGCTATGTGGAGAGGCGAGGAGGAAAGTAGCTCTTGACTTCTTGCGCCAATACTCTGCCATTTGATCGTCAGATGATAGAGCAGGGAAACGATGAGAGGAGTGATCGGTGACATTGAAGCTCGTTGTGAGGAGAGGTGCGGTCCGAAAAAGTGTTCCCCTGAGCTTATCCTAACCACAAACAACCGCCGCCGCCCGAGTCGGTTCCATTGTTTCAAACCTGGAGGGACACGGAAAAAACGAAAGGGTTGACAATCACTGTTCTAGAAAGGGACGTATCCACTTCTGAAGCAGATACGGCCGAATATAGGTTCACTCCGTATCTTGAGTTCGAAATACGGGTAATTGACTCTACCGCGCAGTTTCTCGCCACTCTGCCCGGTGAGAGAGAGCGTGAAATGTAGAGACGATTACCCGTATCGCTCACACTTTACTATTTTTTGACTAAGTCCGAATAGCGCTACTAAAACGACGGCTAAAGTAGGGGATGAAAGCATCAGCCCGAAGAAAACACGGGAGGATGAAATAGTAGCCGATGAAATTGGAGGAGGAACAACACGCGAAAATAGACTACTAGTGAGTCGTGTAGGATACGTTTCAGGAGACGGGCAAAAATGATATAAATTGGACGCATCTGATGGAGTGATGATAGAGCTCGAGAAATGATACCACGGTCTCTTCATTTCACACACTCTCTCGTCGACCGAGCGGGCGAGAGAGTGTGCAATCATTTCTCGAGCTAGAAGTGATGATGATGAGCGCAATGAAAAAAAACAGAAATTTTAACCAGTTAACAAGCGCGGGAGCTATGTGTTCGCAGCGTTCCCAGAAAAAAAACATTCATAAAGTGAAAGGATGATCTTTGGAAACGTTTCAGGATGAAACAGTAGCCGATGAAATTGGAGGAGGAACAACACACGCGAAAATAGACCACTAGCGATTCGAGGAGGATACGTTTCAGGATGCGGGCAAAAATGATTGAAACTATTAAACACTGACGGTTCAAAGATTGTCTTTGAAAAAACGATACAATACACAGCGTGTCATTGAGAAAAAATCGCGGCAAACGTCAATTCTCAACTCTTTTTCCGCTCTCTCATTCCTCCCCTTCCTGAGGGAAGAGCGCGGTCTTCGCAAAGTGAGAAGAGCGACAATACTGGATTTATAATGTGTGAAATCGATTTTTTAAATATATGTTGCATTGAAACATATTCGAATTACACAAATGAATTTTGAAAAAGTTCAAGAAAGTGTTAATATTGGCATGCTACTTTTCCGAAAGCACGTCCATGGGGACCCCCACACCCGCATTATTTTTGAGACCCTGGGCACATAATCTACAAATTTGTTAGCTCCGTTTTTCGACGATTCTGAATTTGTTTTGAGAAATTCGAGAATTAAAGAGAAGAATTCGATTTTCTCAAAAAAAATTCAGAATCGTCGAAAAACGGAGCTAACAAATTTGTAGATTATGTGCCCAGGGTCTCAAAAGTAATGCGGGTGTGGGGGTCCCCATGGACGTGCTTTCGGAAAAGTAGCATGCCAATATTAAATGTAAAATATTTTTTATAAATATTCAATTTTAAATTTTCAGAATATTAACCAAATAACAACCCTATTACCCATATTTATAACACCCTCGAAAATCGGAATCATGAAATTCGATCTTATCAGCGAGATACGGGTTAGGTTTCACAGTTTTTATTTAACCATTGTCTATTAGTGTGGTTTGCCGCTGAGAACAAAGGATTTTTTCTCGCTGACACGCTGTGCAATAAAAACAAAAAGTTCTAGTGGGCAAACGGACTAGGACCGCCCATAATACTACATCTTTGACGATGATAAAGAAGACTTCACTCATGCAACGCGGGAGGAAACATGTTTGCACTGATCATCCGATCCAATCAGGGAAAGCCCTTCGCACTTGCACTTGCTCTCCACTCGCCTCAATCTCTACTTTTCTTTGACCAGCTAGTGATCGTAAGGGAAAGAAGGGTCATCTGATTAGTGAAAAGAACGCTTAAGCAAAAAGAACCAAATCAATCAAGCCGAATCGTCTACACTTCCACCTAAAACATAACGAAGATGAACGTGAATCTCATCCATACCTTGGTGGATAAAATAAATGAATTGAGTAAGTGATCCAAGGGAAAGAAGGGTCCGACCACTATTACGCCAAAAAAAGCTTATAAGATTATAAATAATAAATAATGAACAGAGGAAATAAATAGCTGCTTGAAGCTTGTACCGAAGCTCAAACAGTTTTCACGTGTGGAATTGCACGCATAGCGCACGCTTGGTCTACTTCATTACTAAGGCCTACTTTTCTTTGACGAACTAGGAATCGAAAGAAGGGTCATCTAATCAGCAAAAGGAACGAGATCAATCAATTCGCCGACTACTACGCCAAAAAGAGCAATGTGAGCAATCAGAGCGCAAACAATAGCCCCACTCGCTTTGGTCATTGTGGGAATGGGGGATCTCTCCAATGAATGCAATCTCTCGATGGTTAGAGGAAGCGAGGGATCGAGGGAGATGGGGAGGGACAGGTTAGGTAAAGAGGCCGGGTCAGGATTGGGCCGGAACGACGATTAATCACGAGGGAGAGTTTGCTCTGTGATAAGAAGGGAAGATTCGGGTTGGGTCTCGGGAAGGTCTGCAGAGTGTTTGGGGAGCGGTGCCACAATTCATAATAAAAAAAATCACTCAAAAACATTCACGGGAATTCAAGGAATGATAGGAACGAACTATTAATGTGATGCGCGCGAAATAACCCCAAATACCCATCAAGCGATAGAACGGCCCCGGGCCTAACCCCAATATGATACAGCCAGCAATCCTTAGAAAGTGCGCGGATGAATGAAGAAATAAATCTTCTGCTCTAAGTTGGTTAGATCAGGTGAAATAACACACAAAACGGGGAGATTGCGGATGAGTCAAGAGAGCGGATGGGGTGGACACAAAGAGATATGACAGTGGGCCTTGATAACGGAATGACTTAAACCTGGTTCAGGATTAAAGGACCTGAATGACAAGAGGTGAACGACAAATATTCGTAAAACCAGGGAGAACGGAGCTAACCCCGTTATGATATAGGGATCAATCCTTAGAAAGTGTGCGGATGAATGAAGAAATATATCTCCTGCTCTATGTTGGTTAGATCAGGTGTTATAGCGCACAAAACGGGGAGATTGCGGATGAGTCAAGAGAGGATGGGGTGGACACAAAGAGATATGCGAGGATAAAGGGAAGGGCGAAAGTGTGATGAATAGGGATGATTCGTTCCTGTGAGAAAAAGATAGGCGTGCTGGAACGCATTAGTTGGTATTTAACGGTGGGCCCAGAAATGAAAACTTCTTTGAGTTTTTGGACCAGGCAACATCAACTCTGAATGTGTAGGGGATAGGGAATGACAGTGATAGGGAGGGAATACTCTTCGAAAAAAGGGCTAAAAACAGAGCTGAGAAAAAATTGGGTTCAATACGTAATGCGGAAAAGGTAGAATATAAAGGCTCACGTGCCGACCTAATCTGAATGATAAATGGCCATGATCAGTGTTCAGATCTCTCGACACCACCCTAGATCTGCTTCATTCAACGGTATTCTATTGCGAATGGAATGGCTAGGAGCGTTCACACCTGATCAATCTTTCTCTGGCTAAGAGCCATGGAAGGGTCCATTACTCTCGAATTGCCCAAGAACCTATAATTTTCACAAGAGCATGGGCAAAGGCGGTCTTTATCGAAGTCTGACGAGAGAAATGCATGAACAATCTTATAGAGAAGCTGATAAGGTATTATCATAAAATTGCCACAGGGCTATAACGTTCCCTAGAGGCAAGAGGTGGTGTTTCAATCAAAATATTGAAAGAGAAAGTGGAGTGTTCACGCCCGAACAATCGTTCCTCATCATCTTGAACAATACTCGTCTCGGACTGGCTAAGGAGCTAAATCATAGTCAAAATATCCATGAATCTAGATTTTCAGGCACTCTTGATCCAATAAGAGAAAGTGATGTTCACACCTGAACAATTCCCTCTCGGACTGGCTAAGGCCCACGGGCTCAATTAGCAGGAAGCAATATGGAAGAGCGCAAAAACAACAGAGCGCGTGTGTGCGAGAAGTGACCACTCCTAATCCCTCCTTGCCTCTTCTCTGGTCATACAGAACGAGATAGTGCAGTGAATGGAAAGAAAGAGAGAAGGGAAATGGGTGTCAAAAGCAGGTTGTCTAGGCACGGGAACGCGTTGGGTTGGAGTGAGTTTCGAGACAATGCTAGGGAGTGATCTAGAACTTCCTTTTCTGTGACAGATGTAGAAAGAAATTCGCGTATAGAGCTATACTTTTCCATACTTGTATCTGTCAGAGTCAGGAAATTAGCCCATTTCCTACAAGAACATCTCAATTGACGATAAAGCGAGATCGAATAGGATAATCGAGAGAAAACAGCTGGTAATTGCGCGAGAACTCGTGGAGACTAATTGGCTAGCGGGGATGGGTAAATGAGGAGAGTCAGAGAGACGAGAGAGTGTGCTAATTGAGGAGGGTTTTAGAGAAGAAAAATGCTAGAGAAGTCAGAAGGCGAGAGAGTGTGTAGATGGAGGCGAGTGCCTGGGGGCAGAATGAAGAGCTGATTTGCGCAATCCGCACAGCAGATTGGCCGGGAATGTGGGCGCGATTCGATTAGAGGAGAGGAGAACGATTAGCTAATGATGAACTAACTCGATCGCGAGTATTTTGCGGATTGTTGTTTCCTACAAAAGAAAAGGAGATGTAACGATCGAATTCGTACAGGTGACAGTTGAAGAGCTGCTGAAACTCATCTGAAGGTGAATTTAAACCAGTGACTGTAAATTAGAGAACGGTTAGCTAATGATGAACTAACTCGATCGAGAGTACACGGGGTATTTTTGTTTAGTATACAATGCAAAAGGGATCAACGAAATCAATCGACTCTAGTCATGCGACGCAAAAATGGATAGGGTGAAACTCAACGAGTTCATTAGTTTGATGCACGAAAATGAAACCATTCGAGAAGAATAGAGACGGATGAAGCCAATGACCAACTTAACCAATCGCGAGTGTTTCTAAACACAAGGAATATTCACTAAAGCGAGATGTTATTCAGACCCCGTTCTTCAACTAAGGACGAATTGGAATGCTGATACATAACGCTTTCGGTGGGAACGCTCGGACAAGAATGAAGATGGTAGAAGGAGTCCGAATTGCAAGTGCAAGTGATATTTGATCCTTCAAATCGCAAATCTCCCTCGCTTTAGCGCCCACAGATGCGGTGGAGCGCAAAAGCAAACGGTAGCAGCTGGAAAGTGGTTTCTGTATTCTTATTCCCGCCTGAGAACTTCCTAATAGAACACACCCTAGGCATGATTTGCAGACTGATGATCAAACACATAGGAGACTCAAAATCTACTATTTAACCATGATTGGAATCACTCAGCTACCTCTTATTATCAAATCTGCCTTACACGAGAGCCAAAGACCGATCGGGAGACAGGCGAAAGGCAAATGGCACACAGCTGGTAATTGGTGGGCCATTATGAATGAGGGAACGAGAAGAAGAATAGGGAGGAAGAGAGACCGAGGAGCGGACTGGGTTGATCGAGTCAATACATGGACTTGTTACTGCGGGCAAATTGGAGAAAGATACTGATGCTGAATGTAAAAAAAGGAGAGGCACTGGACATACAGGGCAGATTTGAGTGAATGGACTTGTTGCTGTGTGCAAATTGCAAGCTACCATGATCGGATTACATTTACCATTGCATTCACAGTCGCACAGGTTTCGGATGATCAAATATGTTTCAGAAGTCTCATAATCGTCAACGATCAGGAAATTGTCAGTGTCGTGATCACGTTTTCTTGAAAAAATACTAAAAAATGTGCCGAACATACCCATTTGCGATTCGAGACCAGACAAGAAAGGGTAGACTCGGGCGGCAGAAGCGCTCTCTACTGACCATCACTCCCTCTTCGTCCATTGGGGGGGGGGTTACTGGGCCCCCTTTGTTCAGGCACAGCGCGCACTTTGTCCTCTTGCTTGGCTCTCTCAACCTCGCCTTCACTCTCAAGTTATCTAGCGAGAAGAGAAGGGGTGAAGGGAGAGACCGCTAAAGGGAAAGGCCGGAGAGACTGGGCAAACTTCTCACTGACACGCGTGCGAGCGTGCGCAGAGACAAATAGGACGGTAAACGATACTTCAGAGGAAGGGCCATTTTCTCGCGGAATCATTCTTTGCAGGGACTAGAAGCATTGCTCAGAATACATTATGGTGATCAAATAAAGTCAATATTACGTGACAAAACACAGCTTCAAAAGCTTTAGAAAGAAACGAGTAGGAAGAGACGTGAGAGCAAAAGTCGCTGTCAGAAACCCGAGTAGGGTCTCTCACTTTGTAAGATGGCTTGCTGACAGCATCTACTCACGCTGACACTACTCTCGGAGTACCTATTTTCGTCTACAATGGATCTCCTGTGGAAAAGGAGGTAGGAAATATTTGCATTTACGGAACATCAAGAATACAAGAATAGTACTAGCCGTAGTGCGCCCAAAAAGATGGGGAGAGGTGCTGAATCTGTTATGAGCAGTGTTCATTCGAGCCGTGAATGGAGAGCGCGGGGGAGGAAATATCTCTATTATTCTCTGACTGACAAGAGAGCATGCAAATTTAAGAGAGTCCAGAGAGCCATTCTGACTGGCAAATGATTGGCCGAAGTGAGGGGGAGAGCCAATAGCAGGTGTTGATGAATGGGACGAAAGGCCCGTTTTTTGCAGGGTCCAGCGGACATCGAAAGATGGTGTTAGTCTCTCCAGATCACTTGCTTTTTCGCCTACCACACATAATGAAAGGAAAAAAGTAATGATGGGGTTAGACACCTGCATGGAATCCATGTGTTCAGTATCAAATTAGCGTGAAACGGGTTGATCGGATATGCGGAAATGATCCAATGTATGATCAATGCGACAAAGAAAGAATAGAAAATCGAAAACGATAGGTCAGAATTTCTTGTAGGAAACCGCCCGCAGAGTCAGAAACACTAGAGAGCTCGCGAAATGAGGAGAATCCTTTCTTGCCAAGCCATCCCAAGTGGAGCGACACCACAGCCTGGGGAGGGGTGACTCAGCGATTTCTTGAAGGGAGGGGTGATAAATTTCTCCTTGACAAAGAAGAAGAATATGTGGAACACAATCGAAGCATCATTGAAAGAAACAAAAGAATGAAAGAGTCAGCAGAACAGAAAATGGAGGATCCATCCTCGAGAAGACACAGAGCGTTTCCGATGATCTGAGAACGGAATCAACAAAGTGACTTGCACTCTATGAAACTCGTGAAATATTAGGTAATTTCACGGTATCGTCTAGCAACAGCAACTCCCAGATGCTAATTAATTGCACTCAAGAAAAGTGTATCAAGTAGGTGTATCACAACGAATGTCATAAGTATTTTCCTTACCAGAAAATCGCTTGATCAAATCCGCGGAAAATGTGGTAACAACGGTGTAATATGCTATCGTAAAGTGCACACTTCGGAAAAGTGAGAGGCGTCAAACTATCCAATGGGCACACCTCGCATATTAGTAAGACGATATGGCCCGAGGGGCAGGAGAAGAGACGCAGCGTGCAACAGAAGGTGTTTTGCGGGGATGAGAGATCAGGGAAAAAGAGGAGGGTGGAGGAGAGGCAGAGAAAGAGAGGGGTTAGAGACAATGGGTATCGGAGAGACGGTAGAGAAAGAGATAAACGAGAGACAAGAAGAATTGAAGAGACGGCAGAGAAAGAGAGATAAAAGAGCAAGGAGAAGCCGAGGATCTCTCCATTACACGTGATCTCTAACCTTCTCTGATCGGCGAGAGAGTGTGCGAAATGAAGAGACGAAGAAGAAAAGAGATGAGGAACCGTCAGTTTGTGACGAATCACCCCCTCGCGCGGTGTGATAGAGGGTGTAGAAAGCCGAGCAGAGAGACAGATAGTTTTAGGGCACCCCGAGCCATCCCGATGGTTTGTCACAACAGAAGAAGCCGTCGAGAGCGGGTGAAGGATCTGCCCCAGATCAGAGTCTAAGATGCTGAAATGAACCCAGCGGGGCAGATAGTTTTCGGACACTCCGAATCGGTATCGAGATGCTACTGATTCGAGGTACTGGTGATATTGGGAAGGTATTAGGTTGATGCGTAAGTTTCTTTCCTTTTTCTTTCCTTATTTTTCTCGGCTCCTCGTTTACTTGCACCCAATTTGCCTGTGGTATATTTTGAGGGTATGTCTGGGGACTACAACCTTATTATGGTAAGGAACCATGAATACTTGAAAGGGGAGATAATTATTTTTAAAGTGAAATAAGTTACATTTCATGTAAACTTTTCACTTTTAAAGGTCCGCGAACAAATTTTTTTCCCGGTGCAATCTGTGACCGTAAAATTAGATATTTTTGGGGGTGGTATAGGAAGGGTTACTTGTTCATTTGATCACAAAATATCAGGATAATAACCTATGTGGAGGGCAGGAAATATTCAAATGTTGCTATTTCGACGGATCGATTTCGCAACAAAAGTTTCAAAAAATCTAGCACGCAGTGGAACAGATGTATTGCGTTCAAAATAAAAGGGTGTTCTTTGTATTCATGGTACTTTATTATTTAGTACAGACGACATTTATAATCCCCTTTTGAACGACAGTACGGTTGTATTTACAAGCCTAGATAATTTCCTGTGGGAATTGATTTTGAATTAGGCGCCTTTATAAAAATGCATTTCGTGTCAGTAAACTGTAACTATATAAATTATAAATCATAGTGACCATGCTTTGACATAGAGGTGTTGGATTGGCCATATCTCTTCCCTCTGCAAAATAATTACTTTCCAAAGAGGTCGCACTTTGTCGCACAATTTAGATTTGACAGCCTACCGTTCCCGTCTCAATAAACTGAAGGCTCACTGTTCAGGGGCGCTAAAGAGAGTATACAAGCCCTCAATGATTGCAAAAGATTGTGAACCGATTGGACATTTGAGAAGAAAAATATGACAAAAAACTTCATGATCCAATAAAAGAAAGAAACTTACGCATCAACCCGATAGCATAGAAAGAAGATGAGTCTGACTGAATGTGTAAGATCCGACATGATGTCGAAATGACCCCAGCGAGACAGGTGGTTTTACGGGCATTTTTTAACGGGCGCTACAGAAGACCCGCATAGTGGAGGATGTTCAGATAAATAAATAACACCTACAAATCAGTTATGTTTCAATCGATGCTTAATTTATCTCAACTGGTTCGATCAATAATTGTTGAAACAAATCTGTGTGCCAAAATGTGAAGTAAAGATGAGAAGATTCTACTGATGCATTGAAGATTCAACAAGGAAGATTCAAAGTTTGCAAGGCAACCGATTGAGGGCCACTGTAGATTGAGAGCCCCACTGCATTAGGTGAAATAATTGTAAAGATTATTAAATTTTCCAGCTTCTTCTGGAGCATTAATCGTACTAGGAAGAACATGCGAGGTTTAAAGTTTGCAAGGCACCCGAGAATTCATGTAGAGAAGACTGTAAACTAGTAAAATTACGCAATTGTGGAGGTAAAAACCTGCAACGTTTGAGGAAACTCTCACAATTGTTCATGAAACACGGGGTTACTACCGATTGAGAACACCCGAGAATGCATGTAGAGCAGAGGTATTTACTCCCGGATTAAGTAGAAGGAGTATTTTCCCTCATCTACAAGACGTCAAAAACAAGGACATGCAGAGTTTGCAAGACAGACTCCCAAATGTTAAATTGTTTTGTCTAACTATTGTGCGTTTTCGTACTTGATGATGACATTACGCAGAATAATAGGATAATGGTGAAATGTAACAATCGCGCAGGAGACACGAGGTCACCGCCGATTGGGAACACCAGAGAATGCATGTAGAGCATAGGTATTTACACCCGGATTAGTCAAAATTAGATTTAAGACTATTCCTCTCAGCATTAGAAGAACAAGAAATAACATACAAAATTTGCAAGGCAGTGAGGGTCACCGCCAATTGAGAACACCAGAGAATGCATGTAGAGCAGAGGTATTTACTCCCGGATTGGAGGGGATTTGCGCGCGAATTCGCAGTGATTCACAGAGGATCATTACTGTGCGAATTGGGAGTAAATCGGGGAATAACTCTCCTCATCCACCCTACTCCCTCGCTTGCATTGAAAATAATCATCATCATTGTATACTCTTGCTGTGATTAAGTGCGAACGGATTATACCACAGATGACCCCTCGCCGTTTTCCTTTCTGCCGATACCTCAAATTCTTTCGAAAAACGCAGTTATACTTTGGACGGTAATAAACAACATTGCGGTAAAACAACAGTAAAACACTGAGAAAACAACCGGAAAACAACTCACTATTTTCAGCAGAAGGTCGCATTCCTTGCCTGTTTGTCTTCATTGGGAATCCCTTTGTGGCAGTCGTCATCCCTGTTAGTTTAACTTGATATTATGTAACCATCATACTCTCTCGCTCTTTTTTCTTAATGTTTTCGAGAAAATTGGCAACCCGATACAAATCAGATATGTTTCAAGCAATGTTCAATACCTCTCAATTGGACTGTCCACTAATGGGTAAAACGATTCTATTTTTCGAAATTGGACAGTAAATTTTTTTGATCGTTGACTCGTTGACTGGCGTGCGAAACGACACTATCGATGTGGTTGAATAATTTTTTTGCAAAATACGGTCACACTTTCTCGTTTTCACATACAAGTCCCATTATCTAAACTTTCCCGGGAAAATAAGCACCACAATGCAAACCAGATATGTTTCAAGCAATTAATGCGGTTAATTGGTTCGTCCACTAATATTGTTTTACAATTCACCATTATAAATTTAATTTAAAAAAGAGAAACGGGGAGAACGCCAAAATGGCACTACCGAAATGCGGAATCCTTTCTTGTAAAAGTACCTTCACTCTTTATCATTTTCCCATACACTCTCGTCTTTTCGCTCTCTACTTTTCCGACAAAATTGGCACCCAACTAAAAGCAGATATGTTTCAATCCATGTTTAATGCATCTCAATAGGTTAGGTCAATAATATCGCCTTCAATTCCCAATCTCAAAAATAATAAAAAATACGTAAATTGGGAGAGAAATGGTTCACCTCGCCGGCGGGAACGCCAAACGGCACTATCGACATGTGGAATCGCCTCGTTTTCTCTTCCCGTTTCTCCTGTTTCTCACTTTTATTCACCGTGCGTATGACTCAGATGTCATCATCAGCGTATCTCATCATTTTGCTAAAGAATTTTCTCCCGAAGATTACCATTACCTGGCAATTTATCATGAGACATTGGAACTTTAATTGATTTTGATTATGTCATATTTATCAAGCGTTCAGGTTAAGCAAGAGTTCTTTGACTCTCATTTTTGAAGGGATTATTATTAGCCGTTCGAACTCTATTAGTGGAGCTGCCTCCTGGAAAACTCGCCCACCATTTTCTCACCAAAAACAAGTATCCCTGGGCAAATAAAGGATTAATCTCTCACTCACTCACAACGCAAAGTCAATAGGTCAAACAACCCACTCACACCTCGCTCGAATTCCATTCATTGCTTCCAATTAGTGCCTAATTAGCGATTTCCTTAATTAGAAAGGATCCTAATTTGACATCAACTATCCCAAGTTGATAGACTATCATAGAACTATTCTCCTATTTTACACTTCCTTGATAGATCAGTGTTGAGATACATCAGCTTCCCATGCATGAAACTTTTTTTAAATACTGATCCCACGTTTCAGAATATTCGAGGATGCGAGCTTGCCAATCACGATCACTCTACTTCCATATTGCAGCACTGGGGGTTTGATTGAGCGCATGTTTTTCGCTGGGACTCCCTGATAAATTCGCAGCGACCAAATCGCGGCATAATTCGATTAACGTACCGATTTGATCAATCGCATTCTTCAAGGGAGGGAATTAATGGGTGATACACCCATCTGATTGAATGTTGATCAATTATTTCCGCCCTTCCTATCGGCATTTGTTCTCTACCAATTTTGGCCGATTCGCCTTGCCAGTGGCATTTCAATTCCTACTTCCACAATGCGCTGCCTTTAATGTTAACATTTCCGATCGTTCCCGGCCAATTTTATGTGGCACTATATTTATAATTGATAGCTACCGACCCTACCGAAACTCGCGAACTCTTGTTCCAATCAAATATTCCCAGGCACTGTTTTATGTCATTTAATCACACCTTTCCTCCACCTCTAAACCAAGTCTCAGTTGCGATTTCCGCCCGTAATGCTGCTCATCAACTTCTTTCCCGCTTTCCCCTTCTTTCTCTGTTTTATCGCCTCTTTCGTCTGACTCTCTCTCATCTCCATGCTCTCTCGCCTACTCTAACCTCCTAGATAGTGCTTGTAAGAAAGAGAGTGTTCCTTCATCCTCACAGATTCCTCCAATCTTCCCATTCCATCTTCATTCCACCCCATCTATGCTTTTTGTCGCCGCGCCGCGCTAGGCGTGTTCGCTTTTCGCTGCTGAATTCCATCAACAAGCGCCCAAATCGAAATGATGCCCCATTTTGATGCAGTTCATCCTTTCTTTGCCTTCACTTTGGGTCCCAATCATATCGGGTCGTATTTGAAAGGGATGTAAAAGATCGCAGTGGTTTTTTCGCATAAGCATGATCGATCACTACTCCGTTTTCAAACACGCTCGCTCTCTATCCAAATATTTTTGCGATCTCGCGTGTGCGCTTTTGAGCCGTATTTTGAGGGAGCATTCGCTTTCGTTGAACGCTCTGGAAAGCACCGCTCCTGCCTAGAGTATGCTATGCAGTCACCAGTGTCCAGTGTGATGGGACTGTGTCTGATGCGATCCAATTTGTGCGCAAAGCTATTCGTACCCAGAACCATCTCTGTCATAGCACACCGTAGTCTATTGCCCAGTGACGTCTGTGTACCTTGGAATCGGCGCCTCTGCGAGTGATAAGCAATCGTCGTTACGCCAGAATTTCGCTATTTTCTCCCATCTCTAAAGCAAAAATACGAAAATATCGCCATTTATCATGCTGCAGGTATCACATCCGCAAGATCGTTTATCGCTTCTTCTGTGCCGTACTTAACTCAATGATACGCATTAAGCAGAAGACGAATAGCTTGAGATCGCTGTGCTTGATATCTTAGTTACACCAAAAGTCCATCAATTTCCTTCTACGCAGCAGATAAATAGTGTCAATTGGTTGATCGATTTCAGTGATCATCAAATTTCGCATTCTACTAATCCTATTTAACATGCTGAATCATGATCTAGTCTCAGAAACCTGCAATTCCGGGCTTATTTACACAAAAGTCCATCACGCATCAAATAAATAGTGGCAATCATCAGCCCATTGATCGATTCTCTCCGGGCGCCAAATAGCAATCAACTCTCCCGCTGATTCCTCCTCCCTCCTCTCTTATTAGTCATTGGTTTTCATTTCCTCCCCTCTCTCCTCTCATCCACTCCCCTCTTCTCACTACTTTTCATCTCCTCTTGATCACTTTCTGGTTAGAGATGGCGAGAGACAAGGCGATTTTGAGAGAGTCAGACGATCCTCCATCATTCCACTCCTTATCTCTGCGCGCTATCAACCCTCTCTCACATTCCCCCCTCTGCGATTCCGATCTCCTCTGTCTCTCTCGCATTGTATTACAGATTACCATGGTTGTTCTCAGCGAATTTGTATTGTTGTTCCGTAGTAAATTTCACATTATTGTCGAGAATAGATCAAGAATGAAATCATATATTTGCTAAAAAAAAGAAAATGGCGTATCCTTTCTAGTGGACACCTGGTGCACCAGAAAACCTAATAAAAGAAACCTAACAAGCCTGGAAATCAAAATTCACTTTGCAATTTGGACGCAAACATCTCGAAAGGACCAATCTTGAGACCTTGAGATCACCTTTCGGTTTAGCAACGAATAGGTGAAATGGAGCGTAGGAGCGAGCAGCATGTGTTGATTTATCTCCAAACGAGCGCCAATTCTCTCCCAGCCATTACCCTTCTCCCTCAGCTAACGCCTGGCAATCAGAACAGTTGCGCCGGATCTTCCCAAGGGTTCTTCCGAGTTTCCGGCGATTGATTAGAATCTTCCAGTCACTTTCGCTCTAAATACGTTCGAAATGCGCTATTCCAAGCAGATTCCATTCCTCCATTCTGCCATCCTTCCCTGCTAGCTTCTAGTATTCAGACGATATTTTAAGAGGTCCTATCAGGCTTCTTACGATGTTCCGGATTATAATCATCCTTTCATTTATCTTCCAAATTCATAAATAGATCACTTTGCTCCAGCATTTCTAGCATCGTATTAGATTCTAACCCGCTATTCCTCCATCCTTCTCTCCTCTGGCTAGGGTCAGTTGCTAGAATCGGGCAGCTGGCTGCGAGATATTTCCTCCATTTTTCTCAGCCAATTTCAAGTAATTGATCTGCGCTATGGCCCTTTCTTCCCCTCCCATGAATATCTCATTCCGAAGGTTCTTCCGAGTTTCCGGTGATTGATTACAATCAGTGACTAACTTTCGCTATAAATTGCGTCAGAAATTCTCTATTTCCAGTCGTTTCTCAATCGCCGAGAATGATGAGTCATTGATTAGTTGTCACTTCTTACTGATCATAGTGATTATTTTCCGAGGATCTTTGCCCTACTGTCCCTTAGTATTTGGCATGAGGTCAGTTAGATTCATTCACCATGACGAAGTTACCCCCATGCACTCCTTTGTTTGACGCCATACTCTTCCTTCTGTATTCCTCACCACAAAGGCCATTCACTCATAAGCCGAGTAGTATAATGGAAAGCTGCACAGTTGAAAGTTGTGAGAGTACTCTTGTTGGACCTTTCACTATTTTTTCAAACTTTAAGATGTTCCAAAGGAACTGTCAGCTTTATGGCCAGGAAGCAGTACAGTGCACTCTTTTGTTTGGCGGAAAACGCTTCATACAACTTCTGCCAACATGTGTCCTCGCACACCACACCCATTCACTCATAAGCCGAGTCGCGAGAGTTTTGACAGACGAGATCACACTTCTCTTTCTTCTTCCAACATCAACACTACGTTTTCGCGGTTGTTTCTCCAGATTGGCCCCTATCAAATTGAATCTATTGTAAATTAGTAATACTCTTCTCAAATCGGTTCCTAGTTCTCATTGGCTCCAATCCGCAGTAGTTTGAATGGAGAAACTCTTCACTGATAGGCCCATTTATCACTGTCACCTCCTCCTCCTCTTTCTCTTTCCGACCCCCAACCTTACCCTCATTCCTGCCCGTGGTTTTGGCGCCAAGAAGAGAAGAAGAGGGGTGAGGAAAAGATGAGAGTGAATGTAATACGCAAGAGCCTTCATCTTTCCGCCTGATGAACTTTAGCAGCTTTATGATTGGCGCGCCGTTCTTTCGGCCTCTAGGTGACCATTACGTTAGGCGGATAAATACAACGCAAAGCGTAACTGAAGCGCTTCTACTACTTTCTCTTGAGTGACCGATGACATTCTAATCTGTGTTTACTGTAGAAGTGCAGCTTACGCTCGAAAAATGGCGTATTTTCCTTAGCATATGACCGAGGATCGAGCGACTTTTGCGCTAACAACTGCCATTCGATCCGTCTAACCTCGTATTTTAGTGTACTCCTCGTATTTTCTCAGCTAGGTTGTTTCGCATTTCAAGCAGTGTCCACTCCGCTCGTATCTTTCCGTTCCATCGCCCTTTCTGCTCCTCCATACATTTTTCCCTCCTCTTTTCGTCGCAATCTTTGAGTCGGATCGCAGAAACGGCCACCTCTAGACTGCGTGTCCACCACCTTTCACTAGTTTTCCTTGATTGATCGCTATTCTCGCGCTTCCGCAGCCGTGTTTCTCATTTACTGTGGTTCAACCTCTGCTCGTTGTGGTAGTAGTGCAACATTTATCATTGCAGGTAACTTCATCTAACAGAGGAATATGGTCGCTCCCACCGGATCCCCTCCCAACACTAGCGCCATTGATGGCATCTCTACGACTACTAAGTGAGTTCTTTCCAAATTGACCGAGAACAATCTCAGCTCAATTTCAAGGCGTCATTAGTATTGGTGGTTTTTCCTAGTATCCTGCTTGAAATCGTTGAGTGTAACAATTCTCAGCTATTAGCTAGAGATGAAACTCATTCCACTGAAGAGTTCAAAACCTATCCATTCCAGAGTCCGCCCTACCCAATCCTACTACGTGCCCCGACCGGTGCAGGAGAAATGCCAGGAGAAGGAGGAGAAGGAGACAAGTCCAAGGGACAAAAAGAAGGTATGATCAATTGGAGATCCAAGACATTTTCGTAAAGCCGATGGTATTGGCATCAAATGTCAAAGTCATCAAAGCCATCAAAATTCTTTTGACAGGGGAGGGAATTTCTCCTAGTGGGTGATAATTGTTTCACAAATGATCGGATTACGTTCCTTGAACAACCTGACGTTCATTATTTCAGGCCCCATGCGCTCAACTCTACACTCCCCCTCAGTTCCGCGGTGTGCAGGTGTGTTCAATTACCTCTAGAATGTTCCATGAATCTTTGCACGCTATCACATTTTTAAAATGATACGATGGTAATTGCGCACCTACTAAACTATTCCGCGCGGCAATCGCGTTTCGTTACGCGCGGAATAATAAACAAAACATTGGGACACGTTCATTAACAGTATCAGGCGAGTTTTCCCTGTAATGAACACACAGACTTCATATTCAGTGCACAACTGCTTTGAATATCCCAAGAAGAGATGAGAATGAAATCGTTAATGAATGCATTCAGACGCCCTCCACCCCGAAACTGCGTCCACTCATGGACATTCAAATTGACAAGGCGTGCCTTTTCGCCGATTCCTCAACGTCGTCGAACTCCCGGTATCCCTATTTATTCATATTCTCACATCATTAACTATAAAAATGCTAAAAACCTTATTCTTATTGAAGTCGATAGCTGATACAGTTGTAAAAATGGGTGCAAAAATGCAATATTGCAGCAATTCGATGACCCTGTCAACGTCATCGGAGTCATCGAGAAAGTCGCCTGACATCCCCAGAAAATCGCCTGAGGTCGAGAACAAGAGGGGCAAGCAGAGAAAGCCGAGCAGTGAGAAGAGGGAAGAGCTGTTCCCGAGGGTAAGTCCTTCGCCTTGATTATCGAAAAAGATTTTGCCGAGCTCATACTGACCATTTTATTTGCTGGCTCATTACTGGGAATAGGAACACGCGGAACGGTTAATTACTACGATAGATCGCTGGTATTGAATTGAAATTAGACCTATACGGCGATGATGCAGATATTTGTACGCTTGTAGAAGTAATAACTACAAAAAGTACAACTCAATCTCAGATCATCTCCGTACCATCCTCCTCCTCTTCCGGCCCTACCGACTGGCGCAAGGCAGGCACGCCTCCCAGGGAGGGATTCAGGTTGGTTATTCCAAAAACGGCAACCCAAATGGCACTGCGAATATTTGTCCCTTAGTGATTACAAAGGCATTCTGAAACATATAGGGAGGGTTCAGGTGTTATTATTGAATGATGGTGAGAGCAAGATTGAGGATGAATGTTGACCGCAACTTTGAAATAGCTGTGGAACATATTGCGATTATTGGAATGATTTCGATCAACCCAACTCTTCAATTACAGCACCAACCAACATGCTCCCACACCTCAACCGGCCTTTTTTTGGGATTCTTGTAAATAGTTGGAACCCTTCTTGCTTCATGGGACAATTTGAATCACTACCCCCCGAGTGTATTCCTGACATTATTGATTGATTCGTTTCAGCACCAACATCCTCCCTCCGACTCCGCAACCCGCCGTCAAGGACGGCTGCATCTGCGAGCGGGAGAAGGCGCACATCGCTTGCAAGAGGTATATCGCAAATTTATGCCATTCATTCAAGAACGAGAACGTTGCCTAGATTGCAATGAGCAGCAGGGAGACGGTATAGTAAACTACAACGAAAAAAAAGAATATTGGAAGCATTAACGTAGAATTGCGGTTGCAATGTCACTAGATAGCGACGGTTTGCGAGGAGAAAAGTTCCTGCATCATGATGATGTGGTTTATGATTCCTGATTCATCATGATTCCGCTATATTCCAGATGCGGTCACGAGTGTCACGGTCGTCTAGCCCTTGTCTGCCCGCTGCACCCGATGCAGATGAATCTCATGGACCTCTCCGCCTGCCCGAACCCGCTCTGCCATTCAGTCCAACTGTACGAGGTCGTTCGCCACTGGTAGATCCAGAAAGTATACTTTCATTCGAATTTCACTGTCGTCTCACTAGATTCTGATCGCATTTCTTCTGTATGAATAGTACTGACCCTTTCAATTCTTTTTACAAGTAGTTCATCGTTTTACTAGGTAAACTTGCTCCCTTTTCCAACTTTGTGTATGTACAAATAATATCAATGACTAGCTAGTGCCCTTATGATCCTACTTCTAAGCTTTCTTAGTTCTTTGGCATGTCCCTCTCGACGCCTTAACAAGACGAAGACGAGAGACGAAGATGCCCTCGCACGGTCCTAGGAAAGTGGCCCAAACTGTTGCCCTAGATCTTCCCAATCGATGTATGACTTCACTTCGCCTAACCCATGATTGATTGTGTGTGTATGCATCGCTCTAAACTGACGAGTCTTTCCCGTACTGAATAAACTTTCTCTTTCCAACGAATTTCCAACTTTATGGTTATTCATGCTGTGGAAAAAACAAAGAGAAGAGGACAGATTTGTATTCCCGCAATTTCATATATCGGCTCCCAGTATTGATAGGCACTTGAAATTTGGATTCTGAGGCGATTTGTTTCGATTTCCACCCTAGAAACAAAATTTCAAGCCGCTACCTATACAGAGCTGAGATTTGAAATTGCGGGACTTCAAATCTTTCCTCATCTCCTTGACTTTTTCCACAGCATCAACTTTTACTGATACTACACTGATGCTAAAAAATAATGTAAATAGAAAAAATGAGAGTAAGCTGTATGTGACCCTTCAAGCCCCCCCCCCTTCAGGATTATTATTTTAACGAATAAACTTTTATCGCAAGGACGAGCAGTTTGATTGTCATAAATACGAAGATTGAATTTGCTATGTAGTTAGTAAAGTTCTTCAACAACCATCCTGAAAATATTCAGTCCAGCATTCAATTCAGTTGAACATAACTTCTGTCCGGATTTTGCCAGATTTTCGGTTTTGAAAATAAGCAAGTTCTCTGTGAAGTTACAGTTTAAGATTAAATAAAAACTTATTCAAGTAGCATATAGGTTGCATATTTGCACTCTGAAATTGACTGTATATGAAAAACTAAAGAAAAAAATTTAAACGCAACATTTTCAAACATAAATTATTAAATAATAAATACTCCTAAATACACAGAGAGCATTAAACAGAGAGCACAATTAACACAAAAAATATATAGATAGTAAACATAGAAAATTACCTGGTTCACACTGTAGCACGATGGAGCGCTCGTAATATTTGGCAATAATTTTTCCGTCGAGTCTCCATCCATCTCCAATTCAATATATAACATTGAGATATAGGGCAACATAGTTACCTGTACACACCAGTCTACCACCGGTGAACACGAAATCCGAGACAGGTTTGTTTTCTTCAAAATCAAAAGCGGTAACCCGGAGTCTTTGGCCGAGTGGACATCCATACTCGGAAATAAATCCTAACATTAATTGAGCAGTGTTTTCTCCATGCGGAAAATAGGCGCTGCATTCTAAATATGACGAACGAATGCTGAAGAAATCGTTAAACCAAACCCTTGAACCTGTCTTCTGTTTCCTGGTCTTTCTTTACAAAGCTGCTAGCATTTGCGCAAAATATCTGCAAAAAATACAATTCTTGGATCGGAACAAAATGCAAAAAGGGGTGATTTGTATTCTCAGACTTTGGGACCACAGATATTACCGATCAACAAATAGAAAAAAATCAAAAAGAAATCACCTGTGCATCATCTGGAAAATGTTTCAGCATGACTGATTCCCACCTGAATTAATACATTTTCTCAGAATGGTAGAAAATCTTCAATAGGATCTGCTGACTCTCTAAGAAGATACCTTGCTGTTTTCTCGTTACAGATCGGGGCAGTAGAGTCAATGCATACAAGTGAGCGTGCCGTTTTAGAGTACTAGAAATTTAATCTTTGTCGAGCAAACCTAGATTTGTGGTTCTGCACACCCTTGGTCTGCAGTATTCTACACCTTACCGCGAATGTCCGCAGATCCAGTGCGCCATCGCAGTATAGATATGCATCGGAATATTCATCTACATCCTCTTCATACATATAAAAAGGTTCAACATGGGGAGTTTCAAATATGGGTTTTGGTCTGTTCGCATCCAGCTCAGGATGCTCCAGGAATAGATCACGAGTAGGTGGCGGAGGAACTTTGCAGCTGGTCTCTAAAAATTGACAAATCAATATTATTTTCCACCAGAAACTGCGTGGTTTTTTCATTTTAACTAAGCATAAGTATGAACACTATATTGAAAATTAATCAACTTATCCATGATATGTCTGTACATAAGGTACTTGATGGCAAAGAATTTCCGAATTACTATTAAAAAGATTATTTATACTTGGTTCGCAAAAGGATACAAGTCGGGATGAGGCAGCATGTTCAATCGCCGTTCCATTGATATTCAATTCGCCTGAAGGATGTGAACTCAAAATAGTTTCCGTTGCAAACTAAACTGTCACAAGTAACTTCGATTCCGATATGTTGTTTGATTAGGCTATCACCGTTAACTTCAGCAACGTGAACTTGAAAACTTTTTGGGCACTTGTAGTCGAGAATTATAATATCATGTTTCGGATTGTTGAGGCTGTTTGAATCAGTCACAATGCAGTCTGAATAAATTTTAGATTTTACTAATCTCTTAAATTTAGTTAAAAATTCGAAATTTTGATGCATTTCTAACCTCAAGCTGGAACTGATTGATTACAGCTAAAATGAGGCCTATGCACATTAGTGATAAATCGACAACTAGTCATAATAAAAAAATTATGTAGCTCTTTTGCAGTATTGTAATTATAATAAAAGTAACTTCAAACAAAAAAAACTGACGTTTTCTTGAATCGGAAATTCGATTGCCGTTGTCTCCCTTCATGCACGATATCTATCAATGAAACTGTATTTTTAAAGCGTTTATATACTTCGGCAAACCATAGCATGTTCTGATATCCGGAACGAAGGATGTTCTTCGATTCTTCTGAAAGGCACATTTAAATGAAGAATTGCAAGCCTCAGCTCACTTCCGGCCATGATCATCACAGTATATTGTTGCATTAAATATAGCGAACGTTGAAGGATATAAGGGATGATACTGAAATCGCGTTCGTTTTACTAATTAACCGAACATTTAACAAATACTGTAGGATATGAGGCCGGTTGCGTAAGAATCAATCAAACCTTTGTGTTGATTGGTACATCGATTTTTCGAAAATTTGTAAAAAGAGGTTCTCGAGGGTGATGAACACCATAGTAAACTTCATTTTGCACCAACTCGACCGGTGCAGCATTGCTGCAAGCATGCTGCAAAACACGGTTTTCGCATAACTTTGTTTCGAGTCATCCGAATGGTCTAAAAATTTAACTGCGGCTTCTTGTAATCGTGAATGATCAGATCCTGAAATAATATGCATAATAATTAATCTAACACGGCTTTGAAAAAGATTATTTTAAATACCAGGCCCGAGTGGAATCTGAATTTATAACAAGGAGATGCGCCTCGTTAACATGATCATTTGGAAAAAAATATTTGTGGGTAAAAAAATCATTGTTTTTGAGAAAAATGTGGTTTTGTTCACTTCATTTTCCACCTTTGTCGGATTTATGGATGATTTCAGATGTGTTTCACTTGTTACTATATCAATTTACCGCTCCCATTTCATTCCTTGGGGTCGGTATCGAATGAAACATACCAGAAATCGTATTTAAATCATTCTAAGGAGCAAAACAATGCGAACAAAACCATATTTTTCTCAAAAACAATGATTTCTTTACCCACACATATTTTTTTCTAAATGATCGTGTTAACGAGGCGCATCTCCCGGTTATAAAATCAGCTTCCACTCGGGCCTGGTATTTAAAATAATCTTTTTCAAAGTCGTGTTAGTTTAATTATTGTGCATATTATTTCAAGATCTGATCTTTCATGATTACAAGAAGCCGTAGTTAAATTTTTAGACCATTCGGATGACTAGAAACAAGGTTATGCGCAAATCGTGTTTTGCAGCATGCTTGCAGCAATGCTGCACCGGTCGAGTTAGTGCAAAATGAAGTTTACCATGGTGTTCAGCACCCTCGAGAACCTCTTTTCACAAATTTTCGAAAAATCGATGTACCAACTCATTGTTGATTCTTACGCAACCGGCCTCATATGACACTAACTATGCAAACTAACAATTAAGTAATAATTCGACAGGCAAACGAAGTTTCCTACACCCTCCACAATTTTCGGCTTTTCATCTTCCGGCTTGGGACGATAATCGATCAAGCCGGGAATTTTGGCCCACACAGAGTCTGGGACGAGCTCATCATTATCTTCCCAACAAGACCCCGCGAAGCCTGAAATCCAATCGATAAATATATTTTTATTTTAAATAATAATAAATTCACCGCTTGAAGGAAAGAGTGCGAGGAAAATGAACAGATTCAGGACGAGAAGCTTCAATGGAAACGAAGAGTGGCCCTTCAGCAGCAATCGCAGCCATTTATAGGCCCCCGTTTCCCTATTTCGATGACAGTTAGAGCGGTGGCCTGATCAGAAGCTGCTTCATCCAAGGCGATGATCCATAGCAGCCTCTCCCTATCAGAAAGCATGCGTATTGGAGAGAAATTCGGGAGGAAGAATTTCTGTTCGAATTCGACTCGGAATGACACTTTCCTACGTTTCCTTTCGAAAATTTTGCATGCATTGCATGCAGGATAAAGATTTGTAAAAAAAACAAAGAAAGGGAGTACGGATTATTTACTAGAGTGCTTGTCAAAGTAATCCCCACGAAAGATCAACAAAACACCACCTTCCCTCCCGTTACCAACGCTAGACAGCCATAAAGTGCGAGAGTCAGAGATCACTGAAAACGGAGAGAAACGCGACGCAAAGGGGCACAGGTGAGCCCACTAGGAGTGTATCCCTCTTTTCTCCCCCTCTCTCTCGTCTCTCACACACCCTCCCGGCTTTCCCAACCATGGACGATGACTCAGTGCGTTTGTTGCGGTTTTAATTCGTTTTGCTCGATTTTAAACCGTTTTTTTTCCACAAATTTCAACCATTTTTAATCATTTTTATACAGGAAAAGATGCGGAACTGCCTAATCTGCGAAGTGCCCATCAACGAGTGCCACTTGGGCATCGACTCGTGTCGGGCGTGCTCCGTGTTTTACAAGTGAGTTATCTATTTCTTTATTATTTCACTTCTTTGTTCGAGAATTAATGTGAGAGAGATAACTGTTGGTGATTGCGCGTGACGGTGATTGCATAATTGTTGATGTTGGTGATAATATTTTATTTTTAGGAAGTATTTTATGAAGTTGCATAGATCAAGTTCATGAAAAAATGTAAGAGCAATTTTGTTTTCCCGCTTCGAGCTAGTCCAGCTTCGTTTATGTTAGCGTAGAAGTGAGAAAAAGGGTACCGAAAATGTGCGTATCTTGTGCCGCTTTTCTAGCGCATGAAACATCACACTCCCGAGTGCACTACGTACGCTTGAATTTTATGAGCTTCTCTATTCTTTTTTAAAAAATACATTTATCATAATTATTTCAGAAGAACGATAAAGCTAAACAAGGACTGGCTCAAGTGCAAGAAGGGCACGAACGATTGCATTGAGATCAGTGAGTTTATTACTATTTCAAGTCGATTTGGAGGAATAATCGATGAAAAGCGAAGGAAGTAGGCTGTAAAGCACCTTTGAAACATAACTCACGATTGTTTGAATGTTTTCGGGGCAAAGCATTTTTGGAATTCGCATACATTTAAAAGGTTTTTAAGAGGTTGTCATGCGTTGCTTTCGAAAATTTTGCAAAATTTATTGGCTCAAGTGCAAGAAGGGCACGAACGACTGCATTGAGATTAGTGAGTTGCATTTCTTATTTCAACAGGGATCCGTAGCTGCATTATTGAATATGGATATTTGACACTTTTGGTATCATCGTGAAACATATTCAACTAAAATTGACGATTATACAGAGATATTTCAAATTGAGATATAGAAGAAGAAAAATAAGTGAGTGAAATAAGTACCCGAACGATTGCATTGAGATCAGTGAGTTGTTTCCAATTATGGAGGAATAATCGATAAAAAGCGAAGGAAGTAGCCTTTAGAACGCCAAGAAGGGCACGAACGATTGCATTGAGATTAGTGAGTTATTATTTTCAAATTTAAATTTTTAACCTCGAAACCCGGAAATAATCATTTTGAGCACTCGCGACAAGCCCTTACGGAACTCTTGAAACATATCGAGATGTTTCTCACTCTTATTTTATCGGTGAAGCACGAATTTTTTTCCACTCTAATTCACACAGCGTGTCAGAGGGGGGAAAAAGGTTCATTTGTGAGGAGGAGTAATTTTTCGTCCTATCACTCTAGCGACTCTCGAGACACCGAGTCGGTCGGTGGAGAATGTCTTGAATTTCTCACAACTCTTCTCCTTTTCTCTTATTCGAATGGTGAAACATATTGTTAAACCTATTTCAACAGATTGAATAAAGGCGCAGACCAAAAAAAAGGACTTCAATACTGAGTGAAACATAGTCAAATTCCGTTGTTTTTCACCAAACATTGATTTTTTTCGGTAGTCTGCGGGAAATAACGCATCGGAGAGTTCAGATATCGAATTCAAATTTTTAGAGGTAGTGTTTGAGGCTGAAAAGTCCCGAAAAACACGCAAAAACATAACAAATCGGTCATTTTGATCACAAACCCTTGAATTTTTCGACCTGGGAGAAAGCTATCGATACGCGGTTTGTGCAGAAAGTCGGGGAAAGTCTTTTCCCAGCTTCTGATGGGCCCCGATTTTTCAATTTCGATCTCATGCCTTAGTAGCAATTAGAAACGCCCCCAAAAACACGCGAAAAGTCGCAAAATCGATCATTTTGGCTACAAACCCTTGAATTTTTCGACCTGGGAGAAAGCTATCGATATGCGGTTTGTGCAGAAAGTCGGGGAAAGTCTTTCCCCAACTTCTGATGGGCTTCGATTTGTCAATTTCGATCTCGTTAAGGAGTAATTATAGAAAAAAGCCGGCCTACCCTCTCCAAAACCCTCATTTCACGCCGCTATTCTCACTCGCGCGGCGCAGAATGACTCGGTCGAACTCCGCCACGCAAATGAGATTTTTTCCCCCGCCTGACACGCTGTGATTCACTTTTGCGGAAAATGAGTGAGCATGGATGGATAGGGATAAAGAGCCTCCAAATATCATGAATTCTTGCAGAACCAACCACCTCCTGTCGCAAGTGCCGCTTCCGCAAGTTCTCCGATGTCCTGGCCCAATCGGCGCACAAAGATGAAGTAGAGGATGAAGGATCAGTACGTATATTTAATTTATTTTGGACATCGATGGATATCATCGCGGGTAAGTTTCGTCTTGGATTGTACAATACTTTTAGGACTCAGAATCAGAAATGGAGAGGCAGCTATCGCAACCTTCCACCTCGTTTCTCGATCATGACAGGTGCATTACTGACGTTAGCTCGAGTTGAATCTAAAATTCTCAGTTTTACCCTACTCCCCTCTCCTCCTTCAAATACACCATTGCTGGACCGCATCAAGAATGGATACAGGTTTCATTGAGCACTTGTAACGAGTGATTACATTAGATTTTGAAGTCGTGACGAAACTTGGACCGTGCTTTTGGACATATTCTAGGACAGTTTAAGAATCTGTTTGCAGTCTGCTTTGCGTTATCCGCAAGACTGGCGAGATCAATCTCATACCTCCTGAACTCGTCCCGACTGAATTGCCGGTTGACAGCAAGACCACGGAATTGGTGAGTGTATTCATAGAAAGAAGATCTCTTTCTTGTATTTGTCATTATTTTTGCTAGTGGAGAAACTGCAGAGATCAAACAAGAACGTTTTATATTTCAGGACTTCTTCCCTCTGCGATACTCCCTCGTTATTCCGACATCGAAAGTGTTCGCTGGAGCTCTTTATGATTTCGGCAGCGCTACGTTTGCTGACTTTCGAGAGCTGTCGATTTTGGAGAGAGTAAGGATTCATTATAGAATACAGCAAGTGAATGGGGTTAACTATCTCTAAATAATTGTAGGTCTCGGTGATTTTATCTTCATTCAAGTACATCGTGCTGCTTGATTCGGCTTACCGATCGGCGAAGTACTTTCCGGACTGTGATACAAGGTAATATACAAATGAAGCACCTCAAAACAACTGTAAGGCACAGTAATAAGGAAATTGCAAGGAAAATGAATAGAAGATTCAAGAATAGAATTTTAACAATTTAAGATGCGCCGGATACATGTTCACTGCGAGCAACGCGGGTATCAACGCCTTCTTGGAAGACTGCCCGCATGACATCAACAGGGAGGAGGTCGCGTGGTGAGCCATCGAGTTACCAAGTTAATTTCCTGCCAAATCTAACTGATGAACAGATCATGAACAGTGAGCAAAGCCACTGTGGAGGAAAAGCCAAATTTAATTTTCATTACGTGATTCTCGTCGTCAATGAAAGAAGAAGTGTTAATGTTTTTGAAAATTTGTCATGCAATATGATTTTCAAATACATTTTACAGCGCGTTCCGTCAAAACGCCGGCAAACTGACCAAAGTGAAGGAGCATTTGAAACGGCTGGCACCTACCGATCTGGAATTCGGGATACTTTTCGGACTCTGCTTCTGGCACAACGGTTGGTTCTAAATTGAATAAAAATTGTTTTCCAAAATCATTAGACTGAGAAATAGTTTCCTTGATACAATAGATTAAAATTTTGTTAATTAATCAAATTTATGAGATATTATTTTCTAAACTATTCTATTGCAGACATCTCCATCGCCAACGAGTCCATGACCGCGATGGTGGAGAGGAATCGAAAGGCGATTACGGACGAGTTGCATCTGATGTACAAGAGGCAGGGACGGGCAGACTACGCGGCGCGCCTGGGAGAGCTGTACTGTCTGATTGCGAGTATGGAGGTGTGTTCGAATATATTTTATCGACCCTTTCCCTTTTATTACCCTTACTATCGCCGCACAACAGGGAAATCTGTTCAACAAAACTAATTGAATTTGAATGAATATCAAAGGTTGAGTTGATCCGAACAATCGCGAAACGCTAGCTAGCACGGTTATTAGAAGATTTTCATGTTTCGATATTTTCAGGAGATCTCAACACTGGCCGAGGCCGACATGGAGTTGTACAAGCTCATGAACATCTTCACTGAATTTCCGTCGAAATGAGAAATGAAGATCTGTTTCACAATTATTTTAAATAAAGTTCCATTTTAAAGTTTTCAATAATTGTGAATTGGATAGCACGTGAATTGCTCAGTGACTTTCTCAGTGATGCGAAAAGAGCTTGGCTGAAGAAATCAAGTCCCGAGTGTTACATTCTCTATCGAAAGAACGTGCGACATGTGGCAAGAGGAAAGTTCTGATGAGATGAAGAGTCAAAGATCTGTAATAGTTCACAAACGCTCACTAAATTCCGTCAAAATGAGAAATCAGATCTGTTTCATGATAACTGTAAAAAAAGTTCCTTTTAAAGTTTTCAATCGTTGCAAGTAGTTCAGCGCACGATAAAATCCTATGCCTTGCTAAAGCGTGGTTGATTCAGCGATTCAAAAAAAAGCTTGACTGAAAGCAGTCAAGTCCCGAGTGTTGCATCGAAAGAACCTGTGACATGTGGCATCTGGGAAGACGAAAGATCTGATGAGATGGAGAGTCAAAGATCTGTAATATCGTAGTTCACAAAAGCTCACTAAATTCCGTCGAAATGAGAAATCAGATCTGTTTCATGATAATTGTAAATAAAGTTCCTTTTATAGTTTTCAATCGTTGCAAGTAGTTCAGCGCACGATAAAATCCTATGCCTTGCTAAAGCGTGGTTGATTCAGCGATTCAAAAATAGCTTGACTGAAAGCAGTCAAGTCCCGAGTGTTGCATCGAAAGAACATGCGACATGTGGCATCTGGGAAGACGAAAGATCTGATGAGATGGAGAGTCAAAGAAAGGATAAAAGAACAGAAGAAAGAACGTTCTTAGTCACTCCGATCAGGCGCTCTGTTACATCCATGAGACTCGCAACATGCGATTTAAAAGCCCGTCGAACCTCTGTTACTTACGTTAAAAAGATCTTTGTTACTTCTAATATACTGTTCAATGCCAGTTTTGTCACCTGATTTCGCACTTCCAGCATGCGTCCCACCCTTATCCTTCTCATCTCCATCGGTCTGGCAGCTGCAGCGCCCACGCCTTCAGCTGCTCCAGCGGCAACTACGCCTCCCCACTATCAGGAGGTAACTGCATTCAAATATCATCATTCACGCATCTCACACTCCCTCTTCTCCTTCTCTCCGCATGCCACCCACCTTATCTCTAATTAGGCTATGGAAGGCTATCCGAAGATAAGCAAAGTCCACAAACCACACAAATTCTCTGGAAAACTGTCTGGGAAATTCATCAAGTAACATCTTCAGGAAGCTCGTGCATTCTTCGGAAAGATTATGAATCTGGCGGCGAAGCACCAGGTGGTCGAGCGTGAGTAATTCATTGTTTTCTTATTTCACTTCCTTTCCCTATGTACTTTACACCATGGCGAGTGGTGGTCTGATCCCACCATTTGAGTCATTCATCCATCAGAATATTGATTTTTTGTGTACGACCTCCTTGCTTCAGATCCAAATCCATTCGTTACACAAGGATGATTTTATGACAGACAGTTACTCTTTATTTTAGTCTTTGATCGATGGCAGGGTGAGCAATATTTTTTCAGTGTATGACCTCCTCGCTGCCAAGGCGGAGGATCTGTTTCCGGGAATTCTCGGTGATCGTCGGGAGGCAATTCGCGAGATGTTTGCCAGCTACATTGCCGCTGCTGGTCAGCAAACGAAGGTGTGATCTACCTGCTCTCCTCCACCCTTCCTTCTCTCTTCCTCTCAGACAATCGATAGCTCGCTAGCCAGCACATTTCGTTTGCTGACTATTTCAAACGCACGATAGTCTTGTTTCCCGCCTTACAGGTCGTTCTCTACCTGCAGATCCGCGAACAGCTGTCCCAGCAACTAGGCGTGTATATCCAGAAGAAGTGAGATATTTAGTGGTCGATAAACTGCAGCTCTATTTTCGACTTCTTCGCATCAACGATTCACTTCTTTCCAGGGCGGAAGTCGAGCTGAGCAGAGACGCATTCGTATTCCTTGAGCAGGTAATTAATTGATATATGTTCCTCCCATTCTAAGTTCCTACCGAAAGGCTCATACCAGCCTCTTCTTGCTTGACATTCAGAAATCATGCTCAACTCGCTTACATCGTGTTCTTTTCAGTCTTTCCTCAAGATCGACTCTCCCTCCACTAGCCCCAAGCTGGGTCAGCTGTCTGCCGCGGTGAGAACTCATTCACACACTTTGTCCTATTTCCTACCCCACTTAAAAGAGCTGCATGATAAAAGTTGCCAAATGAAGAAAGCGATTATTTTTTATTTTATTTTTTTGAAAAGTGTCGATTATAATAAACTTCCTCTCTCGTTTTACGGTCCAATGAAACACTTCCATTCCAGGTAGTCGACTTCCGCACCCGCTACACCGCCCTTCCCCAAGAGACCAAGGACTCTCTCCTCAAGGCCTGCCCCATTGTCGGCCGTCTTCAGGAGGTTCAGGTGAGAAAAACTTTCAAGATTTATCAATCTGCACCTAGGGTTGTAAGAGTATAGACTGAAAAGAGTGATGGGGCAAGATTCATGTGTGACTCAAAGCAAAAAAAATACGAAATCGTCGGCCGTCTTCAGGAGGTACAGGTGAGAAATTATGCACACGGATTCATTTTATTCTGAACGACATATCATTATAAAGTTACAATTTCACTTGAAATAGCATCTGAGATCTTTCGTTTTTGATCAATCTGCACCCATGTCTGAAAGTGTAGAGTGGAACCAAGAATTTCGAAAACGATTTTTCGATAATCCAGAAATCTTTTTTTATGATAAAGGTGTATCCACGTCAGCTGTATCCACGTCAAACGGTTTTACAGACGTAGGTAGGGCCCAGTGGTAATGCCGGTGGTTGTCATTTGCTGTACCGACATTCCCATGTTTCCCCATCCGAAGTGTTCGTTTCAGGCCTACGTCAAGGTGATTGACGCCATCGCGCGCAATTCGAAGGAAATGTGCGAGGAGCTGCCCGGCTTCGAGCCCTGCGATATGATGATGAAGTTCTTCTGAGTTTTCGGCTTCAAAATCCAATCCGAAGAAGAACGGATCTTTTCACATCCATAAGTACTTCTTGCACAAATTCTGCTCTAAAACCTCACATCCATACATAATTCAATTGTTCGCAAGAATCATCAATAAAGCTTACTTTTTACCGATTCCAGTGAACCTAATGAAATTGTGACAGTGAGCAACACGAAAGGAATGTGCGAGGAGCTGCCCGGTTTCGAGCCGTGCGATATGATGATGAAGTTCTTCTGAGTCTAGATAGCAAACACACGTATCCATCCATGTTCACACATGTTCACACATACAAGATAGATTGTTCACAACTGTAATACACTTGCCCTTAATCTATGATTTTGATCAATTCACAAGATGTAAAACTGTCGCTCGATAAAAATGATTGACTCAAGCCAACTCGAAGGGAATGTGCGAGGAGCTATACTAATCACACCCATCCATACTAGTTATATAGTTCACAACTATTATACTTTCGCGCTACTCGTAATCGATTCAATTGAGTAACTTCCATAATGTAATACTAGGCATACCACCTGATAAAACTGATAAAATGTAATTTTTTTGGATTTTAACACATTTATCAAGAGTAGGCTCTGTTGTGCATGACAGGCCATTCATGACTTCTTGCTTGTCTCAGAAAAGTGGGTCCGGCAGTTCGCATGAAGAGATCCTTCCATCTTGCGTTATAAAATGCGTTATAAAATGTAATACCAGCTGATAAAACTTGGATTAATGTTAATTAGGAAGAGGCTAGATCGATTTTTGCCACCCTGCTACTGAGCAACCGTGATGAGGATTCGATTAGGATATTAGTTCGGAAAATAAAATAATAGCACAGCGTGTCAGAGGAAGAAAATTGCGGCAAACGAAGAATCTCGTTTCATATTTTCTGCTCTCTTATTCCTCCTCTTCCGGAGCGAACAGAGCTGTCTGTTCGAAGAGAGAGAGGCCAAGAAATTGAAATAATATCTAGTGAAATCGAATATGTTTTATATGTTTCCGTGAAACATATTCGATTTACCCAAATAAATTTCAAATAATTTTCAAAAAGTTGTTCGTGCACACTACAACTTTTCCAAGAGCTCGTTAATGAAAACCCCCACACCCGTATTATTTTCGGAATCATGAGAAGAACATCTAAAAAATAGAGCACTCGGATTTTTAACGATAATGGGATTTTTTCGAGAATTTTGCGATCTTAACCTATAATCTTAAAATTCTCGAAAAAAGTCCACTATCGTTAAAATTCCGAGTGCTCTATTTTTTAGATAATCTTCTCAGGATTCCGAAAATATTGCGGGTGTGGGGGTTTCCATTTACGAGCTCCTGGAAAAGTTGTAGTGAAGATGGTTTTACTAAAATATTTTTTTAAAATATTCAAATTTATCTGATCAGTGCACAACCGGTAGAATGCCCTCTAATCTCACAGATAAATATCCCCTTTATATCAAAATCGTACATTTCGGTCTTATCAGTGAGATACGGGATAGGTTTCACAGATTTTATTTAACCATTGTCACGCACAATGGTTTGCCGCTGAGAACAAAGGATTTTTTCTCGCTGACACGCTGTGAATAGTTTATCGAAAATTCAAGCAAAAAAAGCCAATAATCAATGAAACATTTTCAGCTTGCTCAGTTTCATCCCCATGTTTGAGTCTGCTCCGGGACATTTATTGAGTTCGCCCTTCATATCACAGGTTGGATCGTTTGCCATGAGACCTGAAAACGGATTGACGCATTTCCGATGACTACTTGAAGTAAATGTGCGATTGAAGGGTGATTCCCAAAATGATGACATACCAGCTCTGGAAACTCCACAGTAATATTCGGCGCCCTCAGGCCCGCAACTGGGCAGGTAGATCCAATACATGCAGTCAAGGAAGGCATTGTAGCCACTGAAATATTGCTTGTGAGGATAGTTCTTGCTACGAAGATAGGAATAATGAGGGTTGCATTCTTTCATTATCCATCTCTTTCGTGATCTCATCGGTTCTGGGAGCTATGAACGATCGTTTCTCGACTGATAAGAGGTCGGTCTATTGGATAAAGATGGCACCCAGTCGGCACTAGTCGCCACACATCCCAAGTTGGGTTAACAATTCGGAAATCGGAAAGACCGAAATTTAATTTGCAAAATCACTCTTTTTCCGGAATGAGAGTCGAACAATGGTCTTTCTTTTTCGGAATAGTTTCGAAAAATCCATTGTTCGACTCTCATTCCGGAATAATAGTGATTTTGCTCATTCTATTTCGGCCTTTCCGATTTCCCAACGGTTAACCCTAATCTCAACATCTACCGTGGCAGTACCACCGTCAAGTCTTTGCTACAGCACCCGCAGTGTCCGAAATCGATAACATCCTGAGGCTTGGCAGCTTCACACGCGTCAGAAGCGTCTTGACCTCCCGAGAGACCGGACTGCAGGAGGCAGTTGTACTCCCTTAGAAGCACTGAAATATTATTTTGAAATATTATCTTGAAATCAGGAGGTTTAGACGTTTGAAAACAAGAAAAATAGCTTAGAAAAATAGAAAAATAGCTTAAGCTTATTGTTAGAAAAATAGAAGGACTGAAATATGTTAGAAGGACTGAAATATAGAAATCAATAAACGATACTCGGTAATAATCGACATAGTGTTGTCCTCTCGTGTTGTCACATGCACTACTGAGACGAAACCACAAAATATTGAAATTGCTCTTGAGATTTGGAGCTTTAGACGTGTGAAAAAAAGAAAAAAAACTGACGCTCCAGTCCTCTAGTAGAGCATTCATATTGAGTGACGTAGAGATCAATCTTGTAACTGTCTGCGTCAGAAATGCTCTGACCTGAAGTGTACATCAAGATAGGACGAGGGACAAGATCAACTCACCCATTCGAGTGAACATTTCGACGGTGATGCAATCCCAGTTGGGCTGAACACACTTGATCAGAGCATTTCCGATGCTGCAAAGGAAGGAGAATCACTTTAGTCTAGCTATGAAGTGATTGCGAACTACTTTGCAAATACAGTGAGAAATTTTACAATGAGAAAAAAAGTGTGTGTTTATGCTAAAGATATCTGGTCGGGTTCACATTATGACCGCTTATGTTATGGAATAATAGCGATTTCCTCGGAAATCCCAGAATATACAGAAGGCCCAATGGAATCATCACACTGATAAGAGAGATGGTCAAGTGATGAAGTGTCCTGTCCTTTGAGATAAAGGGCTTACTTAATAAAAACAACTTACTCGCACACTTTATTCTGCACTCGCACTCCCTGCTGCTCGAACCAGCCCATTCTCACTCGGTGGAAGTCCCAGTACTCCGGAATCGTAGATGGAGTGGGAAGGGCCATTCCATAGGCTGCAATTGTGAATTTGAGGATCATCGATCTACATCGACGGACATCCGTTTCTGGAACAATCTCGCAACATTTCTTGTACATTTGCAAATCAACGGAAATAAAAAAAATGAATGAATGAATGAATGAATACAGAATGGAAAAAACAAGACCATCGAAGAAAGTGGAGTAGCACTGCAGGACGGCATCGAATTGCGCGCTCTGGCATCCTGCAGCGAGAGAGGAGGGAAGGAGGGAGAGGAGGAGGATCGCTGAATTGGGCTAATGTTAATTAGGATCGTGTTTGCAATACGTACCTGAAGCAAGCCGCATTGTTTGAGGAAGAATCGTGGTTTACTCGGAAATTGCAGAACAATATATAGGAGACCAAATGGAATCATCATCACACTTCATCACACTGATAAGAGGGTCAAGTGATCAAGCGTCCTGTCAAAGTTCGTTGAGATAAAGGGCATACTCGCACAACTTTCAACACCGCCAGAAAGGAGGGTACTCTTTGTTGTGATCGAACTGAAAAATAACTTCAGTACACATGCGAAAATGGGAGAGTCGCGATATGTTTCAGAAATATCTCAAATTTCTTATCATATTTTCTAGTGGGAATTTGCAGTTGGTTCGTGTCAGGATTTTGGCGCGAATCAAATTTGCATTTTTCACCTTTTTCAGGAGAGAGGTTTAGAAAAAGGGGTTCAGAATGCGGTGCTGAGAGAGATGAACTCATTAATCCACGCTGTAGAATTTGTGAAGAGAACATTATGTACGTGACTTGATAAGGATAATGGAAAGAGAATTGGAGACTATCACGTAACATTCATCATCCACAAATCATGGGATGTACTAAAACACTCAGATCCTCTCTAATTAGTGAGAAGAAGGAAGGAAGGAAGGAAGGTTTCATCCAGACAATTCTTCGGGCTGATTATGAATATCGTAATTCGCTGGAAATACATAAAATTTCGATTGATCAACTTGAGAAGCTATTTTAAATTCTAACGACGCAAATAATATGAAATATAGACTTGTATTTATTCATCTCGAATACCATAGACGCAATACATGATATGCACAATGCACGCGAACACTATCGTATACACCGAGTAGCAATAGACGATGGATGCATCCACCACAGCTCCGTTGGTGTAAACTATTATCATGTTGAGGTCAGGGCGGAGGCAGATGTGGTGGAAGAGGACGGCCTAAAATGTGAACATTTGCTTCATCCGTGCAATACGTTAATAGGCATGCTACTTAGGGGATGAAATTAGGAATAGGAGTTTTGTAAACTAACCAGAATCAGAAAGGCATTCGCAGCAATTGCCCGAACATTTGTTTCCCTAGCTTCATGGGCGGGTGCCTAAAATGTCGTTCTGCTTACAATTAGTGTATCTCCCATTTCATTGTCGTTCCCCACCTCCGCATTATCCATCGTGTCGTTAGCTACTGGCGAATTCACGGTAGGATGATTCGGAAGGACTTCATGATCATCAGCATCGACTTCATTCGCAGCACCTTCGATGTTCGCTATCTCATCAGATGCATCTGAATAGTGAGAACCATTCATCAGTGAGTAATCAATCCCGGTGGACTAACCTATCCGCTGTTCTTCGTCCTGTTTCGGCTCCACTCCAGCACTCATTCTTCGAAATCTGAAATTAAATTCGTTGAGAGAAGAAGGAAAATAGAAACTGCTATGAAATACGGATGACTATAGTTTCAACCAAAATTTAACAAGAGAAAATAACAATAATAGGCATGAGGAAGCAAATAAGGGTTATCACCTGATACTTCTTCTCTTTTTCTCAACACGCTTCCGCCAATCACGAGAGACACTCGAGAATAGGGCTTTGGATGAAAAAGGATGGGGAATTTTTTTCTCATCTGTGCCCGCTTTTCGAAAGTGAACGCAAAATGAGGAGACAAATTCTCCTCCCCCCCCATCCACATCCTTCACTGCTTTTACGCAACATATAAGATTCGCTCGTGATAGGCGACGTCATCCACTTGAGATGTTTCGCCGTCGTGATCGCGTGGTATAAAACGAGGTAAAATGAGGAATTTGAGCAATAATTGAAAATGCCATCGCAGCCACTTTCGACAACATTTTGTGTACAATTTTCATGAGTTTGCACCGTGACCGTGGGTTGAGCTGTGCTCACTTGACATTACAATTTCCTCCCCATCCATATAAGGGAGGGTGAATACAAGGGTTCGGAACCACCAACTAGTTGAGCGTTTTTTTTGTGAATTGAAGTGGTTCAATTGTAAGAAAACTAACGTTAAATGCAAAAGTTGAACCGGTTGTCAACTTTTGCAACGCTCAACCAGTTGGTGGTTTCGAACCCTTGTATTCACCCTCCCTTATATCATTCCTTCCACGTCTTCTCTATTCCTCCGTATTTCTCTCGGCTCATCCCTCATCATATCAAATGTTGCTAGGGTAACGAATTCCTAGAGAAGTCGCCCGGAAAGTTTTGTCCATCTATCAGAGAGCGAGTTTTCACCTAGAATGACGGATCAGGAGCCGGTACTCCGACAGGTACGTTATCTATAGAGATCGAAATACCGGTAATCGTCTACTCATTTCACGTACTCTCTCACCGGCCAGAGAGGCGAGAGAGTGTGTGAAATGAAGAGACGGCGACCTGTATTTCTCTCTCACCGCCCCCTCTCATTTTTCGCTCAGGTAATTTCGAGACAAGAAACGTCTCATCCTCTTCAAGAGGAGCTTCGTTCTATTCTTCGGGCTAATCCGGTTATAATGGAGCTGGTCCAGCAGCATATGCAAGAAGCGGACTACGTATCGGAGGTTAGTGAATCAAGGTCGAAACTAGAGTCTAGTTTCGACTACTAATTTTAGCACAACTATGATATTGATACATACGAGTGGCAGTTGGAACACGTGGAAGCTCGCCTGCGAATGATCGCTGCTAGAATTGAGGTATGCTCGGGACTACAGTCTAGTTTCATATTTTAATAATCTCAAACACAACTAAAGTTCAGGAGAAAGAACAGGATTTGCTCCACTGTTTTGTCATGCTCAGAGAGCGTTCCCATGTCAATCAGGAGCCAATGCTCATACGTGTAAGACTGATCAGGGTTATGGTAATGACTGGCTAAACGATATTCTAAACGTGGCAGGTTTAGCTCCTCTCCCCTAGCTCTTCCCTAGTTGCGAGCGAGAGAGCATGTGGAATGAAGAGAGTGCTTCCGATCTCAGGGGCATGGAGCGTAGGGGGAGCTAAACCTGCCACGTTTAGAGTATCGTTTAGCCAACCCTAGTAATGGCGTACTTGTCTCGTTATTTTGCTCGCTCTCTCATAACCAGTGAGACAGCACGATGAGACTGATTCGTCAACCTGACAGCCCTTAAAGAAGGCGTCCCACGAACAGCGCGGGCGACTATGCAAAGTGAGGAATGAGAGGGACGCTCTCCTCATTTTGCACGCTCTCTCGCTCGTTGCCTGCGTTTCAGGGTCACTTGGAACGCAGCCAACTGCTCGTATCTTAGTTCAAACGAAAATTAAAAACATGGGAGTTTCGAAAGTGTTATCGGGTAGTCACGACACATCATCTTACATCGAGAACTCAGTTAGCCAGATATTCGTGGGACGCCTTCTTTAATCCCCGTCATAATAATATCATTGCGTTTTGTTCAGATGACTCAGTCGCTTGTTCGCGAGTTGGAAGAATCGAATGCAAACAACAAAAAGGGTGACGCTATATCGAAGCTGATTCTCAAAGAGATTGAGACGGTGTGGGCTAGTGATGTCAATTCAATACCCAATACTTGGAGTCAATACCAATTAATTGGGTAATTGGTATTGGGTTGACCAATTAATTGACTTTTATTCCTCATTTTCCGAGAGAGTGAGCGGCCGTAAAGTCAATTAATTGGGTATTGGAATTGGCCAGCCATCCCTAGTGTGGGCAGTGCAATGCACCAATAATCTCTAGAGCTCGAGAAATGACCCGCCGTCTCTTCACTCCTAACGCTCTCTCGCCCCTCGAGCGGGCGAGAGGGTGTGCGAACTGATAATCGTATACAATTCAGACAAAAGAAGGTCGTGCTGAGCACGTGAAGGTTGCTGTGGAATATTGGGATAAGGTTGAGGACCTCTTCAAGGAACTCCTTTCCGACTCGTATGCAGCTGAATATTATGATTGTTGGTGAAGTTGTTGTTTATTTTAATAATTGCATCGATTTATATTGTTATAAAAAAATTCATGTGCAAGTCGTATGAAAATACTCGAATATAGAAACTATAAACATGAGGGCGCAAAATATGTTTTCTTTGCTATCGAAAAGGCTATATTTCAGTCCAAAAACTGGTCGTGGAAGCAGTTGTTGATCTGGAAGATGAACAGGCTGCCGAAGATGCTCGAGTCATAGATGAGGACAAGGAGAACCAGAATCGGGCTGATCGACTATCCATTAACTTACCCTAACAAACCTTGATATATGAGACGAATCGCGAGAGAATCACCCACTTTCGAGGCTAGGTGGCGGTATACAAAACATATGTCCAATCCGGCTCAAAAGTATATGGCAAGTACTTTTTACAATGCTCTTTCAAACTGCGCTTCGGAAATTTGAATATCGATTTTTATTTTCGAGTTACGGTAGATCAAAGATCAACCACTGACTCATTTTTCATGAAATACGCCTCACTAAAACAATCATAACTCGCTTCAAAATAAAGATTATTTCTCATTTTAAGTTGCCATGGATAGAAGGAAGCTCGAACAACATTTCGTGATCGAAAAACTCAATCCTGGTAGGTGCGCTCATGCGGAGCGGTCGGATGACCGAAAAAATGGTGTAACTATGGGGATACCGATTTCCCCAAAAAGCGACTATGATTTTTATAAAGTACCTATATATGCCTCAAAAATCACCAAAGGGCAGGGAATTCTGAGGGTGGAGAAAAAAAAAGGGCGCATTTATGTCTCTCGGATCGCAGACGAGTTTCGTAATGAAAAGTTCTTTACGTTCCTTTTGAACCCAAATGTGCTCAAATTTATTGGAAATTATCTTTAAAAAACATTTAAAACGTTTGCCACACTTTGGATGGTCTAAATTTGAAGAGAAAGTGTGATTTTACTCTTTAATTTTCTTCATTTGCATGGGGGCTTGAAATGGAGCTCTTAATGTTTTTATGTGATTTAAAAACTGCGCTAGGGTAACTTTTTGGTGTAGAATTCGAAAATCGACACTAGAAAGTCGTGTCTTCAAAACCCACCCTTTTGCAGATTCACACCCCTCTAAGACAGGGAGTTCGTGCGAACTCATGAACACGGCTGAAAATCTATGCATTTGATAGTGAATATTAATCTCGACGATTTTCTTTTTCTTTTTTTTGTATCACTTAAATAATATAAAATTATTATTTGTTTCATCTGTATGTTTTTGTCGTCATTGAAGATACCGAAATCGATCAAATGCCCTCTGGCCACGCTTCGATTATAACCACCCATCCGTTCTCTTGCTCTGTCTGCATTCCGACAAGTTCATGAATCATCCTTCCAATCTCTAGATCGGATGATCTTCCTAATCGGCGTCTAGACCTCTAAACAGTATGGTTCTCGGTCGTCACATGCCCTATCTCTTTTCCGTTGCTTCTAATTGCAATATTGTTCATGTTTTAGTAGTTTTTTTTCAGATGGTGACCAAAGTTAAGCTTCAGAAACAGAAATGTCTTAAGCAGTATGGTGATCTTGTCGTATGCGAGGTCGATGCGCAAATGAATCCGCGTTAGTTTTTTGTCTATTGTTTTTTAAATATCTCTTGAAATTCTTAAAACATGTATTAACTAAATTTCAGTGGGACAAACCGCTCAAGATATTTGGAACACAGCAGGAAAAGAGCTGATTGAATTTCGACGTGAGAGCGTGACCCTTCCCCTACAAGAAGGTTCGATTCTGAAGTCGCGTCCCTTCAAGGTCAAGTCACATTTCAAAGGTAAGCTGCGAGTGAGAGGAAACAATGCATTTTGTTTTTAGAAATTATTCACTTCGTGATGCCAATCTTCGAAGAACCTTCTGCTCTGACTTCTGAAGATCGTGAAAAATTGAAGAAATGCTACGATAAACTATTTTCGAAGGCTGCTGAAATGAAGACAAAAAAAATAGTCAGTTTTAAAATGCTATCGCTAAATTTAACCCTTGCGTTTTAGGTAATTCCGTTTCTTGGCATAGAACGGAATCAAAAAAAATACGAAATCAATACTTCTGATGCAGTCAATATTGCATTTACTTCGGCGTTCGCAGCGGCTGGAATGATGAAGGTAAGATAACAATGGCAGCATTATCTAAAGAAATTTTAACATCAGCATTCCGGCGAAATTCTCTTCACGGCTTCAACGGATGAAGTGTACGATTTTGCTCGAACACATGAACTATACAAAAACAGGAAAAATCAGGAACATATGGATTCCATTGCAAGGTAAAAAATATTATTATATTTGCTGAACTCAATTGCTTTATATTAGATAAAAACTGTCATTCATTTTTCTTAAGGTCATGCTGCATTAGTGAAACGGAAGAACTGAATACAAGACTTGCAAAGTGTACAGGAAAACACCTCAGGTATATTTTCTTGTTATTATTAATTATACCCTCTCTTGTTAAGTTTGCTCTCGATAATCGGCAAAAAAGAGAACAACGTATCTGACCTACACGGCTGTATACACGAAGCGGATATGATTATGTCTCGTATCGGACAGTTCGACGTTGACTGGTCTAGCAAAGTGAGCAACAAACTCTTTTACTCAATGACGAATGAAATGATTTTGTTTTAGGAAGCTGCCAATTATGAAATATGCGAGCAGCATCTGAACATTTTGCTTCGTGGCTGGAGAAATCCATTCTGGAGAAATTTCAAATTTCGAGATGGGAATTATGTTTGTTCCTTCCCCGATCATCAAGGTGTGCAACTAGTGCGTATTATTTGGTAAACGAAAATTGCAGGGATACCGCCGACTTTAAACCGGCACGGAATGAACCAGGTTAATAAAGCAGACAGTATCCGATGGATGAAAAAGAGAGGAACGGTTCTCAAAGTCGGAACACGTGTGTTTTCTAATATTTTTTCTCCACTTATTTGACGCATTTCAGCAATTTGCCAAGACGATGCTCATATCCTTCGTGGACCCGATTTCGATCAAATCGATGAAGAAGAGTACACTCCTCGAACCACCACACCCACAACGCCCAGGACACCCATCACTGCGAGTAATGTAGTCGAAAAGGCGGTAAGAAGCCTTCTAACAGCTGTGAATGGCGCTCGCAACGTGGCCCGCAGAAAGGTAGACATGCAACAGAACAAAACTTGTGAAATAAATATTTTTTTAAGGATTTCTCCATTCTATCGGATCGACAGCAGCGCGAGAAAGTGAGACTAGTTAAGAATTCATTGCACGCCATGTGTGAAGTTGTTGCTCCTGACGCCAAGGACGATCTAATTGGACGAATTGTCAACGGGGAGAAAATTACGGTTTGTACATTCTTTCTGAAAAGTAAAATGCTGAAATTTCAAGCCAGTGGACAGTTGTGCACCGATCAAGAAGTTGCTGACTGACGCTGCTGATCTTTACGAACGAGCAGACTCTAAACTGCATCGTCTTTTCATCCTATCGAGCGTCGCTCAATTTCCTCTCCCTTTGGTAAGCGAGATAAGGAAAGACTAGAAAAATCTAATTCATTCAGCTTCAACAATATTTCCATGGATTAACTGATTACTACCATAAGAAGGCTCGAGATTTGGTAGTGAGAGGGACGGTGGATGATGTTAAACGCCATATTCTCGTTAGATACGATGAAACGAAATTAGACAAGCTGATCGAGTTTATTCTGAGGTTTGAGAGTCAAATAATTCCATATTCAGTATCTCGTTTAGTCCACTCGTTGCACTCAATCTGCCATTTGATGAAAGACAAGAAAAAATGGACAATGGATCAAAGATGCCAATGCCGAATATACAGCGACTGCAGACCATCGATGAAGTATACAGAATGTACCTAATTGTAAGTCTCGCATTCAATCAACATTTTCAATTTTTAATTGTCAACAGTGGCTGGAACAAGAAGGGATTCCTGAGCTGGCGTTGAAAGAGACTACTGCTAAATACATAATCAAACTCGTTGCTCCAACCCGAAGGAAGAACCTTACTTGTGTAGATGAGAAAATTGCTGATGGAATGAAGGTTCGTGTTATCCTGTCTTCTTGTCACACTATCACTATTCAGGCTTTTGATGAACTTTTCTCGTCCGTGTCAGAATTGATGAAGGCAGGGCATATCGACAAGCAAACGGCTGATAATTTGACCAAACATCTTCAATCCGGAAAGGCGTATTTGCGCGGAGACTTCAAGGTATTATTATCAAAACAATTAATTGCCAAACAAATCTAATATTTCAGGTTCACGTAACAGTTCAGAGTAATTGTGCTGATCACTGTGCCACTTTTGCTCTCTCCGATCCAGATTCTCCTGATTGAAGAAAGAAGAAAGAAAGCATGAAGAAAGCAAGAGGGAAAGATGGAAAACTGATTATCTCACCGAGAAACAGACTTTCTATCACTCAAATCAAGTCTTTAATCAGAGGTTTACTGAAGAAAGAAGAAGAACCTTCCACATCAGTGAAGAAGAAGAAGCCCCCTACCACCCCGAATGATTCTATTGATGGATCGAGTGATGAAGAATCAGATGGTGAAGAGCATTTCAGCGATGATAGTGATGATGATGAAGAGTTTGTTCGAGCTCTCATTCTCGACCACAGAAATGAAATTTTCGAGAAGGAAGAGAATCCTGAAGGAAGAAAACGCAAAAGTGTGGGAAAGTGACTATTGCTATTGCACCAATTCTGAATGATTCTATTAATTATTGTTAATGAAAAATGATAAAAATATTCGAAAAAACAGTTTATTACACAGATCACATTACAGTGCCGACAGATCAGAAGAACAAATGGATGACTAGAATGGAGGGGGGATTTTGATCAAGTTCGTTATTGAAGAGACGAAAATTTCAAACTCGTACAAAATTCTTCAATGAAGAGATGATTGCTCTTCGTTTTCGTCACAAATATGTTAAATTTGTCGAGATCTTTAAAATTCACTATCAAATGCATAGATTTTCAGCCGTGTTCATGAGTTCGCACGAACTCCCTGTCTTAGAGGGGTGTGAATCTGCAAAAGGGTGGGTTTTGAAGACACGACTTTCTAGTGTCGATTTTCGAATTCTACACCAAAAAGTTACCCTAGCGCAGTTTTTAAATCACATAAAAACATTAAGAGCTCCATTTCAAGCCCCCATGCAAATGAAGAAAATTAAAGAGTAAAATCACACTTTCTCTTCAAATTTAGACCATCCAAAGTGTGGCAAACGTTTTAAATGTTTTTTAAAGATAATTTCCAATAAATTTGAGCACATTTGGGTTCAAAAGGAACGTAAAGAACTTTTCCTTACGAAACTCGTCTGCGATCCGAGAGACATAAATGCGCCCTTTTTTTTTCTCCACCCTCAGAATTCCCTGCCCTTTGGTGATTTTTGAGGCATATATAGGTACTTTATAAAAATCATAGTCGCTTTTTGGGGAAATCGGTATCCCCATAGTTACACCATTTTTTCGGTCATCCGACCGCTCCGCATGAGCGCACCTACCAGGATTGAGTTTTTCGATCACGAAATGTTGTTCGAGCTTCCTTCTATCCATGGCAACTTAAAATGAGAAATAATCTTTATTTTGAAGCGAGTTATGATTGTTTTAGTGAGGCGTATTTCATGAAAAATGAGTCAGTGGTTGATCTTTGATCTACCGTAACTCGAAAATAAAAATCGATATTCAAATTTCCGAAGCGCAGTTTGAAAGAGCATTGTAAAAAGTACTTGCCATATACTTTTGAGCCGGATTGGACATATGTTTTGTATACCGCCACCTGGTGGTCGATTCTCTCGTGATTCGTCTCATATGATTTATGTACCCTGAATCTCCCCTGCCTCTCCTCCACCCAACTGCCTGAAAACTGCAATAAATACGAACTATTTTGTGTATGGTACTTGAATATCTGAAGATGATCGCATTGAAAACTTGCATTATGTATAGATGGTCGTTGATGATCAGGATGAAGAAGATGCTCGAACCATCGATTGGGACAAGGAGAACCAGAATCGGACTGATCGACGCTTAATTAACATTCCCTAGTCCTCTGCCTGTTCATCTGCTTGTATAAATATATTTTCACCTTTTGGGTTTATTGAAAAAAATAACATTGATTTTAAGAGCAGAATATTAGATTGTAAAACTATATGTAGAGAGTAGAGACTCACTTCATACTCTCCATTATTTCTCATTTCTTGATCCTCTGGCATTGCTTGATGAAATTATCTTCAGATAGCCTCTGGTGTGAATTAGGTGCGCTAATGCAAATTGGCGTCAATTGAAACGGTCCAACTCCTTGACCAAGACATTCATTCTATTCTGAAGAACGGCATGTCAGACGCTAGCCACGACTGCACCTCTGACGCAGAATCTTCCTACGAGGATATTGGTTAGTATCGTGAGATTATTTTCCATTCCACTCGTATCTGACTTTTGACGAACGTTCGAGGGGCGGAGAAGGGAAGAGGCCGGGAGGAGGCGGTATATTAGTGTTCTCCTTCCTCTCTCCCAGACAATCAATAGCTCGCTAACCAGCACATCTCATTTGCTGAGCATTTGAACCGCACGATACTTTCATTGAATACGCAAGATCAGCACTAGATTCTATAGTGTCGATACTGTTTCATTTACTCTCCCACTGGTCGCAAATTCTGAGCTGAACTGATGGCGTTTTCTTCGGAACTTCTTCGTTTTTTGGCCCAGTCAACAACCGCTCCGAATGTGGAAGGGGTGGGGAATGAGAATGGTAGGGAAAAACAGAAGAAGTGCCTTTTCTTCATTCGAGAATATCAATTTCTACTCCAACTGCATTCGAACCCAACCTTTTTCTGTGGATCATAGATACTAGTGTTCTGTTTCCTTATTAAAAAAAACATTTTCAGATCATTACACGGAAGTGGTCGAAACGAAAGAAGTGCTGACTGAAGTGCCTCCGAGAGAATCAGCTGCAGTTGTGGAGAGCGCCCCTGCTCCAGACGGAGCCAATGAGAATCACGAATATTCTACATCGAAAACTCACTCGGATTCGGGATCGACGTGTGAGCCTTCGAACGACTCCTCAACGTTGAAGGATTCCCTGGAGACATCGCCAATGAGTACGCCCGAAGACGCCCCGACGACGACTCCTTCTGACGTCACCAGTGTTTCTCCTGTAATGGAGGAATCCACGAGGGTGCCTTCCGAATCATCGTCAGCGATGAATCCGGAGATGACAAAGCTCATTCAACAGCAACTTCTGCTGCTTCTTCACGCGCACAAGTGCATGATCAGGGTGAGTGTATCGAGACTACAGTGTAGTTACGTCTTCTTGTTCTTAAAAAAATTATTGTCGTAGCAAATCAATCATATACTGTGAGAATCAATGCCGTAGCAAAACTATTCGACGGACAAGGATGTAGCGAGTAAACATCGGAACACTAAAAGGAACACTAAAATCGGATGTCATGCTGTGCCTAGTTTTGATGACATCATATTTTCGTTTCACTTTTTTACTGAAAATTTTATTTTTTATTAATTTATTATGAGTTGCATTCATAATCAGTTAAAAAAATGAAATGAACTGCGAATTTAACCAAAAGTTGTCACAGCATGACATCCGATTTTTGTGTTCCGATGTTTACTCGCTACATCCTTGTCCGTCGAATAGTTTTGCTACGGCTTTGATTCTCACAGTAATTGATTTTTAAAGTGAACTTAAATTAATAGAAATTGTTCAGGCCTTCTCCAGAGAATTTGCTTGCAATCTCCCAAACTGCCCTACAATGAAGGGTGTACTGGTGCACATGAGAACCTGTAACAACGGAAGGGAGTGCTATTGTGAGTTGTCTTTCTCCTCAGCATTTTCCTACATAGGAAAAATGGTTGAGTAACGCACATAACCCGTAATAACGCGTATCTCGTTTTTCTTTGAGTTCCACCACTCGTAACTAGAGTCTAGTCTCGATATATCTGTTTCAGACGCGCATTGCGCCTCTTCTCGACAGATTATCCACCATTGGAAGAACTGCAAGAATGACGATTGCTTATCTTGCGGGCCGATTAGAAGAATCCACGCTGGAGAAAGAGGTAAACGGACATGAATTTTACCTACCCTAGAAAGCATTGGACAGCCGGTCATTGTGCTCCGGCCTTACCAGTTCCGGCTTTAGCGGTGGGTCCCATCTAGCGTTGTCATACGACTGTGATGGTTACACCTTTACATTTATTTACTTTTACTTGGATTTCCAATAGCAATGCTCATTTCAGCTTCAACAGAGCATGTGACGACGACTCATCGTGGGGTAACCGACGTATCTGCTCAGAATCCGCCTGCTCAGTGTCAAAACGCTCCTACAGAAAAGAGATTGGCAACTTTGGAGCAGCAGCTGGTGCAGTTGCAGGCCACTGTGGCTCAACAGACTCTTGTCAACGAAGAAACGAAGAATGAGAATGCTCGACTCAGCCAACTTGTGACTGCACTTGAGCAGAAACTTAGCGAAGTAGATGATGCTGCGAAAAAGAGCCGGATGCTGCTGTGGAGGATCACACGTGATGACCATCGATACAGGGTCGTGTTCCCGTGCAAGGCGAGTTATTTTATGATTTGAATCTCTCATTTTTGGCTAAAAACGAATTCTTCTGTAAACCCAGCTATAAACAAGCCCATGTTTTTTCAATATTTAATGAAAGGATACTCTCGAACGGACTTACAATCTTTGTTGCAGTTGAGTGTGCTAATTGGCGCGGCAGACCCGGATGATGTCGATTGGATGAGATGCAAAGTGATGGTGGAGGCGGGCCGTCTGCGAAAGTACACGCCAATCTTTGTTGTGAGCGAGGCGAGTTATCCTTCTTGACGGGTTAAATGAGCAATGCTGGGGATAGATCAAAACGCACATGTATTTCCACAACAATTTCTAAATTCAGGGCATTCGTCTTGGCGAGATCGAGGACATCGAAGCAGACAACGGGAAGCGGGTTGAGATGGGAAAGAAAGGCGACGAGGTATGCAGTAATATTGTTTTTCGAGTATCCTAACAGGCATATGAGAAATTAATGAGAACTTATTGAATTCAGGTCTGGATCAAGATTGCGTTGTATGATTATTATGATTACTTGAACGACGGTCGTTGCGATCTTAACAGAGAAGACGTCGTTGTGAGCGAGGTAATGCTTCTTTTAGGATCTATGGCTGGCCTCGGTATTATTGCTTATGGTTTATAACAAAGCCCATAGCCAAATTTTCCAATTCTTTGCATGAGGAACGAAAGTTCGGAGAAAAGTATGAGATAACGAGAGTCACGAAATATCAAAACAATATTCAACCACTTCATTAAGATAACAACCGACTCGATCGCGTTGTGCAAGGAATTCTACACGGATGAGCTCTCCGAAGAGGACTTTAGAATGATGGAAGAACTCAAAATGGACATTGACAAAATTAGGAAGGGCGCTTGGCTTGATTCGGTTGATGAGAAAGTCATCGAGAAGAGCGACACGTCCGATCCCAAGTACAAAAATACCAGTACTCTTGAAAGAATGTTGCTTCCGACTATAATGATGATGGGCTTTTTTATGCTTTATTTGTTCGAACCGTGGAGAAAATATTGTAACTGAGATACTGTTGCTCCTGTAATTCTGACAATGCTTGATTTTTGTGTAAATAAATGTTCTACGCGAAATCCTGATTTGCACATGTATATAATTAACACCTGCAAAGTATGACCATTATATATTCTTATATATTTTTCCATCAAACTGCTTATTGCGGGACTCAAACCCACTGGTACGGATTACTGTGGAGATGAAATGATGCCTAGATTTAGGCGGAATGCAATCTTCCATGACCCCACTGGTATGCCTTGATACAAGGTAAAGACGCAAAAAAAACCCTGTGGTTAAGCTTTTTACGACGCCAACCTAGTGGGGAGGGGGCTATCTGAGACGCCCTCATTCATTCATTCGTCTCGTTCTGTTGAAGAGCGACCGACATGTCTGACGATCGCCAAGACTGCTCATCCGATGACGATTCGTCCTTCGAGGATATCGGTTAGTGCTTTCAAACACAATTGGTATGCTAGAATTGTTCAAATCGGGACTAGAGTCTAGTTTCTATAGCTTGTTCATGTATTGCCTCACTTTAATCGCTATACATCTGACGATGACAACCAAAGAACCACTCGACAGACTTCTGCAGCTAAAATATAGCATCATTATCGCAACTTTAAAATATGCAGATCACTACGGAACGGACGGCGACGTGGACGAAACGGCAGTGGCGCTAACTGAAGTGCCACCGACAGAGTCAGCTGAAGTCGTGGAGACGAGACCTGCTCCGGAGGTAACCCCAATGAACCACAACCAACCAAAACAAGCACCCAACCAAACCCAACCCCAACCCCAATCTACCAAACCCAATAACCAATAATAATAACCACAATGAAAGCACTGGCCAACCGATATTTGAATTTGAATTGAGCAAAATCGACGCTAGCAGTGTTCTTTTCTCGTTTTGGCGGGCTAGATTTGATCGGCTGTCATGACAACGCTTCCCTGTTTCAGCAAGATTCGGGGACGCTTGATGCTCCAGAGAAGCATGATGACTCTTTCGATGCACCATTGATCACACCTTCTTCGGACGAGGACGCTGTGAAGGTGACACCTTCTGACGTCACCAGTGCTACTCCTGAAATGGAAGAATCGACGGCGAATCCGCCTTACAATCCGGAGATGAGGAAGCGGATTCAGCGACAACTCGTGATGATTCTTCATGCGCACGTATGCATGACGAATGTGAGTAGACCAAAAATCCTTGTCACTATATGCGCTAAAGAGAACAGCATGGAGACTAGATTCTGCAATTGTTCCCATGTTAATTCGAAATCAATAATGATAAGCTATTCAGGCGTGCACTGTGCCTCACTGCGCCACAATGAAGGTGCTGCTGGAGCACATGGGTGCCTGCAATAATGGAGTGGAGTGCTGTTGTGAGTTGATGTTTCTATTCGACATTTTCACACATATGAAGAACGTTTGTTTTTGAGATTATCCACCAATCATAACTAGACACAGCCCGTCAGAGAGGGGAGATAATCCAATTATCGCGTCCGAGGCTAATCCTTGAGTCTATTTCTCCATCCTTTCATTCCCCCCTCTCGCGACTGATCTGCTCGGTCGATTTTGTGAGAATGAGAGGTGCAATTGAGTAAAATCACAGAAATATGATATGTTTTCAGTGAAACTCATTCGATTTAAAAAAAAAATTCTTAAATTTCTTTTAAAATGTTCATTGAAATGTAACTTTTTCCACGAGCTCTTCTATAGAAACCCCCACACCATTATTATTTTGGAAATTCTTGGGAGCTTATCTAAAAAGTTGAGCACTCGGATTTTTAACGACAGTGAAATTTTTTCGAGAAAAGGGAATTATTCACCTTATTTCTTAATTTTTTCGAAAAAATATAACTAGCTTTAAAAATCCGAGTGCTCAACGTTTTAGATAAGCTCCCAAGAATTTCAAAAATAATAATGGTGTGGGGGTTTCTATAGAAGAGCTCGTGGAAAAAAATACATTTCAATGAACATTTTAAAAGAAATTTACGAATTTTTATTATGAAAATCGAATGAGTTTCACTGAAAACATATCATATTTCTGTGATTTTACTCTATTGCTCCTCTCATTCTTACTAAATCGACCGAGCAGTTCATTCTCGAGAGTGGTGAATGAAAGGATGGAGAAATAGACTCAAGGATTGGCCTCGGACGCGATAATTGGATTATCTCCCCTCTCTGACGGGCTGTGCTAGAGTGTAGTCTCGATATATCTGTTTGTTTCAGGCGCGTATTGCGGTTCGTCTCGTCGGATCATCAATCATTGGAAGAACTGTAAAAGAGAAGAATGCCCACTTTGCCAACCGGCCAAACGTATTCATGCCCGAGGAATAGGTAATTTTGCGAAAATCATAAATTATCATGATTAATTAATTTCAGATTCCGAAACTGCAGCGTTTGTGAAATCTGGTGACGTCTACTCACTTCACAATGATGTTTCGTGCGATGACATTGGTTAGTCAATAATACATAATATCGGGACTAGAGTCTAGTTTGGATAGCATGCACATTCATTAGACTCATCAACTATTCAAATTAACAACACCACATTGTTTTTTAAAGATAACATCATAGCTATTCTTTTCCGTGAAGATTGGCTATATTATATTTCTAAAAGATTTCAGATCAGTATATGTCGAGCGTAGAAGCAGTCGAAATGAAGCCGGCTCAGGATTCCTTGGATGAAGCGTCTATGAAGCCCTCTGAATTGGTTCCCACGATCGCCTTTTCTGGCGTGACCAGTGCTGCTCCGGGAATGCAGGAATCGAAGCCATCTCCATCTGTCCCGACAGTGAAGGCGGGTGCGGATCCAGAAAAGAGGAGGCTGATTCAACAGCAACTAGTCCTGCTTCTTCATGCTCACAAGTGCATAATTAGGGTGAGTTGAGTATCGAGACTAGACTGTAGTTACGAAACTCCAAGTGTTTAAAAACTGATAATGCTTCTTCAAGCGAAAAATCCTGTAAAAAATTCAATTATTCGATTTTGTTCAGGATTCTCAACGCTCACCAGGCATCAATTGTACTCTGCCCCACTGCGGTACAATGAAGGGTGTAATGGTGCACATAAAAACCTGCAATGATGGAAGGCATTGCAAATGTGAGTTTATTCGACAATTTCTTGCAACAGAACCGAATAATATTCGCTTTTTTGACATGCGCATCTTTTTTTAGATCATCAACACTCGTAACTAGACTCTAGTCTCGATTTGCCCGTTTCAGACGCCCATTGCGCCTCGTCTCGTCAGATCATCCACCATTGGAAGAACTGTCAAAATTCGGAGTGCCTAGTTTGCGGGCCGCTCGTAAACATTCAGGCAGAATTCAGAGGTGAATATAAAACAAAAAAAATATTTAAAAAAAATAAATATGACACTTGCCATCTTCAGGGGCAACGGAAAATGAGAAAACGGATGATGATCAAGATGCACCTGTTGAGCACCTGAAGTCACTCTTGCAATCGTATACTACAGAGGTTGAGCACACTCATGTCTCTGCCGACGCGAATCGGATTCAGCCAGATGAGAGGATACAATCGAAAGCCGAGCAGCCCATTGTGGATGTCAGGGATAGAGTGGATGCTCTTGAGCAGCAGCTGGAGCGACTCCAAGCCTCGGTGTCGGTACACACCATTCGAAACGAAGAGACGACCCTTGTACAACAGGAATCAGCTCAGCAATTTGATCAGCTGCGTGCTGTATTCACTCAACAAGCAATTCGAAATGAAGAAATCAACCAGCATCTGCTCAAGTTTCAAGAAGCTAAAGAGCAGCAGAATACTCGATACGAAGAGATCGTGCAGCATCTGACCAGGCTAGATAATGAATCTGCCCAGCAAAGTGTTCGAAATGAAGAGATAACGAAGCATCTGCTCAAGCTACAAGACGCAAAAGATGCGATGGTGCAGCATCTGATCAGGCTAGAGAATGAATCTGCCCAGCAAGTTGTTCGAAATGAAGAGATAACTAAGCAACTGATCAGGCTTCAAAACGATAACGCTCAGCAAAATGTTCGAATTGATGATACTAATAAGCGATTTGAACGGCTTCAAGCAGCTTTTGATCGACAGTTCATTAGGAATGAACAGAAAGTGCTCAAGCTACAGGCTGACAACGCTCGTCTTACTGCTAGCATGAATTTATTGGAGAAGAAGATGGATGGAAAAGGAAGAATGAGCCCGGAGAAAGTTGATGAAGATGAGGATCTGAACCGCTTCAGAGTCTTTCCATGCAAGGTAATTATTATTATTTTTTGTTTTCGAATAGCGTTTCTCTGCATCATAATCAACGGGCAAATAGTGATAATTGCCTCTTTGCAGCTACGCATTCTGGAAGTATCGCCTGACTTCATCCCGACTGAATGGATGGGCAAGCGGATCTATCGCTGCAAGGTTGCCGTGGAGGCCGGTCAGCTGAAGATGTACACTCCAATCTTCGCCCCGAGCAAGGTGAGAGGAATAATGATAGCGCAAGACGCAAGTTCATCTAATTTCGAATGTTTTCTCGCTAGTCGCCAGTTATTAACGAAATTGGGTGGATGAATCACTGTTCCCAGATCAGCTGCCAAGTCAACACATTTTTTCAGGCATCTTCAATTGGCGAAATCGACGAGATGGAGACTGCGGACGGGAAGAAGGTCAAAAAGGCAACTGAGGGCGACGAGGTTAGCTTAGATACTTTGGGAACAAATATTCAATATTTTCGAATCAGATTTTCAGGAATTTAGATGATGGATATTTTGCAGGTTTGGATCAACATCCTAACGAGCACCAAGAAGTTAGCAGACTGCGGTGAGCTGACCGTGAACGATTTGATTGTGAGTAAGGTACCGTAGCTCGATTTTTCAATCGATGAATGATTTTTTTTTCAATTCAGATCACGTCCGAGTCCATCGAGCTGTGCAAGGCGTGCTTCAAGGACGATTTCAGTGATACGGATTGGAAGCTGATGGACGAGCTGAAGGCTATCGTCGATAACGTTGATCTTGCGCTTGATGAGGAGATTTTCGTTAAAAATCCTAGAGATATCCAGAACGAAAATATCGCTGCTCTTCAAGCTGTCATCGATAATCCAAGAGAAGAGCAGGGAGAAGCTCAGAAAGATGAAACTTCTGATGCGAGTAAGAAAGGATTCAGTGTCAAGAATCCCATAATTCTTGAAGATATCATCTCATCAATCGCCATAATCTTCTTCTTTTTCATCATTCTACACTACGTGAAAAATGTTTTCTCGATGCTATTCATTGCAGTGATACACTCTTAAATTAACAATCGTATCTATCGTAATCAACCTACTGTTTTCCCATCTTTTATTGTATTGTTACTTTCTGATGTAATAAACGACACTTCTTATTTGTATTGCATGAATATCATTTACTCTTGATGAGATGAGATGTCAAAAAAAATTGAAACAAGTTGAAAACATTTTAACTTGTGTTCCACATTGCAAATAATGATGCAGGTCCTGCAGTGACTCTTCGTCAGCTTAGCGTTGCTCGCCGGTTGCCTCCTGCGCTCCTTCACGAGCGTCAACGGCGGATGACGGAGCTGGCAAGTTTTAGAGATCTTAATCTGGCTCAGGCCCTTAGAATAGGAAAATGATGCTCAATGCGAGCTCAGAAGAACGGAGATTAACGGGGAGGAACGGAGATATCTCTAGCTCTTTCTGACCGACGAGAGAGTATTGCGAAATGAGAGGTCGAGAAATTTTTGCACACCTCTGGTTCCGAAGGTCGAAAATTCGTTGTTTTTTTTCGAATTCTAGCGGAGATTCCCATTTCCGTACCTTCCCCGTTTCCATTTCTGATACGTCTCAGCCGTCCGCACATCGGGCAATCATCGCTCTCGCAGTTGTTCCAATGGTAAAGAAGCTGGCGAGAAGACGAGCAGTGCGCATCTAACACGGATCTTCTGTAAGAGTGTAGGAGTGCCTGCCACCAGAAAAAAATGTATGGTCCCGATTTCTATGAAACTTGGATATTACACTGGTAGGGGGGTAGGATGAAGCCCTATCTAGTTGGTTTGGTCAAATTTGCATATTATCGATTATTTTAGTTTAAAACTTCAAAAATTCATAACTATGTCAGTTTTGATCGCACAGCGAGCGAATTTCACACATCGATTCGTTTTCGTATGTTCTATAAATAGTTCAATAAGACCGCTTGTGCAAAATATTGTTTTCAAGGTGAAATTGCAAGAAAACTGTTTTTTCACTCCTCAAAGTGACTTTTTCTCGAAATCTACCCCAAAAACCGCTCAATTTTATTTCACCATTAGATTCTACCGACCATTTTAGAGGGGGTCTCAACTGACTACTTTGCATAATTCGTGCCCCTCATTATAGATTTACTAGGTGGGCACCTGAACATAGCCGATTTTTCAGCCAAAGAGTTATATTTGCATATCTCTCTTCAACGTGATCCAATCAAAAAGTTCATAAGAGATCGAATGTAGCTCTCGATGAGATCTAAAAAAATGGTTTTGTACAAAAATGTCGTGGGAATGACCGTTCTTGAGATAATTTACAAAAAAATTTTTTGCGCCTGTAAACAAATTCTGAGATCTGAAAAATGCTTGTACTCCTCTCACGAGAGACTAAATAATAAATAAATTTGCCTAATTAATGTGGCAAATAAAGAATATACTATTGTGAGAGGAGTATACGCATTTTTCAGATCTCAGAATTTGTTTACAGGCGCAAAAAAATTTTTTTGTAAATTATCTCAAGAACGGTCATTCCCACGACATTTTTGTACAAAACCATTTTTTTAGATCTCATCGAGAGCTACATTCGATCTCTTATGAACTTTTTGATTGGATCACGTTGAAGAGAGATATGCAAATATAACTCTTTGGCTGAAAAATCGGCTATGTTCAGGTGCCCACCTAGTAAATCTATAATGAGGGGCACGAATTATGCAAAGTGGTCAGTTGAGACCCCCTCTAAAATGGTCGGTAGAATCTAATGGTGAAATAAAATTGAGCGGTTTTTGGGGTAGATTTCGAGAAAAAGTCACTTTGAGGAGTGAAAAAACAGTTTTCTTGCAATTTCACCTTGAAAACAATATTTTGCACAAGCGGTCTTATTGAACTATTTATAGAACATACGAAAACGAATCGATGTGTGAAATTCGCTCGCTGTGCGATCAAAACTGACATAGTTATGAATTTTTGAAGTTTTAAACTAAAATAATCGATAATATGCAAATTTGACCAAACCAACTAGATAGGGCTTCATCCTACCCCCCTACCAGTGTAATATCCAAGTTTCATAGAAATCGGGACCAAACATTTTTTTCTGGTGGCAAAAATCGCAAATTTTCCTACGTTCTTACAGAAGATCCGTGCTAAATAGAAAATTGTCAGTACTAAAGAGAGAGTGGTCCGGATAATCCGGACCACTCTCTCTTTCTCTCTCAGCCAGGGGGTAAATGGTCCGGATAATCCGGACCGTCCGGATTATCCGGACCACAATAGTGCTTCAACTCTCCACGGGGTATGTTGAATCAGAACTTTGACGTAACGTAACTCAGCTGAAAATTGAGCTAGAAGGACGTGGAAGAGCGGAATCAACCAGAAATCTGCTGAGGAATCGATGTGAACTTTCAGAATTAGGTTTCGATCGTCGAGCGAGGCACGATGTCCTTCTGAAGTCCTTAACTACCCTCAAAGTAGTTGAACCTATCTATCGCCTGACTGCCAGAGGGGAAGATAAGAGAGTCTAGGAGAGAGAGAGAGAAATAGAAAAAAGATTTAATAAGTATCAAGAATTTAAAAAAGAGAACAAATTGAAAGATCAAAGATAATTTGAGAAAAGTAGAGAGTAATGGTATGATGTATGAAGTGCAAGGTAAGTGTGGAGCTGAAGAATAAATTATTCATTCATTAATTTTCGTTACACTGCAATTTTGCACAAATGTGTGATATAAATAAAGAAACGAAGAAGGTAGAGAGTTAAAAATATTAATTGTTCTAGAGGCGAGCGTGAGACAAGAGTTTCGGGGGGGGGGGGAAATGGTAGACAGATACGAAGGGGGTTGAATGAGAGGGGGAGAAAATCGCCCCCTCATTTCCTCGTATTGTCTTCACTTGCCAACCCTAGTGCACGAGTAAGAAGTGAGGAAACGTCAAGGGAAAATCTATCGCTCAAAATAGAGTAGTACACATATCGTTTATACACCTGCAACTTTCAAAGGCATTCCCGATATTCCATTGCACAGTTTGATTACATCGAGTTCATGTAATCTAACTGTGCACTGGACGGAGAGAACATCGCTAATATAATCTACAGGTGAAGTCATTACAGAATGACATTGGGCTGAATTATTTTAGTGAATAATTGTAAAATTTTAATGTTCTTTTCAGATATCGCGAACACAAATTTGTGATTAGGATGTGTGTTGTGCAGTGTGAAAAGAAGAGGGGAAAAGTGCGAATTTAGCGTTTTACTGAAAGTAGTTGAGTGGAGAGCATGGGGGGAAATAAAATATAAATAAGTTGGAAATAGGGTGGACGGGGGAGGGGGGGGGGGAAAGGA
>LS488480.1:436699-451385 GCA_900490705.1 Pristionchus arcanus | reverse complement strand
TAGTTCATTTTGCTATTTAGAGAGTGGTCCGGATAATCCGGACCATTCCGCCAGAGGGTATTTTAGTTAATTTTGCTATTGAGAGAGTGGTCCGGATAATCCGGACCACTCTCGCTCTGCTGAAGAACGACCGATATGTCTCGCTCGGGCCACGACTACTCCTCATCCGATGATGATTCGTCGTTCGAGGATATTGGTTAGTACCTTCGAGAACATTTACTAGGCTAGAATAGATCGGGACTAGAGTGTAGTCTCGATAGTTCGCTTATGTATTGCTTCACTTTGCCAGCTCGACTGACTTCTGTGATTACAATATAGTACCACCACATTATTCCAACTGACCCGTCCCTCTACTCGTCAAGGCGCCAGAGTCCTTTCCCAATCCCCCCCCCTCCCCACAACCTGTGCGGATAAATAATAATAATATTATAATATTATTCACATTCGCAGATCACTACGGTACGGACAGCGACGTGGTCGATGCCACAGCGATGCAATCAACGATTCAGCCTAATGTGTCCGCAACTGAATCAGCAGTGGAGATCGTGTCTACTCCCGAGGCAATCGTTGCGGAAGTAATTAACTGTTCACAATATAAAACGGGTTAAATTATTATTTCCTAAGGCCTGCTCTAGTTTTGCAGAACTTATTTTCTCGTTCACACTAATGCTCCTCATTTCATTTCACATCTGATTTCTTGTAAAAGTATGTCAAATATCCAAATATTTGAATATTTATAGTTAGGTTATTTGAATTTGAATAGACGCATTAAAATAGACGCTCCCGTCTCACTTTCGCGCGCATAGCCATAGTCTATCGGCTGTCACGACAAAAACAATAGAATTGATATCGTGAGATTATTTTCCGTCCCACACGTAGTTGAACTTTTACTACCGTTCGAGGGGCGGAGTTAGGAAGCGATAGGGAGGAGGCCTCTCTCCCAGACAATCGATAGCTCGCTAGCCAGCAAATTGAGTGTGCTGAGCATTTCAAACGCACAATAGCCAATACGAACTGTCTGTGCAGGCTTCTTCGACGCTTGCCCACGAAACAACGGAGTCCGACGACTCTTCGACTGCCGCTTCTGGAGGCGAGGAATCAACCGTGTCTACCTGGGGCTCAGAGCCTATCTGGGTGATGACAAAGATGGGCTATTCCATCGCGGTGCCGCCTGGATCATATTGCAAGGCATCTAAGCGTGTGCCCGAATCCTTCTTTCCGAGAATGAGGACTTTTGAACACGCCTTGAAGACTGCCGATGATGCAGAAAAGCCGAAAGTGATGCAGCAGCAGCTCGCAGCGCTTCTTCATGCAGAGAAGTGCTTGGTAAGCTGAGCCATTCCAGACTGTGGTTACGCACCAGTGATTGAATAGTGTCTAGAGTTCGAAATACGGGTAATCGTCTCTTCATTTCACACGCTCTCTCACCGGTCAGAGAGGCGAGAGAGTGTGTGAAATGAAGAGACGATTGCCCGTATTTGGAACTCTAATAGTGTCATCATGAATTTAATGGCAATGAATCGACAAGGACAATTCAGGACGCCGACAACGTCAGTGCCCTTCCCTGCAACGTCCGCCACTGTGCTACCTTGAAGGAATTGCACATGCACATGAGAACGTGCAACAACGGAAGGCAATGCTGTTGTGAGTTAAGCCTCCTATTCTAAACTTTCCTGAACGACAGATGTTAGTACCTAGACGAGCAATCGTCAGCGTTCCCACTCGTAACTAGAGTCTAGTTTCGATATGTCAGACGCCGACTGCTCCTCGTCACGTCAGATGCTCGACCATTGGCAGACATGTCACGCTCAAGAGTGTCAAATTTGCCCTTCGCTCGGCGACATCGAAGCTTGTTCTCAAGGAAGAGGTAATTTGGCAACATCCCTGCTCATTATTTGAAAAACAACAACAACAAGATGTCTCATTGTCATTGAAAAACAACATTGAAAAACAACAACAAGATGTCTCATTGTCAGAAGAAGTGAAAGCGGTATCACCAGCTGAATCGAAGCACAAGAATTCCTCCGACTCTGAGTGGGCCGATTTCGAGGTTGAGAGCTCGACGATGACGTCTTCTGAATCGCCCTCGACGGTGTCGCCGTCTCATGATCCGGAGATGAGGAAGAGGATTCAAGGACAGCTCGTGGTGCTTCTTCATGCGCACCAGTGCTTGCAAGAGGTGAGTTGAACAACACGTCGAGACTAGAATAGGTGTCTAGGTTGATTCAGCTATGCACGTAGAGTGACAATTTTTAGAAATATGATATTTAAAAAAAAATATTTTGAACATGTATTGTATAAGCGTGCTTTGAAAGGAACTCTCACATCTTCCTAAAGATTGTGGGTAACTAATTGAACGTAACTGGATTGAATCAAAATTAATAAGCTATTCAGGAATCCAAGACGCGTCTCGCCTGTACTCTACTCCAGTGCGCTACATTCAAGGAACTGCTGTTGCATACGGTCACCTGCAAAAACGGAAAAGAATGCTGTTGTGAGTTGATCATCCACCACTCGAAACTAGAGTCTAGTTTCGATATACCTGTTTCAGACGCGCATTGCGCCTCGTCGCATCGGATCGTAAACCATTGGAAAAACTGTCAGAAAGAAGAATGCTCAGTTTGCCAACCGGCCAAACGTATTCATGCCCGAGGAATAGGTAATTTTGCGCAAATCATAAATTATCATGATTAATTAATTTCAGTTTCCGAAATGGTAGCATTTGTGAAATCGGGTGGCCGCTTCTCACTCTACAATGATGTTTCGTACAAGGACATTGGTTAGTCAGCAATACATAATATCGGGACTAGAGTCTAGTTTGTATAGCATGCACATTCATTAGACTCATCAACTATTCAAATTAACATCACCACATTGTTTTTAAGATAAAATCATAGCTATTCTTTTCCGTGAAGATTGGCTATATTGTATTTCTAAAAAAAATTCAGATCAGTATATGTCGAACGTAGAAGCAGTCGAAGTGAAGCCGACTCATGATTCCTTGGATGAATCGCCTATGAAGACATCCGAATTGGTTCACACGATCGCCTTTTCTGGCGTGACCAGTGCTGCTCCGGGAATGGAGGAATCGAAGCCGTCTGTCCCGACAGTGAAGGCGGGTGCGGATCCAGAAAAGAGGAAGCTGATTCAACAGCAACTCGTGCTGCTTCTTCACGCTCACAAGTGCATGATTAGGGTGAGTTGAGTATCGAGACTAGATTGTAGTTACGAATTCCAAGTGTTCAAAAACTGATAAAGCTTGTTCATGCGAAAAAAACTGTGAAAAAAAAATCAATTATTCTATTTTTCAGGATTCTCAACGCTCACCAAGCACCAAATGTACTCTGCCCCACTGCGATACGATGAAGGGTGTACTGGTGCACATAAGAACCTGCAATGACGGAAGGCATTGCAAATGTGAGTTTCCCATTCGACAATTTCTTGCAGAATCAAAAAACAGAATCAAATTAAGTTGTGTGCAGACCTAGAAAACCTGTCATCAGAATACCCAAAAACGTGCAAATGCTTTTTGTTATGTTTTACACCGACATCTCTACTTTTTCTCAAGATTTTCATTAATCGTAACTAGAGTCTAGTCTCGATTTGCCCGTTTCAGTCGCGCATTGTGCTTCGTCGCGTCAAATCATTCACCATTGGAAGAACTGTCAAAAAGAAGAGTGCCTAGTTTGCGAGCCGATCAGAAAAGCACAGGCAGAATTAAAAGGTGAATATAAACATTAAAAAATATATAAATAACGCTTATCAACTTCAGTGGAAGAAGTGTCGCCGGGCGACCTCGTCACTTCCGCGCCTCCGCAGTCGTCTACAGCAGATTCTGCGCGGAATCAAGCTCAGAATCACTTGACCACAACCCCTGTCGCGAACGCACCTGAAGAGATGGTCCCTGTTGCGCTGCAAGGAAGCTGCAAGTTCTATCCAAGCGACAGACAAATTGAGAACAATGAGGACGCAGACAGAGCAGCTCTGCAAGCCCTTGCCCATCTGAAAAGTGATCAATGCGACCAGACCAACCAGCATCTTTTCAAGATACAGAATGAGGATGCTCAGCAATTGGATCAACTTCAAGTCGCTTTCGAAAAGCAAACTGTTCAAAACGAAGTAACAGCTCATCAATTTGAACAGTTGCAGTCTGTATTTACTCAACAAGCAATTCGCAGTGAAGAAATCAACCAGCATCTGCTCAAGTTTCAAGAAGCTAAAGAACAGATCGTGCAGCATCTGACCAGGCTAGAGAACGAATCTGCCCAGCAAAATGTTCGAAATGAAGAGATAACGAAGCAACAGCTCAAGCTACAAGATGCAAAAGATGCGCTGGGAGAGTATTTAATCCGGCTTCAAAACGATAACGCTCAGCAAAATATTCGAATTGAAGATATGAACAAGCGATTTGAACGGCTTCAAGCAGCTTTTGATCGACAGTTCATTAGAAATGAACAGAAAGTGCTCAAGCTACAGGCTGACAACGCTCGTCTCACTGCTAGTATGAATTTATTGGAGAAGAAGATTGATGGAAAAGGAAGAATGAGCCCGGAGAAAGTTGATGAAGATGAGGATCTGAACCGTTTCAGAGTCTTCCCGTGCAAGGTAAATATTTTTAGTGATTCTTTTCGAACACCAGTTCCTCATAGATAACGGCCTAGTAGTTATGCCCATACGGTCACGCCGTTGACAATGATGAACTGATATTCGTGTGCCTAGAATGAGGAGTTCATTTGCCTCTTTGCAGTTACGCATACTGGAGATCGCAAGTGACACCATCCCGACTGTATGGATGGGCAAACGGATCTATCGCTGCAAGGTTGCCGTGGAGGCGGGCCAGCTGAGAAATTACACGCCAATCTACGCCCCGAGCAAGGTATGAGGATCGTTTTACTATTAGTGATAGTAACACTATTTTGGCGATAGACGCGCATGTCAAATACGATGCTTCCCGCGAACAATGAAAACGTCGAGTGATGGATGCAGTGTGTCGTGAATCTCACAATATGCTTTTCAGGCATCTTCAATTGGCGAAATCGACGAAATGGAGAGTGCGGACGGGAAAAAGGTCAAAAAGGCAACTGAGGGCGACGAGGTACATTCAAAATGGTCATATTTCAAGCAAAATCAGTGTTTTCGCAGGTGTGGATCAACATTCTAACGAGCAGCAAGAAGTTTGCAGACTGCAGTGAGCTGGTCGTGAACGATTTGCTTGTGAGCAAGGTACGATAGCTCGATTTTTCAATCGATGAATGATTTATTTCTTTTTTTTCAATTCAGATCACATCCGAGTCGATCGAGCTGTGCAAGGCGTGCTTCAAGGACGATTTCGGCGAGACGGATTGGAAGCTGATGGACGAGCTGAAGACTATCATCAATAATGTTGATCTTGCGCGTGATGCGGAGATTAGCGTTACAAATTCCGCCAGCGATTTCCTGAACGCTGTAATCGATAATCCAAGAGAAGAGCAGGGAGAAGCTCAGAAAGATGAAAGTTCTGATGCGAGTAAGAAAGGAGTCAGTGTCAAGAATCCCATAATTCTTGAAGATATCATCTCATCAATCGCCATAATCTTCTTCTTTTTCATCATTCTACACTACATGAAAAATGTTTTCTCGATGCTATTCATTGCAGTGATACACTCTTAAATTAACAATCGTATCTATCGTAATCAACGTATTGTTTCCCATCTATTATTGTATTGTTACTTTCTGATGTAATAAACGACACTTCTTATTTGTATTGGATAAATATCGTTTACTCTTGATGAGATACGATGTCAAAAACAAGTTTAAACAAGTTGAAAACATTTTAACTTGTGTTCCACATTGCAAATAATGATGTTGTTCCTGTAGTGACTCTTCTTCAGGTTAGCGTGACTCCTCGCTTGCCTCCTGGTGAGATACTGATCACTGAGCATTGAAAGTCTGACCCGGTTAACACGTGTCGCCTCACCACACTCTTGGCGGGAGAATCGAATGAGCGATTGCGCCAGCTTTCTAGCATTACACTACCAAACCCCTACCCTCTTATCTCACTCTTTTTCTCTCTACCCTTCTCTCTCGCTCTCCCTCTTTCCACACACCTCTCTTCCCTTCCTTCCTTCCAAATGGCTGAGTCATACCCGACTGAAGGCAGATTGGTGATATTGACCTACTTGCTATTGTTAATTTGGTTCCTCCTATTCAGGTTAGCCTCGACACTCTTCCTGAAGATATTCTGATCGGGATATTCGATCGTCTGGGCCTAAGAGATCAAACTCGCCTAGGTGCTTGTTGCTCCCGAGTTCACTCAATCCACCAAAGCAAAGTATCAGCCAAATTCGACGCAATTGTCGTATTCTGGGTTAGTGCCTCCTCTACAATTTCTTTACACTATCTTTCGGTCTTTTCACATCGTCTTTTGTCCCCTCCGATGGGAAGTTTTGGAAGTCAGAGAGACGACGGTAATAAGCAACTTTTGTATAAAACACTTGAAATTCAATGACCAAGGCTGATATAGAAGAGGGTACGATGGAGCTATGCGGCTCAATGAAGCTATTCCAGGGAGACTCCTTCCAATACGTCAATACCTATGAGTGCTACAAGTCACTCAAGAAGGCCAAGTGCGTGATGCATGGGCCGAGAGATGCGGGGCAGTTCCAAGTGGATGAGAGCACTGAGAGACTGTTCGAGCGGGCAAAGACGAATACGTTGGAAATCACGGTATACATAAATTTGTCGGAGGGGCTTTTCTCACAATTAATGACACCTATTCTATAATTACCCCGCAGGATGCAAGTGCCATGAATACGGGTTAAACCTTTACCATTTCATTTTACCTTCTATTTTTACGAATTAAAAAAACAGAAATCAGAATAGTGAAACTGTTGTTACAGATGAAAGCACTTGACGATCGACCCTGCCGCCTCCTCTCTCGCATGTTCAAGTCCCTTCAGTACTCTTCACTTGAGATCGATTTCACTGTGTCAGAGGAGCACAATATTCCGTAAGTCGATAGTTTTCTAAGTCCAACAGGATCCCGACCTATTGGCACACCTCCATTGGACACAACAATGAAAGTCTACTAAGTAAAGCATGCACATTTGCACAATTATTCTACGCTTGAGAAAAATTGTGATGCGGTGGATTTCGTGCAATAACGAGAGAAGGCCCATTCCAGGTTGCTCCATTGCCTAATGGCCAATCGCGACCTCAGAGAGGCTTCATTCATAATCAAGTGGAGTCGGGCAATGCATGAGGATATTGAAAGGACCCGTGAATTTCTTCTCGAATTCCCATTCGTGAAGAGCCTCAACCTAACGTGGATTTACTGGGTGATTAATGTATTTTTTCTCGTGTTCCAGGAACGTTTAATCATGATTTTTTGTCAGAATACTGGATCCAACAAATAATATTCAGTCGATGTCCCATGCAATACGTTTTGAAACTCGTTGCAATATACACACATTTATATTATGTGCTATTCGTTTCAAATCGATAAATGGATGTATCTTTAGGGCACCAACTCCTCCTCTCTCTCCACCGAGGTCATCACCGATGACGTGCTGCTGTATCTGGTGGATCGATGCAGAGATGTGCTCATTGTCGGAGAAGGGGACTGTACTGTCGGAGGGTTGATGGAATTATGCGAGGTGAGGAGAGGGTGAAAATCTATCTAAGTTTAGTAGGGATGGCTTCGCAAGAAAAATGACCGAGTCAAGATCTTGCGAAAGTGCAGAATGATTTGAAGAATTCTCATTAGTTTACGCTCATTAGTTTGTAGAATTCTTAGTTTAGTAGAAGTAGTTAAATGTAATAACTCAAACAATTATGCTGATTATGTATTCTGGCAATATTAGCCATTGCAGAAATTTAACCGCGTCGACTGTCAGCTCATTCGGGTTACTGTCCGTAATGAGATCGCTCGAGAGTTTCATAAGACGATCGATGAGAAAAACCGACCCAATCGTATGGTATTAGTCTTCATAGGAAAGAACACAAGCCACGAGGGCATTCCTATGACTGAGATTGTGATGACGAAGAAACCAGAGAAGTTTGAGGATCTTTCTTAGCATTGTAATAAACAACTATACCAATAAATTATTGTTTATTAATACGGTTGTTGATTGCCGAAGTACAGGTTTATCAAACGTGATTACAACTGTGAGTATTATATGATGGCAGAAAACAAGATACAATGTACGATTCCAATTTCGCTTAGCACAGTGCGTATATGCACCAACATATGATTGCAAGGATAATCAATGCAACAATAGGGAAGCAGTTCAGAGTTTTTCTCTCAACAACTATGTCCTTTCCCTCTTCACTCACAGCGAGCACAGTTTCCTTTCTCTTGATGGGATTCGACAGCTCCTCCATGAGTTGCCAATCCTTCTCGGTGAGATCATCCATGAAGTATTCCTCACACAGTGCAATTGATTCGGCAGTAATCTGAAATGGGGAAAAAAGTTAGTATTCGATCCGAGAAGCTATCGTACCTCGCTCACGAGAAACTCCTGTACGAAATCACCATTGTAATCCTTCTTTTCGCCATGTATCCATAATTTGATCCAAACCTTAATCATTTTTTGTTGTATATTATCTTGATATTGAATAGTCAATTTACGTTAAAAAATTAGAAATATTGCGAATGTCATGGTACCTGTGCTCCCTCCTTTGCCAACTCGACCTCTTTTCCGGACTCAGTTATGATTTCGTAGACATTTCCTAACAACATGCCCTGAATAATGCACTTATATGACTCGCGTTCTGGGATTATTATCATTTTCTGGGGTCATACAAGAAAAATATTCAGAAACGAACGGGAATTAATAGTAAAATATTTTTTTAAACCCGAGAATTTCTTTACCGTGCTCGCGATGCGGAGAGGCGCGCAGCTCTTCAGCTGACCCGCTTCCACCATAACTTTGCAGCACATCCTCGGAGTGCTGAACCAGTCAAAAGTCGCGGTCAACACGCGCAGCTGCAAAGGACTCATTTTTTAAAATATTATTCACCTATTCATGAAATTGATAATATTCACCTTGCATGGAAAGACCGCACCAAACCAGTGATCTCTACGACCTCTCTTCCACAGATTCATGCGGTTCCCTTCCGCAACGTCCTCCACATTTGCCAATTTCTCAGTCAATCGAGCGTTCTCGCTTTCCAACTGTCGCATTTTCAGCTCAAGAGAAGCCAGTCTGCTCTCAGGTAGGTTATGCTGAAGCAGAGTATCAGCGGGTTCTTGTTGATTTTCTGCAGAAAGCAGATGCTGGAGCGACTGCATGGCATCCCTATCACTGACTGCTGCCACGGCAGCTGGAATTTTGTAATTTTCACAAGATCAATAGGGTAGGGTAACTAACCAATGTCGTCGATGGATGATCCGCCATCAGAAGCTAATTCTTGACCATAGTGAGACATGCCGACCAATTTTTGACAAGTGTGCTAATGACTGAGACGTGGTGCTCGAATAAGCGTCCTAAACGCTGTTCCTTTTCAACACCACACCGAGCTATGCCAGTGGGATTACGTACAGTCAGCATCGTCTCTGTATACTCATCGTCAAAATAATATTTTTTATGGCAAGTGGTGTTAGGTGTGATTATCATATTGCCAGAGGTTTACTTTATTACACATGATTACGCATGGAAAAAATGTAATTGATGTTTATGAGGTACACAGTACGCATTCAATATCGGTCAATGCGGTGAAACGAGCATAAATATGATTGAAAGGGGAATCAACGCTACAATAGTGAGGAAGAAGCATTCATGAACCATCTGCGTGCCTTTGCTAATAGTTTTTCTCTCCCTTTCTTTTCTCTTCTTTTCTCTTTTCAACTTTTCATTCATTAGCTCGTCCATCAGTTTCAAATCATCCTCTGAGAGATCGCCCATGAAATATTCCTTGCACAATGCGATGGATTTGGGGGTGATCTGAATTGGGTGAAAAGTCATTAGTCGATCCGCAAAGCTACCGTACCTCGCTCACGAGCAAATCATCTTTCAGCAAATCACAGATGATCTTGTCTTTCTCAGCAATCGTACACATTTTGACCCAGACCTTAACAAGTTATTTGAATTAGTATTCATTCCATATCGGTATCCTAATATTGTGTCAGAACACCAGTGAGTTGAAATACTATACTCCAATATAAATGCTATTGCAAACTACCTGCGCCCCCTTCTTTGCTAACTCTAGCTTATCTCCGAGTTCAGTTTCAATGGAGACGATTTTGCCGACTCGGAGGCCCTGCATAGTGCATCTCAGAAAAGGAATTTCTAACGGAATATTTTTAACCTTTTCCCGACTTCCGTTGAAGCTTGTTGATCCTAACGCAAACCGCCTCATATAAAAATTTCAAAGCATACCGTGCTCGCAAATCCAATATTCGTGAAGTCCTTGAGCTGTCCCTCCTCCACGGCCACTTTGCAGTAGAGCTTGTTTTCGGAACCGTCCCAGTTAGCAATGTTATCCAGGAAACGTAACTGCAAACATTTAGTGTTATTTTAATGCGTGAACATTTGGAAGAACTTAACACAAAAAATGTATTAAAAAATAAATAATACTCACCCTGCACGGAAAGTACGCACTTCGACAGTTCTCATCGCGCCCTCTCTTCCACAGATTCAGTCGACTCTTTTCAGCAACTTCACCAACAATGGTCAGTTGCTCACTGAGAAGAGTGTTTTCATTTCGCAGCTGCTCAATCGCTTCATCATTTCGAATTGCTTGCTGTACCAAAGCTGCCTGCAGCTGCTGTAGTTGCTGTTCGAGAGCTTCGATTCTGCTCTCGGAGTGATCTACAGATGGATGTTGCACGAGCTGCTGCTCAAGAGCTTCCTTGGCGGGATCTGGCCTATCATCTGTAGTCAATGCCTGTTGGATGAGGTGTTCTTCCGTTCTTCTCTGGTCTGGAGTCTCATCAATCACAGAGGATTCAACTTTCTTTGTGGAAACTCCTTCGGACGACGTCTCATAGGGGGCGGTATTCGAATTTTCTTGTATGCAAGCCTGAGCATCATCTAGAGCAAATGACTGATGGAGGGGCTTCTCCACAGTTACATCCTGGTTCGCTGAATCCACATGTTGTGTTGCTTTCGCCTCTGAATTAGGTAATATTTTTTGCTGAAGGTTTATTTGAACTCTTTTACCTTTTGATTTAGCATTAAGAATGTTGATTGGTCGGCAAACCGGACAATCGTCACGCACACAGTTCTTCCAGTGGTGGATGATTTGGCGGGATGAGGCGCAATACTTATCTGAAACAGAGTTCAGATCGAGACTAGAGTCTAGTTACGAGTGGATGATTTGACAGAAAAAGCGTACATTTACACGTCTTCCCCTCATTGCACGTTGTCATGTGATCCAAAATTTCTTGCATCATTACGCAGTGAGGTAAACTACAGTCGTTTCTTCCCTGAATACGTGACTAGAGTCTAGTCTCGAATTGAGTGATCTCACCCTCTGCATGCACTTGTGCGCATGAAGAAGCAGCACCAGCTGTTGCTGAATTAGCCTCTTCTTCTCAGGATCGTTAGCCGTGGTCACTGCTGGTGCGGATTCAGATTGCTTCTTTTCATCTTCAGCCGCGGTGGATGAGGTCGCCAGGGCTCTTTCCGATGAAATATCGGATGAGAGCTCGTTGTTTGCTGGAGTCTGGGTATCACGCGTCGCCGGAATCTGCTGAAACAACGAACATTGTAGTGCGTTCGAAAATATCAAGAGTTTTGAATGATATTTCGAAGCCATTGCGAGCAGTTGGGTACTTACTTTTTCATAGGTCGTCTCTAATTAGTTCTAACTTAGCGTCGTGCTGATTTGTATAAAACACTCGAAATTCAATGACCAAGGTTGATATAGAAGAGGGTACGATGGAGCTATGCGGCTCAATAAATCTGTTCCAGGGAGACAATTTTCAATACGTCAACACCTATGAGTGCTACAAGTCACTCAAGAAGGCCAAGTGCGTGATGCACTGTCCGAGAGATGAGGGGCAGTTCCAAGTGGATGAGAGTACTCAGAGACTGTTTGAGAGGGCGAGGACGAACACGTTGGAAATCACGGTATGCAATATTCTTGTCATATAATTATTCGTTTGTTAATTGTGAACATGTGAGTGCTTCTGCAAAAGAGTCTCGACTTGATACCTCAAGAAATGACAACAGGGGCAATAGGTGAGAGTACTCACAATCAGAGACTGTTTGAGAGGGCGAGGACGAACACGTTGGAAATTACGGTGAGAATCATTTTTGCCATTTTTCTTATTCTAAAGAGTCACGATACCACAAGTAATTATATCGGGGGCATTGTGGTATTTTGATGAAATCAGTGAGAGACTTTTTGAGAAAGCTAAGACGAACGCGTTGGAAATCACGGTTGGAATTATTCTTGTCGAAGGGGCATTTATCCATAAATAAGGAGACCTCTTTTATAATGATTTACGCATGCTATACATGTAGGAATTGTATAATATAAAGCAGAAGGGGTGATTGAGGGCATGCGGAATGGAAAAACAAGCACATAGAAATCAGAATAGTGATTATTTTGTTACAGATCAAAGCAGTCAACGATAGGCCCTACCGCTTCCTCTCCCAGTTTCTCAACTCCCTTCAGTACTCCTCCTTAGAGATCGACTTCACTGTGTCCGAAGAGCACGGCCTTCCGTTAGTTGCGACTTCTCTAAGTTAGAGTCTAGAAGTTACAACAATTCTGGATCTTTGTGAATTGTGATAAGAGATCATGAAGTATGTGGAGCTCATTGTGTATATTTCTCATTCCAGCTTTCTCCAGAGCCTAATGGCCAATAGCGACCTCAGAGAGGCTTCATTCATGATCAAGTGGAGTCGGGCAATGCATGAGAATATTGAAAGGACCCGTGCATTTCTTTTCAAGTTTCCAATGGCGAAGAGCCTCGACTTGACTTGGATTTACTGGGTGAATAATGATTTTTTTCTCAATTTAGAACAACTTGCTGGGAATATTAGATTAAAGTTTTGGCTTATTCAAAACCAAGTAGAATTGGTGTTTCGCTGAGTAGTGATGTGTGCGTACTCTTTCAGAGTCAATTTTTGCGGGAAATTACATCTCATTTTTACGCGCGGACTTCCAATATTATTATCGACACTTTCGAGCGTAAATATAAAATTTTCAGGGCACCAACTCCCGCTCTCTCACCACCGAGGTGATCACCGATGACGTCTTTCTGTATCTGGTGGGCCGATGCCGTGATGAACTCATCGTCGGAGAGGGCGATTGCACCGTCATTGGGTTGATGGCAGTGTATGAGGTGAGTGGAGGGAGGGGAAGGAGGAGGTTCGTGGCGCTTGAGATGTAGAAGAATCACAGAAAAGGGAATAGGGAATGGGAATGATAGGGAGTGCCAAATCATAAATGCAACTCATCTCATCAACCTCCAACCTCACTTCCACCGAAATCTATCGAAGAATCCTAGCTATTACGAACATACCTAACTCCTGGTGGATAAATAATTGTAATTTTAAATGTAAGAAGGCCGTTTTACGGAATGCCATTTCACCAATGCCATTTCAGAAATTAACTCGTGTCGAGTGCCAGCTGGTGCGGATCACAGTGCCCAGTGATGCGGCTCGGGAGTTTCATCGGATGGTCGAGGAGTTGTACCAATCTGATCGGAGCGTCTTCGTCTTTCTAGGCAAGAACACGAGCCACGAGGGTATTTCTATGCAGCAAATTGTGATGACGAAGCACCCGGAGAAGTATGAGAATCTTTCTTAGCATACTACAATTACTGTTCCCACACCGTATTGGATATTGCTGACAATACGTTTGCGATTATTGTTTGAAGAAGTACTTGTAGAAAGTTTATTATGCATATAGAAGCATTGTGTTCTTCAACTTCAGATAAATAATTGTTTCATTATTACGATAGATAGTAGATAAAGCGTAGGTACAATGTGCACATTACAAATGTATTCAGGTTAACGAGGCATGCAGTGCGATTCCGATATCGCTTAACACAGTGCGTACAGGCAACAACAGATGATGGAAATGATCGCCAGTACCACAATAGGGAAGCAGTTCGGGGTCTTGCTCTTGATTACGTGATACTTATCATCACTCACTTCATGGGTTCCTTTCATGGGTTTTTGGTGACTTTCATGGGTTCCCTGCAAGGCTCCCGAATGAGTCTAATACCCAAGAATGAGAGCATTACAGAAACTTCATTTAATTATTTCGAATAATGATGGACGACAACAATTAATCTATGATTAAAGGCTGTATAGACTTGTATTTCACTTATTATCATCCAGCCGATTTCTTTTCGTAATAATGGACAAATATACACACATAACTTTATATATAGTAGATCTTTGAACCCAGAAAGCGGGAATGATACTGTTTTATTATCTCAGCCGCTTCTCGCAGGGGCTAGTATGGAAGAGGGCGGGCTGTCTCGTCAAGACAGTGAGAATGATAAGCCGCATTGAAGGGTCAACATTATATCAGGGGTCTACGTTATACTATGCCGTATGGTTTTTTTAAACGTTTTGCAAGGAAGAGTTCATATGTTTCAATAAGGGTTTAGGGCAACGAGAAACTGAACTGGTATTACCGCTGTGCTCCCTCAGCCTAATCGAGCTATTCGCATTTCATATCGAGAATAAGCTCGAGAAGACCACGAGAGCGACGGAGCAGTAGACCATGGGGAGGTGTATGG
>LS488480.1:408222-434092 GCA_900490705.1 Pristionchus arcanus | reverse complement strand
TCAACAGCGGCCGAAGAGGAAGAAAGAGAAGCGACGAAAGAGAGCCCCACGCCTGCAAAGACATTGGCCAAACAAGTTCAAAGCAAGTTCAGAGAAATATATTTAGATCGTGATAGAAACCATGTTTTCAGTGGACGTAAATTAATACAGATAGTTAGACAGACAGACACAATCACTCAGACACAGACACAGTCATACACATTATTTAGCAATAGAAGGACGGACATGCAATTTTAATTCGTAATATTATAGTACTATCCTCAATCGTATTCAACCGTACCGGGTCAACGGTGGTCGATGGGAGCTGCGGTCGCCCTAGCGCCAATCGTCGCCTTCGCTGCGGTGTAGTCGACGACCGGGGGTCGTGCTCATAGACGACGCTGCCGTTGACCTGGCAACCAGCCTCTGCACCTGTAAGGAGCACAATTGACTTTCTCGGGTGGACGAGGCGCACTACAACCAATGGCGAACGGATGATGATGAATGGAAGAAGGAAGTGAGAAGAGAAGGGAAGAGACCATTCATCGATCGGTGCGAGGGACGAGACACACACACTAGATTGAGCAGTGAGACCTATCGACAAGCAAAATATCGGAGTGAGGATAGAGAGAGTCAAACGATTGAAACCCCCGATCCCAATGCGAAAACAGCAATTATAGTTTCATACACTCCAGATGTGTCTAAAATGCACTAAAAAGGGCGTGACAGTAGGAGAGTAGACGAAATAGCCTGTAGAGACTAAAACGTAAGGAAATACAAAGATTCTACACGATAAACTACAAAGTATCTAAAAGAAGAAGAGCGAGGGGGCACGCAACAGGCATTCGCAAAGGAATGATGAGAAATGGGAGGGGGGACAGGGAGAAGGGAAGAGCTCCGATCGATCAATCGATGTGAGGGACGAGGGATGAGGGACAGACACGCGACTGGCCGCTGATCTACCGACAAACAAGGCGAGTTCAAACGATCAAAAGGATGGGGGACGAGAGAAGGAATAGGGGCAACATCGAGTGACTTTCTCCGAATTGGTCAGATCGCTTCGTATTCTTTAGAAACGGCACAAATGCGTGTGATAATCGTAGGTAGAAGGTGGGTAGAAACAGCACTACTCCAGGTTGGCGTTGTTATTTGACCCAAAAAGCTTGACTTTGCTAAGATCAAAGATTAATCACCGCAAAATTTTGCTCAAATAGATGTTGTGTTTTCAAGACTTCCAGACTATGAATATAAATTATAAATTCAGGATAAGAGTAGCGACCGATGTATTTCAAAAACACATAATCGAACAATAAATGTCTTTATCCAGTCTCGAAATCTCAAAATCAAAAGCACAATCAACAGTCGAATCTCATCACAGGAATGCGTGAACTTTTACGGGAATTTAAATTGAACAACGGGAATAAATGACAAAATCTGAGTGAATTCAATAAATCTAAGACAAAAATAATACGAGAATCATCCGACAAAACAGCAAAGTAACGTCACAACCAATATTATGCGCTATACGATAATCTCTTCGGGTCTACATATGATACAGTAGGCTAATCGGCGCGCTAAAGATCTGTTACAAGAAAGGTACAACAATAATTAGTTATCAATAGGAAGAGGGCAAGAGTGGGGGAGAGGATGATCTTTGATCTCTGATCACTTAATCTTCATTCTGATCAGTCCCTTCATCATATCGAATGTGTTCCCGTCGTCAGCTACTTAGTACAACTGAAAATGGAGAAATTATTGGACTGCAAACATAAGCCTGAAAAGAATTGAAAAAAGTGTATCTCTTCCTTTAGTAAAGGACTCTACGAAACACATAACTACCGATCTTCATTCAATTTGTTTTAAATTTTAATCAGAAGATTTGAATGTGCCCTAAATGCCATTTTCCCATGCTAATTTACTGCAATTTGAAACTATATTAAAAGTCTCTTCATTTCGTCTCTTCATTTCGCAGTCTCTTCATTTCGCACACTTTCTCGCCACCCGACTGGTCGAGAGAGTGTGTGAAATGAAGAGACGGCGACCCGTATTGCGCACCGCAAATAAGCACAATATGAGGGCGTTTGCGTAAGAACCGGACAAATCCGGATAAGTCTGGCACAGGTCAAAAATGTCAACTCTCTGAAACTTTGTGTTTTGGGGTTCTTGAGGGTGCTGATGACGATGGGCAAATTCATTTTGCCCATCGATGCATCATTGGCTCCAGAAGACGTCACGTCGAAATTCATTTTTGGCTCTATTAAGGTCAGTTTCAACGCTAAATTTTCGAACGTTTTCTCGCAAACGGCCTCATATCAGCTCAACCTCAGTGCACCGGAGATAGCTGCGAGCCGCCATTGGAAGAACTGTGTGCGAGATGATTGCCCGGTTTGCCATTGGGTCAAGAATAGGGTTGATCGTTCGGCTTTCGGAACGGCCGAATGAGAGTGATCAAAATTGCCTCGTTCCGGAATTGATTCAATTATCGCTCGGAATGAGTTCGGACAATGAACTAATTGGATTTCTCATTCCGGAACGGCCATTGTTCGACTCTCGGCCGTTCCGAAGTGAGGATAATTGGATAAAAAGTTCGGAATTCCGTAATTCCGTTCCGAACGATCAACCCTAGTCAAGAACCTTCCGGCTAAAGGAAGAGGCGAATGTAAAGGGGCACTAGGTCGGATGAGAACATTCGGATGATAACCTACTTGATAAGAACTACACAAATTTTTGAGCGTTCTAATATTTTGTCAATAGGTTCTCAATCCCACAATCGGAAGAAAACGAAAAATTTTGGTTCTCATCCAGTAGGTTCTCATCCGAATGTTCTCATCCGACCTAGTGCTCTTTAAAGGTAAAGGTGTATACACGTCAAGCGATTTTACAGTAGTCAGACAACGCTAGGTGGGGCCCACTGGTTAGGCCAGCTGGAAGGAAGAATCAACGTATTCAATAAACCATTTGCCAAATATTTGAATACTCGCAACTTCAATTTGCCCCAGCTAATTCAATCAATGGAAATAATTCCATTGTCTTCCCCTCTCCCTCTTTCCTCCATCCCCCTCCTCCTCCCCTCATTCGCCATTGGCTCTCTCGCGCAGAATGGTCGCTCCGAGGTGCGCTCTTCTCCCTCCTCAGGTAACCCTCCTTCCTTCTGACTACAGTACTCCCTTCTCTTTTCAGGGTACCTCGCTGGTGTCCGCTCTTCGCTCTGAAGTGTAGCTCTTCCTCCTCCTCTGAGGTAACCCTCCTCCCTTCTCATACAGTACTCCCTTCTCTTTTCAGGGTCCGTTGCTGGTGTCCGCTTTTCGCTCTCCAGTCTAGCTTTTCTTCCTCCTCCTACTCAGAGTTAACCCTCCTCCATCCTGCTTACAGTACCCCTTTCTCTTTTCAGAGTCCCTCACTGGCATCCGCATTTCTCCCTGCGCAGGAAGGTCGAATGAGCAAGCAGCGCTCCCAAGGACCGCGTGCTCGACTCTGAGGTACCGTATAGAGAGAGCAATACGAGCCGCAGTCTCTTCATTTCACACACTCTCTCGACCGGTTGAGGGGGCGTGCGAGTGTTTGAAATGAAGAGACTGCGGCCCGTATTGCAACAATATAGAATGAAGGGGGTCTACAGATCCCAGTGTTCACCGTACGTTGCCGTACCTCACTTTGAGAACAGACAGTAGAATAAGAAGTGCTGAATTGCAGAGGACCGACTTCAACCAACCGACTATCGGACTTGACGGACTAACGAAGAGTAAAGGCTATCGAGCAAGGATTACATTGATTGCAGAGGACGCAGAGAGGATTTGGGAAAGTGATAGTATATTTAAAATATAGTGCACGTTAGGTTTCCGCATGAGATTCTCGACTCTCTTAGTTAGTTTTTTTTCACTTTCGTTTGCTTTTGATAGAACATTGTGAAAGCGGAATGCTTCTTGATATTGGTAAGAAAGGATTCGAAAGCTGAATTCTTCTTGATAATGGTAAGAATGAATGCAAAATCGGAATGCTTCTTGATAATGGTAAGAATGAATTCGATATCAGAATACTTCTTGATACGGGTAAGTGTGAATTCGAAATCATAATGCTTCTTGATAATGGTAAGAATGAATTTGATATCAGAATACTTCTTGAGAATGGTAAGAATGAAATCGATATACTTCTTGATACGGGTAAGTGTGAATGCGAAATCAGAATGCTTCTTGATTATGGTAAGAATGAAATCGATATACTTCTTGATACGGGTAAGTGTGAATGCGAAATCAGAATGCTTCTTGATTATGGTAAGAATGAAATCGATATACTTCTTGATACGGGTAAGTGTGAATGCGAAATCAGAATGCTTCTTGATTATGGTAAGAATGAAATCGATATACTTCTTGATACGGGTAAGTGTGAATGCGAAATCAGAATGCTTCTTGATTATGGTAAGAATGAAATCGATATACTTCTTGATACGGGTAAGTGTGAATGCGAAATCAGAATGCTTCTTGATTATGGTAAGAATGAAATCGATATACTTCTTGATACGGGTAAGTGTGAATGCGAAATCAGAATGCTTCTTGATTATGGTAAGAATGAAATCGATATACTTCTTGATACGGGTAAGTGTGAATGCGAAATCAGAATGCTTCTTGATTATGGTAAGAATGAAATCGATATACTTCTTGATACGGGTAAGTGTGAATGCGAAATCAGAATGCTTCTTGATTATGGTAAGAATGAAATCGATATACTTCTTGATACGGGTAAGTGTGAATGCGAAATCAGAATGCTTCTTGATTATGGTAAGAATGAAATCGATATACTTCTTGATACGGGTAAGTGTGAATGCGAAATCAGAATGCTTCTTGATTATGGTAAGAATGAAATCGATATACTTCTTGATACGGGTAAGTGTGAATGCGAAATCAGAATGCTTCTTGATTATGGTAAGAATGAAATCGATATACTTCTTGATACGGGTAAGTGTGAATGCGAAATCAGAATGCTTCTTGATACTTGTAAGAAATGATTCGAAATCAGACTGCTTCTTGATCAATAATTTCTGTGTATCGGCAATCTTTTCTAATAATTATCCCATGACCCGTCAACGTAGCACCTTTTGTGGTCGATGACCCGTTCTTTGCGGTCGATGACCCTTTCTTTGAGGTCGCTGACCCGTTTTCTTTTCTTTTTGCTAGAGGACCTGTTTATTTTGGTGTCTCGTAGGTTTAACGGGTCCCTATTCGAATGGCGAGTCATGGGATAATTTGAAAAGAAATGCGAGCACATCACCCGTTTCTTTGTGTCGTCGTTCAGGGTTTCTCAGGATTAGGATTAGCTGAGATAAATATAGCAAGCACTGCATGAAAAATTGATCATGACCATTTCCAGGCAAAGTTACAGGAATTGCATTAAAAAATTTCATAAATTTAGATGAAACGTATATGTTCAAGGAAGTCTGACTTCGGATTTCGAACTGATTTCGCTGTCTCGCTCTGAATAGGCGCTCTTCCTCCTTCTCCTCCTCCTCCTCAGAGGTAACCCCTCATCGCTCCCCGCCTACAGTACCCCATTCTCTTTTCAGGATCCTTTTCCACTCGCGCTCTAGCTCTGGACGGTAGGACGAAGCAGATCTCCCGAGGGCCCAGATCTTCTCCCATCCCTCACAGGTACCGTAATAGTACTCTTGATTGCGCGAGAGGAGGGAGGCAGGCGACGGGAGGAGGCCAGATATTAGGGTTGGTGAAATCGAGTCGGGTCAGTCGAGGCCTCGACTCTCAAACTCGATCGGGTATTTAGGGTCGAGTAGCTCGAAAAGCAAGAAACCCGACTCGGGTACTCGATATCGAGAGTGAAGGGTCGGGCCGGACTCGGACAGTCGAGAATGGTCGGTCGGTCGGGTTCGGTCGGGCCGATCAATGAACAATTTCGTCTCGTTCTCAACATCCTACTTTGAAGAGCGGCAACAGTGTGTCGAGATGGCATAGTGGTTACATTTTTGCAGTGGCAAACATTCCTCACGAGTTCAATCCCGAGAGATACCAATCATTTTTGCCACATTTGTACACACAATGTTATTTTATTTTTATTTTTTATGCCGTATTTTAATTTCAAAATGCTGATTACAATTTTTAATTTCTGTTTAAAAATGTCATACTGATAGTCTTTCAGCAGTGGAGCACCGTAGTACCGTAGTTTTCCATTAAGAATGTCTATTTTATGGGGATAGAAGAAAAATAATCAGTTAGGAATCAGAATCAGCATGGTGCACAAATTTGGCAAAAATGATTGGTATCTTTCGGGATTGAACTCGTGAGGAATGTTTGGAATGTTTGTTTGCCACTGCAAAAACGCAACCACTGTGCCATCTCGGCACACTGATGCCGCTCTTCAGAGTAGGATGTTGAGAACGAGACGAAATTGTTCATTGATCGGCCCGACCGAACCCGACCGACCGACCATTCTCGACTGTCCTAGTCCGGCCCGACCCTTCACTCTAGACATCGAGTACCCGAGTCGGGTTTCGTGATCGATCGAGAATAGAGGGGTAATTTCTGATCGAGGCCTCGAGTGTCGGGTATTCTCGGTTTTATCAACCCTACCAGATATCTACCATTATTTATTTTATTTATATTCTTCCCTTTTTCATACATAACCCACGTTAGTAACAGGACAGTGCGAGTCCAAACCCTAGCAGGCAGTGCGAGCCAATATATTTTCTTTGACCCTCTTACAATTAGATTATTAATTTTATTTGTATTCTTCCCTTTTTTCTTACATAGCCCACGTTAGTATCAGGACAGTGCGAGTCCGATTAATTTTAGCTCTTTGCGCGAAACTGCGCCCACTTTCACTTCCGCGCTTTGGAGCGTGCTTTATTTATTTTTCACACGTTTATTCACGTTTTATTTTTTTTGCAGGCAACGCTATGTATAGGTGGGATACAATGGTATTCATTCTGTTATAATTACCTCCGGAAAATGAAAAAAAAGGATACATGAAGAAAACGAGGTAATGCAATCATTTATATTAGAACCTTATCAACAATAAATGATCGCGAAAAAATGAAGATGAGTGTATAAAGTTCGGAGATGAATGCTCGGGTTTACACATTCGTGAGATTCTTATTATCGACATCAAAGTTGATTATCACTCGGAGTCTCTTTCGGCATTTCCTCTCACGCGTGCCTCGAGATCTGTCTGTCTATCAACTTCCTGCTCCATCTCATTCTGAGTGCTCTTTCGTGTTTCTGATACATTTCCAGCAGAATACGCATCCAGGAGACCTTTGTGCACTGCAGATGCGTCTTCAGTCGTATTTCCATGGCTTTGAGCATTCGAAGATGCAATGCGTTCTGTATCAATACAATTTATTAGATTTGAAAATTCTCGAAAAGTCTATTTCCCTATCAGATAGAGTTCGAAAAACGGGTAATCGTCTCTTCATTCCTCATAGTCTCTCACCGGTCAGACAAACAAGAGAGTACGCGGAATGAAGAGACGATTACCCGTATTTTGAACTCTACTATCAGATCTGTCTAGCTGCCCAATCACCCCTTTCTCTCTCCTGGATTCTCTTAAGCGGTAGGCACACCGGGCATTCTGCTCGCACGCAGTTCTTCCAATGGTGGATGATCTGACGAGATGAGATGCAATGGGTATCTGAAATATGTATAGTATCGAGACTAGACTCTAGTTACGAGTGATCGAAATCTTATGAGACGTGGCCCAATGATGGTTCAATTCAGAGATACCATCAGAAATAAGAAATGGATGCGAGTGGTGGATGATGAAACTCACAATTACACTGCCTTCCGCTGATGCAGGTTGTCATATGATCCAAAACCTCTTTCATCGTTCGGCAGTGAGGGAGATTACAATCGTCCCTTCCCTGAATACTAGGGTTAACGAAATTGAAATCTGACCTAAATTATTCAATTTTCATCTTATTCAGGAACTGATAAAAATCCATTACTCGACTCTTATTTCGGAATAGTGGAGATAATTAAATTATCAAATCAACTCGACTGAATACGTAACTACACTCTAGTCTCGACTTGGTTGAACTCACCCTTTCCATGCACTTGTGAGCATGTAGAAGTAGCACGAGTTGCTGTTGGATCAGCTTCCTTTTCTCATGATCGGGATTAGGCCTCACTGTTGGCACACCTGACACATCGCTTACTTGATTGCTTGCAGTCTCAGCAGCATTGGTCGCATTGACTTCCACTTCTGCGGTGCTGCTGTCTGAACACACGCTATAGTCGACTACAACCTTGTTCTCAATGATAGAACTAACCGATATTCCCGTGTAATGAGTCGTCCTCGGAGTGGGGCATGCTGGCCATTCGTGAGCAGTGTGGGATATTCGAATGGGTCTGGAGCGAGACAGCTGTCCTATTTTTTTACGACGCATATTTTACCACCAAGGCAAGCCAAGCATAGTTAAGTCACGCGTCGGCACTTATTTGTCTCTTGTATTCAAGCGTCCTCAATTCAAATCAAAATATTTTGGAAATATTCTCAAACAGAGAAAGAATGCCAAAGATTGGTTATGGAAAGTCTATGGTTGCGTCCGTTTTTTTTTTATCCAGTGCCAATCTATGCCAGGGGTCTTATGGAACTTAATGATGCGCGAGAAATAATTCTTTTCAGAAATAAAATCTCTAACTGACAATTGGTAAATTTTTTTGCATTCACAGAATCCAGTTCACCTACAGGGTGTCTCAAAAGTATTGACCCACTTTTGAATGGCGATATCTCAAATATGGTTGTGAGCAATGAACCATGATTAAGGCAATATATGAATGAGTATAACATCTTGAAATTTTATTACTTAAATTGGTCCTATGTATCTGCGTTCTCGGGATGTAAACAATTGTTGATGCATGCAGTGAATGACGTTGACCCGAAAGTAATTTCAGCGATTCGATCCGATTTTATTACGAGACAATTTTATTCCCTTGGCGTTTTATATATTATTAGGGAGGACAAACACTCTTCTTCAAAATCCATGTGAAATTTTAGCAGTGCATTTTACTCACAGAAAAATCCCTGTCATTGTAATGACCAATGTAAATGTGATATTGAGAACCGACGAAAATCAAATTTCTGAATTACATGTTTTGAGTTTACCTAGAGCCCCATAAACTTGTGAGGTGAACACACTTATCAAATGGTGATTTTTAAATGCTTAATTTTGGCCCTGGCGAACTGTTGAATAACTGATCCAGAAACAGAGATTTATGTAAAATTCCTCGAGTGTCAGACTCAACTAGAAATATTTTAGCTCTAAGTATTATTACTTCAAGGATTAAATATTTTTGTTAGAGTCTATAATGGTCGCGCCGTCTAGGAAAAATAAAGACTTGTGGCTAACTTGATTATTGTAGAAACAGGATCTCAAAATCTGGTCGAGAAATACGGAGTGTCGTTTCTCAAATTTCATTTGGAAAATCATTTTGTCTCAGAATAGGGTTTTAGTTCCAAATGAAACGCGCAGATAAAATAAGTGAAATATAACCTAATCAGAAAAAAATACTACAATGTAGAAACTCTTTCAATACATCGCAAAAAAAATTTGCAAAATGGTAAAATTCGACAATGGGTTTATATATTTTTCCTGACCAATGTTTAAAAAAAATCATAACTCCAGATGTGATACGATTTGTTCACTGAATTTTTCATACTTGTTTGCAAGTAGTCTCAGCTACATTCTGTGAAAACCAGTGCCTGTTTTGATTATTGGATCTGGTCTTAGATTGAGTCAACTTTTGGGTCAATACTTTTGAGACACCCTGTAGAGTAAGTTATTTATTCAACGTCTTGAAATATTACAAAGTTTGAGGACAAAGAAGTGCGTGTTTGATATTAAAAGAAAAGTGAGGACAAATGTGAAGTTTTTTTTAAAGCGAAACGTTATACGAAAGCAAACGAAGTTACATAATTGAACAAGACGAAGTTGAAACCAAGTGCCGATGAGGGAAATTTCATGAGTCCATGGTAGGATTTCCAGGAAAGCGATGTCCTAGTGCAAATATTTAAATAAAATTGTAAAATTAAAATTGAGAAGAAAGGACTATTGTTAAAGATTTATCAAGCAAATTTACAACAATGAACATTGCGATAGAGAGAAGTATAGTGCAAAGAGAAATAGAGTAATCACAATTACAAATACAATAGACAATCGGAAAGATCAACACGGAAAGCCTCCTCCTGGTGAAGCCTGAATTATGATCCAAACAAAATTCAAGATGCAATAAAGTGGCAGGAATGCCAGTGCCAGTAGTACAGCCATGAATATGTCCTCAAGATCCCAGCCATGGTCGATCTTTGTATTGTTCGTGAGGTTCTCGTTTTCGACAACAACGGCGTCCTCATCACTCTCAACAGCCGGAGCTTCTTCTTCCATCTTTTTCGCATTGTCAATCATCATCTTGATTTCATCCATAAGCTTCCAATCCTCCTCAGTCAGCTCCTCCATGAAGTATTCCTTGTTTAGGGCGATGCTTTCGTCCGTTTCCTGAAGATGTGCGATTAAGCTAATTCATGACTTCAATGAGAGTATGGAGATGCTCAATTCGCGGCAAGTTTCTTGCCCTCATGCACAGTTAGTGCGCTACCATCATCATACACCAATTCCCATCTCACTAATAGAGGCGGAGGAGGGGCTAAAAGTAATTGAGAAAATACGATACCTCTGTCACCAGCAAGTCCCCTTGCTTCAGGGCCAAGTCTTTGCCGTACTCCTCCGTGATCTTCGTTAGTACGCCAATGGTGATCCAAACCTGAACAGCTGAAGTTCAATCAAATTTGATCAATTATTCTTCCAAGCCGATATCGATTTCAAATAACGTCAGGGTGATGTTCAAAACTTTTACAATATGTATTGTATTATGCATTGTATTATGTATGTATTGTATTATGTATGTATTGTAGTATGTATTGTATTATGCATGTATTGTATTATGTATTGTATTATAATCTCTTACCTCACTCCCCCTCACCTACTCCTTGTCCTCTCGAGGAATTTCGTTGCCCTAGCAACAATTGGGCATCATTGAAAGTAGGAAAGATGAGTCGAGAGAGAGACATGAAGCGAGATCGTTGAGGGAAGAGCTCTCTAAAAAGGAGAGGAGAAGGATGGAAAAGTATGTCGCGTTTGCAAGTCTATTCGAACATAATTGTAAAAACAAGAAAGTTTCAGGCATGTACAGGTCATGTAATAGAATGACATTTGTACATAACTGCGAAATTACAAGACATTGCAAATGGCAGAACTTTTATACAGAAGAATGAATGCCACTGTAAGTATCAAAACCGGAGAAAAATATGCTTTTATTTGGAGCTCCAGGTCACCGAGCCGTCATAGAAAGCCGAAAAAACGATCTCAAGACAATAGAGGATTTCAGGACATGCCTAGCGGTGCCCAAAATTGAGTTAGCACATTTCATGATTTCCAGCTCATTCATATTTCTACTGGTGCAGCTTCTTTACAAATTTTTTTCCCACGCTTCCCTTATAAAAAACACCAAAAAAGGGAGAGCGAAAGTCATCTGACAAATGAAGATTCTTCTCTTCCTCTTCACTATCATCTTTTCCGCGCAGGCTCCCATTCCGGATGGCATTAAGCCTCTGCATCCCCTTGGATACACGATAATGGAATACAATTCACCGACTCCGAGCTTGGCCGTGCTAGACTCGGGTATGAGCTCGTCTCTTTAATTTCGCACTCAGTGCAATATCGGAAAAACTTTCGCTAACAATAATAATTGCAGGTGTTACTTTTTGTTCTGTCACATCGACGATGCCACCTCATGCATTCTTGACAAAAAGCTCAAAGTTTGCGAGTGCCGTGACCGGTGCATAGACTTCTCGGAAATCCACACACCTAAGCCCGTGCGTTTTTGAAGATTTTTTTTGAAGGAAGACATTTAGGAAATTTTTTGTATATCCAAGTCATCCACGTAATTTTCACTCGGGAATACACCTGCAATAACACACATTAGGTAACTCATTTTCGAGATTTCAGAAGAAGGAATCCCCGGCGGTTTGGAAGAACAAAGAAGAGTGTGCGAATGAGTTTGGTCATTCATATTCTGAAAGAGTCCATTATCACTTCCCAGGTGCGCTCTTCTCGTGTCGAATGATAGAAATAATGCTGATTCCACGTGCGCATCACTCTGCGCCATTCACTTCTCGTACCCGAATTGGGAGGAATATCAGAAGAACTACATTGAAATCTTCTCGAAGATAATGAAAACTTCTATCTTTCGTCTGATTTAATCGATAAATCGAAATTTGCAGCAAAAGTGATGTAGATTTCACAAATTTGACAATTCAACGGTATTAAAGCATGGGAAAACGGTCAATGGAAATGCACCCTACTAAAGAAGGAGAAGGAAAAATAAAACTTGTTTTAGATTTAGGAATGCGGTGTCTGTGAGTGTTCTCAGTACATGGCGAAGGATTATTTGGGAATCGTTGCATAGAAATCAAAACTACGGGTAGGGAAAGTAGTTAGGGCCAATTACACAATAATGGAGGGGTTAAAGGTTTCTCATTGACTTTCTCATTCACTCTCTTCTCTTACATCGTCTCGGCATCAGCCCGCTCCGCCTCCTTCTGAAAAGATCAAATATCCAATATTGGAATTTGCATTACGAGCCATATTTCAACATTTGAAAAAAACAGTCTATTTTCAACAGCGAGACAATTTTTAGGAATGAAATAGCAGGAAACTAGAGTTCTCTTATTGGAAAATGATTTTCCAATAACACTAATGGATTTCCAGTAGTCTCCTCATTCTTCACACTCTCTCGTCGCGAGTGCGGTTAATCCCCTTGTTCGGCTTATAGGAAATCCGGAAAATTTTCCAATAAGAGTGCTCTACAGGAAACTCAAAATTCGATTAACTTCACATCCGCATTGAGAGCCCTCCATCCTAACTTACCTGTTGTCTCTGCCGTTCAAGTAGCTGTTGACTGCCTTCATCCACGGGAACAAAGTACGAATCCAGCAGGGCCGCAATACGTCTATCGTTCTCTTCGGTCATTCGCTGCAAAAAGAAAAGATTTAACACTGCAAACTTCGATCATAAGAATAGTTTTTCGCCGGGCGCCGAGCCAATTACAAGTGAGAGGGACTAGTGGAAGGAGGAAAATGAATTCGCTTTATAGAAGTATGATAGTGATAAATGGGTGTCTAGCAAGTAGAGTCTCCGGAAATTAGTTGTATGCTGATTGTGATGGTTGGAAATCAGGCAAGCCTAGAGCCCTCTAGGACGAGGAAAATTTGAGAAGCATGGCCTACATTAAAACACGGTCTCCGTAAGAACGCAGGTGGTATGGTACAACTCCGTCATATTGATCGCCCAGCGGTGAAACTTCACCAGGGTGACCCCTAGGACGAATATATACTTCTGCCAAAATTTGGTCCCCGAAAATTGATCTTTGACCTTTGAACTCTTCAAAAATCAAAATGAGATTTAGGTATCATGTGATAGCTCATTCGATAGAGCATGAAAAGTTATGCTAGAAACAGAATTTTCGTAAATTTTCGATTACTCTTACTCGAGAAATTTGAAGAAGTGTCGAATTTAAGTGTTTTTTCACTACATATTCAGATAACACCCCATGTCAAAATCATTTGTACCCTCTAGATTCGACATATTTTTAGTGATCTATTATAGGGAACTAATTTTTGTGGTCGACAAGAAGATCGGTCTATGACGAAGAACCAAAAATGTTGGTCGAAGAGGCACACATTAGGTGGGGCGAAAAACTGTTTTTGATATTTCGGCCAAGTGTTATAGCCCATTCGAAAGAGCTCGAAAAGTTGAGTTTCCTACGCGATTTTTGTGAAAATTGGTTATCGCCTACCCAAGAAAAATTTCGAATTAAGAGTTTGAAGAGGATCTTCTTCAATTGAAAATTTGAAGAGGAACATAAATCTGGTCTAAAACTTTGTGACGATAATAAAGTGAGTGTGATTGGCTAAGTTTGGGCTTAATTAACTGTCTTAAAAATTGAAGGAAATCCTCTTCAATTTTTATAGTGAAGAGGATCCTCTTCAATTTTTCAAGTGAAGAGAAATAAGCCCAAACTTAGCCAAACAATGGATTACACTCACCTTATTATACTCGCTATGTTTTAGACCAGATATAGGTTCCTCTTCAATTTTTCAATTGAAGAGGGTCTTCTTCAAACTCTTATTTCGAAATTTTTCCTGGGTTGGAGATGACCAATATTAACAAAAATAGTGTGGGAAACTCAACTTTTTGAGCTCTTTCGAATGGGCTATAACACTTGGCCGAAATATCAAAATCAGTTTTTCGCCCCACCTAATGTGTGCCTCTTCGACCAACATTTTCGGCTCTTCGTCATAGACCGATCTTCTTGTCGACCACAAAAATTAGTTCCCTATAATAAATCACTAAAAATATGTCGAATCCAGAGGGTACAAATGATTTTGACATGGGGTGTTATCTGAATATGTAGTGAAAAAACACTTAAATTCGACACTTCTTCTAATTTCTCGAGTAAGAGTAATCTAATATTTACGAAAATTCAGTTTCTTGCATAACTTTTCATGCTCTATCGAATGAGCTATCACATGATACCTAAATCTCATTTTGATTTTTGAAGAGTTCAAAGATCAAAGATCAATTTTTGGGGACCAAATTTTGGCAGAAGTGTATATTCGTCCTAGGGGTCACCCTGGTGAAGTTTGACCGCTGGGCGATCAATATGACGGAGTTGTACCATATTCGCCCCCCTTTCCTGCGTTCTTACGGAGACTGCGTTTTAATCACAAATATGGAAAGAAGAAAGAAAATTACAGGCGTACAGTAGGCGTCGAGATACATAGATGTCTAGCAAGACTAACAAGAATATGCTTCGAACAGAATACTCGGAAATTCGTTGCATATTGCAATGGTTGAGAATCTGGCAAGACTTAACTTGGTACACTGGAATTTTTTTCAGTTACAACTATAGAAAATGGAAGAAAAACGATATGAAGGGCCTCCTACTCACACCCTCTTCTCATTCGCTACCTTCTCATCATCGCTTCGAACCCGTTGCTCCATCGTACCCTTTCCATCTACCGCCGCCGCCACTAACGTAGTCATCTGATCTGCAAGAAACGTATTGGATAATGGAACTGAGCACCCGAATGCTATTTTCAATGAAAAACTCACCCTCAACTTCTGCCCAATCAGGCGCCTGAATATTCCTCAACGGTCCGCAGACGGGGCAGTCCTCCCTCACACACGTGTTGAAATGGTGCAGAATCTGGCGGGACGAAGCGCAATGGTTGACTGAAAAGGAGAATATATCGAGACTAGAGTCTAGTTACGAGTGGTGGATGATTTAGCGGGACGAGGCGCAATGGTTGTCTGAAAAGGAGATGTGGCGAGACTAGACTCTCGAGTGGTTCTCATGGAAACGAAATTGGAAAAACTACTGGAAATGCACGAAAAGTGTTCGAAAAATGTACTAGATAACTCACACTCGCACTCTCTTCCTTTGATGCAGCTCGCAATGTGCGCGAGCACGTTTCTCATCTCTCCGCAATGAGGAAGCTCGCAGGGACGGTCGAGCTGATCAAGTCGAAACTAGAGTCTAGTTTCGTGTTTTAGTGAGTCTAGTGATAGCGAGTCCAAACTACACTCTAGTCCCGATACTTACCGTCTGTGAGCACTTGTGCGCATGCAGCAGGAGGACCAGATGTTGCTGGATCAGCTCATTCCTCGATGAATTCAACGAGAACGAGCATCCGGCACCAGGCATGGCTGATGTAGAAGACGACATGGTCAAGGAAATGCTAGTCTGAAAGGGGGCCAATATTTCCCTAGAAATGGTCTCTTGCAAGCACTTTAAAAAGGAAATAGAGGTATTCGTACGTGAAATAAGGAGAGTCAGTATATCTCTACGTTATGGGCCACTCTCACTACTGCTAGGCAAAAATTAGCTCCGCTCTCTTTCTCGAGCATAAGAGCGGCTCCCAGTCGATGCCGCGTTGCGTGGCCGCGAACGCGCAAAGGGAGAGAGAAGGGCAAAAAAGGGCTGTCGAATAAATCCAAAAAGCAGATGGAGGCTGAATGAGCTAACGACATACTGTACACATAACAGCTGCATGCACTAATTATTAGACGCGACAATTGAGTGGCCTACCACTCGTTCTTATCGTGGCGATGGAAGAAGAGAACCGAGAGCTATCCCTGTTTAGATTTTTTATAAGCGCACGTCGCTCTCGCAGTCGATACCTCGTTGCATGACCGCGAACGCGGAAAGGGAGAGAAAGGGCAAAAATAAGGCTGGCGTGGAGAGGAGTGGCTCTCTAAAGAAGCCGCATAACATATTTTTTACAAGGAAACTATGACACTAACAAAAGTGACGACCGGGGGAGGCGCAGCGGGATCGCCTAATAGTAGAACAAGGATAGCATCATCATCTGACGATTCGGCAAGTTCGCCGCCAAAGTGAAGTGAGCATATGGCATTTGATGGCGAATACAATACTTTTATCATTGGGCGAAGTCTAGAGAACTGTGAAGTTCATGGTGCTCCAACATTTGCTTTATCGCTGAGTTGAGCATTTTCGTGCCAATTGCACGTGCAGCGCAAAACATTGCATGCGTGGTCCAATGTATTGACTAACCAATATTCTCGAACGAATAGTCGTTGTCCGACAAGGATTCCTGATTGGAATGAGACAGGTGGTCCATTTCCCGAGAGAAGGGTAACGAGATGGAGAGGAGAACGAAGAGGAGAAATGAGAGCCGAGTGTTCCTCGTCCTTCTTTTGGCATCTTGCCAAACTCAGCACACACTGCGCACCTTTGTGGTGTACACCACTTCTCTCTTTTATTCAACAGCTCACTTGCAAGCAACACATTTGAACAATTTGTATCAATAGAACAGTTGAAATGTTGGAATTTTTTTTCGAGCATCAACAATTCAAAGAATAGACAAAAAAATTAGGTCGTCTTCTTGTTCAGTCTCATTTGCTTCATCATTGTGAGAATATTCTTCCTTTCATTGACGCTGAATGATTCTCCGAGTGGCTTTGGCTGTGGTTTCTTCGGCTGGCCCTCTTGCTTTTGCAATTGCTCGGCTAAATGTTAATTAATTGTGACGAGTATAGTGTTCGAAATACGGGTAATCGTCTCTCTCACCGTTGAGACAGTGTGAGAAATGAAGAGACGATTACCCGTATTTCGAACTCTAGACGAGTATTTAAGTTAGTGAAGGCTGTGTTGCGATGAATTAAAAAAAAGGAAAGTGAAATTTTTATTTCGAATATCTCAATATCTCACTTGCAATATCGCCACGTTCCTCGGCCGCGCGAGTTGCAAGCTGATTCTGAAAATGTGCGCTTCCTTATCGAAACTAGACTCTAGTTTCGACCTGGTTCCCTAATCAATCACCCACCTCCTCAATTCGCTTCTTGAGCCTCTCTAACTTCTGCTCGACAATAGCATAACTAGCGGAAAGTCGATGCTGCTTCTGCATGATGTTGGCATGCACCTAAAAGTTAACATTACATGAAATGAGTCTAGTCGAGACAAGGTCTCGATGTTCACGGGCATTTGTTGCACTTCAAAGAAGCAATGCAATTGGTTTGGGCTATAAAGTGCCCAATCGAGACTACAGTCTAGTCTCGACCTGACTTACTCTCCAGAGGAACTTATTGTACACGGTGTCCGCTTGCTCGGGTGGAATTTGCGCGATGACCGGTAGAAGGGAATCCATGGCGGCTTTTAGCTCCTGCAAAAACATTATAAGTTCAATCAAAATGCGAAATCGAGACGCGCAGAAATGTGCATAACAATACTTCTTCTAGTCGAAACTATGCAGCACGGAGATGCAGTTCGCGAGAGTATTTCTCCAACACTAAACTAGACTGTAGTCACGATCTATCCCTGATCTAGAACTCTTCAAAACTAGACTAGACTCTAGTCACGATTTTACCTGCTCCCGTTCTCTCATTGTCTTCTGTCGCTCATTAAGTTTGCACACTCGCTCGGTCAGTGACGCAAAGTCCTCGTTGAGCTGAAATTGAGATTTGACCAATTCGTGCCTACACTCTAGTCCCGACCTTGTGCCACTCCTCCTGGGCATTGATGAGCTCAATCAGGTGCGGATCTGGCTGTGCCTGGGCCTCTGGGGAACCACGCGACGGTCCTGAATATCGAGACTAGACTCTAGTTTCGACTTGTGACTCACCGGGGGCTACTTCGCGGACGAGCTTCTTTATCGGCGCACAAACGGAACAGGTCACGGGCAGTTTGCAGGTTTTGAAGTGGTAGATGATCTGTCGAGACGATGCGCAGTGTGGAACTGAAAGAGAGATATCGAGACTAGACTCTAGTTACGACAATCTTTTCCTTAACTTCTCATCATCAATTGATTGTTTTTATCACTATAGCAAGATCGAGAATTAATAGAAAACAGATGTCTTAGTAGAACCAATATATCGTAACTAGACTCTAGTCTCGATAAGCAACTCACACGTGCACTTCTTTCCTTTGGCGCACTTCTCCAGATGCCACAGCACGTCCTTCATCGTCAAGCAGTGTTCCAGCGTGCACTTGCGCGAATTGTCCGCGGCGTTCTGAATAAGGGATAGATCGTGACTAGAGTCTAGTTTAGTGTTGAAGAGTTAATCTCTTCTAGTGAACATCTGTGTGTCTTGTTTCGGTTGGACAAAGTGCTATGGTTAAATAGGCTCTAATATCAATAGGGCAAACTGGCATGCATTGCGCAATTCGGCGCGTGCAGTCGCTTCATGATGTTATAAAAATCGTAACTAGACTCTAGTCTCGATTTGCAAGACTCACCAGCTGAATACACTTCTGCGCGTGCAGCAGAAGCGCCAGTTGATTCGAGATCAGCTTCTGCTTCTCGGACTGCTTCGGGGTCATCTTCCAGTCGACTGATGGCGTGGTCATCGTCGATACAGAAGACGTGTTCGTTGAAGTAGAGCTGGAATCGAGATTCGTCATATTCAAGACCAGACTAATGTTGCCTGACCAATTCTAACACCGAATTAATTGGCTTTCGTCCGCTCACTACCTATGACAATGAGGAAATAACAGTCAAGAAATGTGTAAATCCAATTCTAATCAATTGATATTGTCTCGTAATATTGGGTATTGAATTGACATCACTGCTCGAGACTACACTCTAGTCCCGACCTTGCTGATGAAACCGTGACGGACGCGGTGATCTTTGAGAGATCGAAGGAGTTGGTCGGCACAGATATGGAGAAGGATATTGTTCGTTCTTTTCCTTCGGGATCAACAGATGGACTTGCTGAGCCAGATGCCTTGGGGGAGACGGGATGGTTCTGGAATGAAGAAAATCTTAGACAGATCGCCAAATACGATTCAGATCAGAGGTGTGCAAAAATTTCTCGACCTCTCATTTCGCAATGCTCTCTCGTCGGTCAGAGAGAGCGAGGGAGTATGGCGAAATGAGAGATCGAGAAATTTTCTAATAAATTTTTTTTAATATGAATATACTCACCTCGTCAGCCCAAGCGACCGAGTCTGACTCGGGCTCCATCCTTCTTCTATGGTTAAGTTTGAATCACGAGTTGACACAAAGTAGACGCGTGTAATCAAAGTAATCAAATGAAAGAAACAAAGAGAAGAAGTCAAGAAGTTAGAATAATGTCTGCTCGAAATTCGAATGGCACTTTCCCGCCCGCCTCACAAGCCAAGCGCGGCGAACATCTTATAGCAATGTCCGTCTGGTCTCTATACAGCCAGTCAACGCGAGAGAGTGTGGAAAGGGAGGAGAGTGAGACCATCCCTTTGCTCTCTATACATCATTCCAGCGACTCCCGCCAGATGCGTGCCCCGATTTGAAAGATGATTCATTTTTCTATAGATATTCATTTTTATAATTGAAAAAATCTTACTAAATTATGTGAAGGAAATTGCCCGATAGTACATGAAAATAATGTACATTCAAGGGGGTGAGCTAGTCAATTAATGGCTATACAATTATCATAAGTGAGCGGCGCGCGCCGATTTGCATGTGCCGTCTCTTCACTGCCAGCAACTCCCACCAGATGCGTGCCCTAATTTGAGAGGCGATCCATCTTCTGTGGATATTGTCTTCAACTGAGTATGAGTAAGCATGAGAAATTAAAAAAAAAGTTTAATCGTTAAGTAAAAATCTCGGCACACAATCATTGTCTAGTTGGGGTAATTTTGCTCCGATCCTCTCCAACACTTGGCCATGAGTCGTTCTATGGCTATTAGATTTGACTAAACTATCCTTGAAGCAAACGATTAAAGGAAGGAAGAGAGAGTGGGAGGAATCATGAATTTACATTATTCATTCCGCATTACTTTTACTTCAAATCAATATTTATTCCGTTTTGTTATGGTAACACATACAATCAGACGTTACATATGACAGTCATAAGGAAACCCGTAGATGTACATAGTCGAATCGGTTAGAGCACCGAGGATAAGGGGGGGGGGGTGAAAAGATCAAAGATCATGATTTCCTGAGTGAAGTTGCTTGATTGTGATCACTTGATGGCACCTGTTGAAGCGATGGCCGCAAGGAGAGAAATGACTTGACTGCTCTGAAAAGGAATATGATTTCGCCAAATCCAAGCATACGTGTTGTCTCAATTTTCATTAATAGCCGGATTACTGTACATGTGGGAACTATTTCCTGAAAATTAGTCATAAAACTCACACTCGATATGGACGAATGAAGTAGATCGTTGTTAGCGGACTTAGGGCGAAGATAAGGGCAACAATCTGAATGAAATATAGACTATTCATTTCTGTCAAACAATTCTTGTAAAAATTAGCCAAAAAATCAGCAAAGTGCAATATTAAATGCTAGTAGCCAACACTGGGTTACCGTGTGTGTCAAATGTCCCGCATCTTTGTCCCAAGCCGGCGGTAGAAGACCTCTATCTCGTGCCCTATGGAAGGTAGTCGCTATAATGAATAGGCACGGCAGAAGGGATTGGATGATGAGACCCTGCAAAATATACATGATGTTGTGGGGATGTTATTAATGGACATGTTATTCAACTGAAAAATAAAAATAAATAATAAATATTTTTTTTAAAAAAACTCAAAAAAACTCACCCTCATGATTTCCCGGTGCATTTGCTTGCTGTTTTCACTCATTTTCAGACTTTGAGACAGAGATCGATTAGTGAGGATCGTCAGAATGAGTATGGCTGCATAGACAGGTACAGTGACGGACATCACCCAGAACTTGCCGAGCGCGATCGGACCGCGCATCGGGGCGACTGAAATGAAAGCGATAGTTATCCTGGCATCAGACAATAGCCTAGCTGGATGGGAACTTTAGGAGGAGGTTGCAGAAAGGAATATGGTCGAAAATACAATCAGAATCCCTCTTGTATTTACTCCGTGTGCTCCCGACTAGGGTTTTCTTTGTTGTCCCTGGTCGAATTTTCGGAATTCCAACAAACAACCACATGGATTAGACTGTTTTCTCGTCGAGAACATGTGAAGGACAAAGAATTAATGGAAAGTACTTTTCAACAAGGGATCACTGACTGAAAGGGCTCGACGACATAACATAAAAGCAGTACCGAACAAGATCCCATCCTTCGAAAGATATTCATGATCAGGAGAGATGTTCAATTTCCGCGCGATTCCTGTTGATACATCGCACGAGTCGAGCAACAGTGAAACGGCATGCGCTAACTGAAATCTTCTTTATTTTTATATTCAAAAATCGTATTTCTTTATAGTGAATGGACTTGTTAATTCGAACTTTGTTCAATCAAATGTCATCCTAATGAGAATCCAAAGGAGAATAACATTCATGAACTATTCCACTTCCGCACACCTTTCTCAGATCTCAGACCTTTTAGACCTAATTTCTTCCTCTGTTCACTATTCTAAGAGCAGCTCCTCGACATAACTACGAAAACACAAATGACTCAGAAAATGAAGCTATTTTGAGGCGAAGAGGATAGTAATAGGTTCGTATAACAACCTTTCCCGCTAAAGCTTTAGTATCTCCTAGATTTTTAAGGATGATCGCAAACCAAAATGAGCTTAATGTTAGTCAAAACCAGCGAAACATACATAGATGATTGCCGTGGGCAGGTACGCAATTCCGAGCATTGTGATGGTTCGGAGAATCGTGGGTGGCGAGTATTTCGTTACATAGTACCTGGAAATATTGATCATTCTCCAATCGCGAGCGAATTGGCTCCACTGGTTCACTTTGCGATTAACATTGCACACTATTTAAACGGGTTAATCGAATCACACGGTAAAAGGTAAAAGAATGTTTAATTGTAAGTTGGATTGCGATCGCTGACCCCATTCTCAAGGAAGGAGTGACACGGAAACTATGAAATACGTCTTACCGGTAGCAGAAACTGATGGCCAGTAGCACGGAATAGTGTGCGTGAGCATGCATCATGAGGGGGACGAGCAAGAAGCAAAGAGTTTTGGTACCTGCAAGAAAACAAAATTGAGATGGCATCGCCTCCTTTCATATCGTACACTAAAAAAGAGAAAAATACAAATTAGATGAAAGAAATTCATCAAACTTGCATCAGGCAAGCGATAATTAACCAACCTATTAGTCGGCACGGCCCGGTAATCAGAAGGACTTCATAGTCTTCGGAAACGATTAGCCTGAAGTGGATATTTGTAAAACGGAATTATACGATTTTGAATTTTATGTCACGCATTCCATATCTTCCCGTGACCCTATCGTGACACGGCTTCTATAACTAGGCAAACAGGCCAATTCTGCACGAAAATAACACTATTCTGCTCCACAAGTTTGCACGAGATATCGTTGACCAGTTCCAATACCCCATAACAATTATAAATATCATCTGTCTCAAGAAAATATTATTACTGTTATACAGTACCTGAGATAGAGAAGGAGTGAGCACAGCTGCGCGACAATCTCAATTATGGCGACATTCAGAATAATAATCGAATAAGACCTGAAATAGAGCTTCTTCATGTTTTATTCATGAATTTCATGACATTTTTAAAAATAAACTCATTCTTACCGAAGTTTTACCGGCGTTTTCTTGAAAATAATCCCGATTATCAATAAATTAGCGAAAATTGAGCTAAGGCAGGAGATATCGTGTATTACTCGTAGCATCGGGGGCTGGATACCTGTAAAAGAATTGTTTGCAGCAGTTCCACATAATAACGAATAGGAACAAGGTGAACCAGTGTTTAGGCGAACTAAAAATATAAAGAACTAAAAGAGTACCGAGTCAGTAAGCGAAAATGTTGAGACGGATTCTGTATGCTGACAGCTCTAGCTAAAAGCAACACGATACAAGAGCTCTGCACAGACCCTTCTTGCTACAAATATATATGTATGGAGAAAGTGAGAGGAAAGCTAAGATGGCTAAGGCAAAATAACGCCTCACTTGTCATACAATAACAAGAATACATTGATACCACAGTTGGCGCTCAGATTTGCAATTAGCGCAGGTGGAACAATTGATTGGCATTCGCAATGCTCGTTATAGAAGCGAGAGAGCGTGTGAAAGTAAGAGTGTAGAGTTCGAAATACGGGTAATCGTCTCTACATTTCCCACGCTCTCTCACCGGTCAAAGAGGCGAGAGTCGAGTTATCGTATTTCGAACTCCCTGAGAGAGCCAAACCATTTCTCATGCGCATGCTTGACGAAAGGTGCTGGAGAAACAGGAAGGGGACACGAGAGAATAGCGTGAAATGGAGGCCGGAATACACTCCGGCGCTGTTTATGTCTACGTGTCTCGCCACCATACTCACTAATCCTCTTCTCGGAATGACACAACGCCGGGAGGGCGGAAATAACGAGGAGTCAAAATCTATGGTCTAGAAGGAGTCCAGGATAGGGCGATCATAGCAAACGAGAAATAGCTCGGACATACACGCCACAGCTGTGGCATGACACAACACCGGGAGGGCGGAAATAACGAGGAAGGGGTAGAAATCTATGCTTCATGCGGTCAAATACAGCTGCGGCAAGCTCGAATTTCTTGTCGACAACATAGAGGAAATGTTATCCTATTAGTGAGAGACGAGCCCAGGACACGCACGCCAAAACTGTTTATGCAAGGGTGCTGGAGAAACAGGAAAGGGACAAGAAATAATAGTGTAAAATTGACGCCGGGAATGCACGCAAGAACGGTCAACATGACACGTCGTAATCTTCATGTCTATTCAGCCCAAGGCCTGGAAAAGGGCAGAAATGAAGAGGGCATTGTAAGAATTCTGATCAGCTGCATTCATTCAGTGCTCTATTTCAGATTCAGAGTAACCTGAGACCTTCTTCGTTAATCTAAGAGCGAATAGGGAAGTGGAGAACATCGCCGTGACAATTATCAAGAATTTTGCCAATTTCTAAGCACACAAAAGAGAAGAGCAACTGATTGAAGGGCGCAGAAGAAAGCATAGTTTTGTATATATTTTGTATTTGAAAGCATTGCCGAATAGGCTCACAATCAGGGTACATACATTATTAGAGATAGCGAAAGTGTAACAGAAAAAAGCCAGATTAGGTCGAGAATGGAACACGAAAAATTGAGCTGTTTATGTCTACGTGACTCTGGCATTTTTTTTCACTAATCCTCTTTTCGACATTCCAGTAGAGGCGAACATATTGAGGGGGTTGAAAATCTATGCACTAGAAGAGGGATAGGGCGATTATGGAACGCGAAAAATAGGCCGGACATACGCGCGCTAGAACTGTTTGTGTCGACGAGTCTCGTCATATTTTCACAACAAGCCCACACAAGAAGAGGACGAAAATGAGAGGCGAGAGAAGGAATTTGAATCCCGGAGATGCTTCATTCAGTGTCTACAGTGCATGTTTGCTTTAGATTCAGAGTAAACTTAGAAATTATTAGTGAAGCTAAGAGCTGACAATGAAGTGAAGCACCTTCATGACAATAAACAGCGAGTGCAAACTGGGATTGGTTAAGCGATAACGAGATTGCGGGCTCGTTATAGGGTTGGGTAACCAGCCCTCAACGCCTCGCTACCCCAGATGATCAGAGAGGTGAAAGGACGAGAGTGTCTTCCCGTCACGTAGCGATAGGGTAGCGAGGCGTTGCGGGTTCACAACCAACCCTAGTACTAACTATTAGATATCTTCTAGTTATAAAAAACAAAAGAGAAGATCAACTAAGGATGCAGAAAGAATGCAAGAACATGGCGAGAATGGAGAAAACGAAAAATAGAAGACCTGTGGCCACGCCAGGACTGTTTATGCTAACGTTGTGAATCGTCGTCGTTTTCTCTCCGCATTCCTTTTATCTACGAAAAAACAACACCGTGAGAAACGACATACATGTGGAGTTAATTAGAGGAGTTATATAATACGGGGTTCGAAAATGTGTATTTTCTGATATCTAACCACATTCCTTTTATCTACGAAAAAACAACACCGTGAGAAACGACATACATGTGGAGTTAATTAGAGGAGTTATATAATACGGGGTTCGAAAATGTGTATTTTCTGATATCTAACCACATTCCTTTTATCTACGAAAAAACAACACCGTGAGAAACGACATACATGTGGAGTTAATTAGAGGAGTTATATAATACGGGGTTCGAAAATGTGTATTTTCTGATATCTAACCACATTCCTTTTATCTACGAAAAAACAACACCGTGAGAAACGACATACATGTGGAGTTAATTAGAGGAGTTATATAATACGGGGTTCGAAAATGTGTATTTTCTGATATCTAACCACATTCCTTTTATCTACGAAAAAACAACACCGTGAGAAACGACATACATGTGGAGTTAATTAGAGGAGTTATATAATACGGGGTTCGAAAATGTGTATTTTCTGATATCTAACCACATTCCTTTTATCTACGAAAAAACAACACCGTGAGAAACGACATACATGTGGAGT
>LS488480.1:391000-401614 GCA_900490705.1 Pristionchus arcanus | reverse complement strand
ATTTCGGACCATGACCCGGGGTTCATGGTCATGGATCACTTTTGGAGCATGAACCCCGGGTCATGGGTCGAAAAACTCACTACCGCGGATTCGACTCATATGGCGATAAATATTCGACAGATGGTAGAATATTACAATTTGACCTACATTTGGCTAGATTACTATAGAAAGCCAATGGGAACCGCCAGAAAAGTGTGACCTGACACTGACTCCAGATCACTCAAATCACCTTTTCAAAAAAGTACCATTTCCGATTCTTTTCAAAAGTGGTTACATCGATGGAGGAACACAAGGGGTATACCCACATACCTACATTGCTTCGCCGCAAGAGCCCTTTTGATACCGAGAACTCGAAAAATATGAAAATCAGAGTCAGAAAGTCGATAACAGAACGGCCCAAATATTGATCCCAATATTGTCCCAGTGTACTCTGGTCATGCCTAACATACTGCAAAAGGAATTTTGATTTTATCTTATTCGGTTGAGAAATTATGAATTTTCATCACTTTACACCTTACCCGCAGCGTTTGCGCCGCATTTCGCAATACTGGCGATGACGTCATCATTTTTGTAAACAAGGTCAAAGGCCCCTCAGGCCCTACTAGTATAGTGGCTGGAATCGAAAATCCTGGCGCAATGTCCGGGAGATGGTCACTTTTCCCAGATCCGGTCTCTTAAATATTTCTCAACAACATATCCAAAAATCCGTATTTTTAATGTTATTTTTCTGAAGATTCCAAAAAGCTAGAAAATGTGAAAATGCTTTTTTGTCCAGTTGGAATCGATGCGCCAATTAAAAAAAGAACTGACAAATATGCGATCCCACGCATCATCTCCTGCAGTGATTTTTTGCAGATACGCTGCGAGGACTGATTCTTGCTCCTGAAATGTTATTAATTAATTTATTTTTTTTTATAATTACAGTGTTTATGAGTGTTTGCCTCAAACCTGTCCAACAGGAGCTTCTGCTGAACTAGTAGAGGTTCCTGTGGCGTCTGAAGGTTCATTGACCGCGTTAAAAGATAAGTTGTGATCAGCACCAGGGCCATCTTTCGCATCATTCGATGACTTGAGTTGATCTGAACGAAGGGAAGAACTATTTTTCTACTCCTATCATGTCACAGATTGTGATAACTGAACAACAATCTCTAAGACTCACTGCTATTATCGAAACCAAAGGATGGTTACAACGATAGTAGTATTTTAGGCCGTTGGTTAGGTAGGTTGTGTTAGGGAAACTGACCGATATCCTCGAAGGAAGAGTCGCCGTCAGAATGGAGAGTAGAAAGAACTGTTTCGACCACCATCCCGGTCCAGTGTTCGATTTACGAATGAGACACTGTCGATTCGATAGATTGAAGAAGAGTGGTGAACTAGACTCCTAGCAGACGCTTATTCAAATATTGAACGAGACGCGACTTGTCACGCTGGTATCAGGAGCCATTGGGGATCAAGTGTATTTTTGCTTCATTTTTTGTTGCAAAGAGTTCTGTTTTAATATCATTCTCAAGTTCGTCTCAAAATGTTGCGAGAACATAGACAAAGAAAAAAAAGCGCCTTCGTGAGATTAAAATCAGCATTCTAAAGAATTGTTTTATTCATTCGATACATATTACAATATTACCAACATTATGGATAAGTTGAATAGAGAAGAGTATCAAAAAAGTTTCATTACAATATTTTACAGTTACATAAAATGTAGATTAGGTCATAGTTCCATTATATCTCACATCTTGCGTATCCCGAGTGCTGTTTCACTTTGAGCTTCACGATACCCTTGGTCTTCTTGAGCAAATCCAGAGCCGCGAATCTAGTCGATGTCAATATTCCGCCCATTTTTACGTCATTGATTTCGTATATTATATCTCCGCTTTTCAGGTGTCCCTGTCGGTCTGCGGCACCGCCCGGAATAACCTCCGAAATGTATACAGTGTGGCTCGAGTCTTTGATGACGAAGCCGAGTTTGCCGTTGACAGGGGCGAGCTCAACGGTACGTATGCCCTGCGCCTTCTCCGATGCAGCAAGAGCAGCTGCGGCTGCAGCCGCTGCAGCAGCCCGCTCAAGAGCTGCAGCCGCTTCATTCACGGCGAATTTCGATGGGTCACACGCGAACTGTAAATAAATTGATTGTGAACAAGGCGGTGTGTGGTCACTACCCCTGAACCAGCATAACCCCGCCCTTAGCGTGGAGAGAAGACGACTACGATAAGAAGACTACACTAAGAAGATTATTGATTCCCTTTCGTTTTTGTGTTCTTTTTTGTATGACCTTAATTGTATTCTATTCGGCCTGGATAAAATGATGATGATGATGATGATGATGATGATGATGATGATGATGATGATGATGGAGAGAGAACGAACCACAAATTTCTGCCTGATCTCCAGTTGTCTATTCGCAACATCGTTGCACAGAGAAAACACGTAGAATCCAGTCAGAGAAAGGGCCATGCAAAAAAGCATGCTATGAACTTCCAGGGATGCCGAATTGATCCCGACAATATCGAGCACCTGAAAAAGAGCATTAATAAATTTTAAAAAACTCTGCCTGCTAGTGCGCTCCTACTGCAATTTGAGATAACTATAATTTGTTGTTGTTATTATTTTAAAATTTTAATATTGTATACTTACAAGCATAGCTCCGCTAGCAACACATCTGGAGACGCTCTGAAGCAACACGTAATTGGGTATGGCCCACAGGCATCCAAGGATCGATAGGACAATCTGAAATACGGCGACGTCTAAATACTATTTTCAAAGCGTTTTGAAGCTCGACAAACGTGAATCCGAAAAGCGATAGAATTCAATGAATATTTTCCGGAATTTACGTTAGTATTAGACTTACAGTGATTCCATTCGAGTATGGATATCCGAGCGCAGCAAAATGCAGAGCCAGCAGGTGTGCGAATAGAATTACGAAGTTATTTGTCTGGAATAACATGTAAGGTGCATTTATTGCTTCTCTATGTGTCTAATTCAATTTCAACTAATCGAGACAACATATGACAGGTTTGCATCGAGTCGAGAACGGCACCATGCAATTTAATAAAAAATTTTTTAGCAAATTTTAAAGTTATTCAAAAATTGCAAAAAAAAAAGAAAACCCGTGCATACCGGCCATTCGCTCAATATACGATCCGATTTAGCGACTTCTTTTAGATATGAGGCGAGGGTCTCTTTGTCCTGTAAAGTAAGCCATTAACAAATACGAACTGACCAGTTCTCGGCCAGTATCGAGGAAACTATTTGTCTATCCGATTTTAAAGTGATTTCCTCTGAACTAACCTTGTCAATTGTCACGTCTTCCTTAGGAGACGTAGCTGCGTCTGACTGCAGCCCGTCGGGTGAAGCATCCTCGACGACTTGATCGGACGACTTGCAACTAACGTCTTTCTCGCTGGGCGATGACTTATCTGAACGTTACTTTGTTTAATCCAGGACTTGTAGTTCATCGGTTGAGATGAGCTGAGTATTGGATAACCGAACTACAATAGTGATTCTTTGGATTGATGGTTAAGGTTGGTTGGGTTGGGCAGGCGCGAGGTTGTGGAAACCAAGCTATATTCTCGAAGGAAGAGTCGTCGTCGGATGAGACAGCAGAGTTATTTGGGACGTCTTGGGTGATCGGCTGGGTCAGAGCTTCATCTCCGAATTGGCTCGCATTCTGCTGATTCTAAAAATAAAATTATTAATTGTATATCTTTCCACGAATACGTGATTCTCAGACTAATATAATGTTTTTTAAAGCGTAATGCCTGAGATGCTTTAGTTAGAACAATTAATATTTTTTTAATTATTAATTGTTCTATAATTAATTTGGATATTCTTATCTTTCTACGAAAATATGATTCCCAGGCGTGACACTTCCCGGATTAATGACATGCAGTGCTACCTCCAAATCGTTACTAGACTCTAGTCTCGACTTATCACATTATTTTTGTGTTTTTAATTAGTTGTTCTACAATTAATTATTAATTGTTCTATAATTAATGTGGATAACCTTATCTTTCTACGAAAAAATGATGCCCAGGCGTAACGCCAGAGATGCCCTACCTGTCCCTTGATATTATATAAATTGGATTGTAAACATTTTTCAAGCAATTACTCACCAGCTCGATGATTTTGCTCTGGTCGCCGCTCATCAGATTCTGATGATTCTGCTGCATCTGCTGCAGCTGGGCCCGCAGCTGCTGTTGATGCCGCAGCTGCTGCATCTGCTGCAGCTGGGCCTGCAGCTGCTGCTGATGCTGCAGCCGAAACTGCGAGTCCATCTCCCACTGCCGGGCTGCAACAACCGATAGAAAGGAAGCTAAACGGACGGACATGCGAATCTAATCAACCCGCTCCTGTTTGCTTGTGGCTCTCGAGGGACTCGAGGAATAGTTTCGAATTCTCACCCATGGCCTCGGCATGCTCGGCACGTTTGACGTACTCCTGTCGCGTTTTCTCAATCTGAAACAAAGCAGGTTTGGTTTCGTTTCGACATATCCTGTCTAGTAGAGTTCGAGAAACAACCCAACCCGAAACCTCGGGTACCCGTGAATGAAGAATGAAAGGGAGAGAAATCCGAAACCTGCTCGTCAAAATCGTAAAATACCCGATACCTGAGAGTCGAAGTATGCTCGAAATCGCGCGTTCTCGATTCATACTCGCGCGATTTGCATCGTGAGATGAGTCATTCTCATCATTTCGACCCCACGCCCGTCTATCGACTGGTTGCTCTAGCTTTTTGACACGTTCGTCTCACAGTCTAGGTCTCATTCGGAGGTTTGGAACTTTTTTTCTCAAATATAGTTTACGATCTAGCTCTTTTATCATGTTCAGTCACACTGTTCAGCTAAAATGCTCCAACTGAAAAATTAATCGCCCGGCAAGTGCCGCATAATGAGAAAAACAAGACCGGAGAAAAGATGAGTTGTCGTTTTTGCACAAGCTAGTCTTTCAACGAGTAGTAGTGACGCGACTTTTGAGTTAATCTGAAATTTCCAGCCCGGAAAAGATCTAGCCATCTCAATCCTTACTCTAGCTTATCCACATTTCTTGTTTGATTGGTAAGGGGCCAATTTCAGATTTGATTTCAGATAGAATTGAGGGAATCGAAATACGCACTAGAACAGGCTTTATTAATCTCCAATCATGTAAAAATGATATAAGGACGGTTATTGTACATGAAGACATAATTGACTTTCTTTCTGAGCACTTAGCTCTTCAGTTCTCCAAAAAATAACATACTTTTTCTCGGACTATTTTGAATTCAATCGAAAGATCTTCCATTAGTACATCTCCAGTCAAAAGATTATTCGATTTGGATCAGTAGTTTTCTAGTTATGCGTGTGAAAAGATCCCAGGTATCGGATTTCTATCCGATACCTAGCCGAGGTATCGGGTCTTTTCATTCTTCACTTTTCGACCGCGATACCCGGTGCGATACCGTATGACCCGCCCCGAATTACGAACTCTACTGTCTACCTTATCCTCCTGTTCCAACTAGAGTTCGAAATACTGGTAATCGTCTCATCATTTCCCACACTCTCTCACCGGTCAGGGAGACGAGAGAATGTGAGAAATGAAGAGATGATTACCCGTATTTCGAACACTAGTTCCAACCATACCTTGCTCTTTGTGATGCTTGTCTGCCCCCCCCCCCTATCGAGACTAGACTCTAGTCTCGACTGTGATCATGCCATACCTCCTGTATATTCCTCACGATGCGGTCCCTTTCTTGCTCCTTCTGATGCTTATCTGCCTCCAGTCCCGCCAGCTCTTGCGTGATGTTTTGAAGCACTCGCGAACCCTTAATTATTCAGTTGCTTTTAAATTTTCATCAACAAAATCGCTGCTGGCATTGAAAAGCAATATAATATATATTTTGCACGCCCAAGTCACGGGTCTTACAGGTTCAGCCCATGTCCCATCGTGACTAGACTCTAGTTTCGACTTACGTGTCTCAGTATAGTAGTCTGCTCGTTGGCGGGCGCGCGGGCCTGCACCATGATATGCTGTACCGTGGCGTGATGCTCGTGCATTGTCTGGAAATTGACAAAGTAATTTGATCTCCCGCTCGCTCGAGACTAGACTCTAGTCACGACACTTACCGAGATTTTCGCGTTGCACGCTTGCAATGCCTTCTCGATATCGACCTGCTGCACGCGCAATGTCGCGAGGTTCTTGTTCAGCTGGAATTAGTCGAGACTAGACCATAGTTTCAACGATTATCACGTTTCCAATGTGCTTCATGTGCTGTCACTTGAACAGATCTCGATACTCGTAACTACACTCTAGCCTCGACTATACCTTTTCCGCGACTGCAATGTGCAGCCTGTGCTGCTCCATCATTATCTCTGCTTCGGGAGAGGTCATGAGATCCGATTCTCGAGGTTTTCTGTCAGCCGATGATTGAAACTGATCTGAACGTGATCTGGTAGAAAAAATAAAGAAAATAAAACTATGAGCATTTTTTCACCACTATTGAGACTAGACTCTAGCCACGATAGCTACGACGCTAGTAGTTCTTTAGGTTGTTTGTTAAGGGAGGTCGGGTTGGAGGCAAGGGAAAGTGACATTGGGTTGGCTTGAGGTTGGGGAACTTACCGATATCATCGAATGACGAGTCGTCGTCAGAAGAGACGGCAGAGGGAGCTGTATCGACCATCCCGGACGAGTGTTGGGGAAGCGAATGAGACAGCGTCGACTGGGTGGATAGAAGAAGGGTGATAAAGTAGACGCCTCCTTATTTAAAAATTCGAAACGACGCGACTCCAAGGCAAGCCAAGCCAGCCTGAGTGTCAGGAAAAAATAACAATAAAAAGATATAAAAAATAGAATGCGGGTGAGGGTCGAAAATGTGTCCGCCACGCAAATGAACCTTTTTTCGACGTCTGACTTTCTGTGTGTGCCTGTGTTGTTCTTGAAACAATAAAAAAACATAGAATTTATTCGGATTAACATATGCAGTTAGCAAGGACAAAAAATGATCTTTCTTTCCATGTTATGTTTCTTTTTCATATTGGTGAATAAAAAATTAAGTTAAATAACAACAACATTTAGTTTGTGCACGATTGATTGAATTACCATTTAAACAAAAGTGAAATGGTGATTAATAAAGAAAATATTTGATTGTACTTAGTTTAGATCTCATCCGCGACCAGCTCCTAGTTGTTTCTCACTTCGAGTCTCACAGTGTCCTCGGCATCTCTGAGCATGTTAAGGACATCTCTCTAATTTTACATTATCGAGTACTGGTGAAAATCGATGAAGATAACCACAAAAATGAAATTAATTTACGATTAAAAAAGAGAAATGGTGATTCATAAAGAGAATAATTGATTGTAGTTTAGATCTCATCCGCGACCAGCTCCTTGTTGTTTCTCACTTCGAGTCTTACAGTTTCCTCGATCTTTGCCAGCATGGATACCACTTCATCCTTTGACTTTCCATCGACTGATACTCCATTGACCTTTAATGATTTGTATTATATTTTCCGATGTAGTGAGTACAGTCAGTATGCTAAATCAGTTACACATTGTGTAATACACAATACCATTAGTATCTTACCATCATTATCTCATCTCCTCTTCTCAATCCACCATGCTTCTCTGCTGCTCCATTGGCCAGGATGTCACTAATGAACACGGGCGAATCGGAAGCCTTGGTGATGCTAACGCCTAGTGAATCTGAGGTCTTCTCAATATCCACAACACGCCGGGCGCCAATTACTTCTGCTTCAGCAAACTTCGCATGGTCGCAAGCTGCCTGAAAGATTATGATTTGATTTTTTATTCATGATGATTACACTCTAGTTTCGAATTGCTTATCGTGACTATACTATAGTTTCGAATCACTCACCGCCAGTTTATTTATGACTGCCTCGTTACTGCAAGCGATCTCGTAGACTAGCGTCCACTGCGCGAAAAAAATCAGTCCGGTAGTAAAATAAATGAGAAGAAAGCGGTGGTTTGTGCAGGAAGTGAACATCCAGAGACAGTCGAGGATCTAAAAGGATGCTCAAGTAAAGTTGCAGGTTCGTTATCGACAATCCCGCGCGAGAGAGGCATAGCGCAAAGAGGGTGCGGCAATACCGCATCATTCCCCTCTCTCTCCTCCCTTCCCTTGTTCTCTCCGTATCTCCCTTCCTCTCGCGACGTAATAACGAAACCGATCTCCCGGCAACCCTATGCTCAAGTATGCAATTCAATCAATTCAAGTACACAAGATAATACAATCAAAGCGATTCCTCAAGCGACGATCGCGCTTGGCCGGTAAGGGCCGCTAATGTGATCCTTCACGAAAGGTAAAGACAAGTGCACCCACGTCAAGCGATTTTACAGTCATAAGCCAACGCTAGGTGGGACCCGCCGGTAAGGCCAGCTGTTAGACGAACTACAATACCCTGCGGTCCAACGATTCTAGGGTAAGTCGTTCACAATCCCTGATGAAATTCTGACTCACAAAAATGGCGGCGCATGTTCTTTTACGACAGTAGCCCATTGTCGATTTTGCAGCAGCGCAGAAGTATAATATAAACGATGAAAATACCTGGAATCAAATAGTTCGAAATAAGGTTGTTCGCGGGTAAATTTTTGACTTCCCGATAGTAAGTTTTGGTCTTTTTCATCAGAGAACTCGATGAAAGAGCAGTGCATGTGCAGAAGCGAGATAAGGAAGAACAGCGACTGCAAAGGATTTTATGAGAATATTTTTCAAGGTTTAAGACAGATCATGGCCCTGCTATGCCAATGATTAGCCAAGCTCAAGAGAGAACTACTCCACTACTTTACCCGCTTGATAACTACTAGGGTTTCACTTTTTGGGAAGGCGCCTGAAACACCTGAAAGTTCCAAAAATCATTTCAGTCGATTTCCATCATTCTGAGCGGTTCAAAATTTTCAGAGGCTGTTATTTTGGTACTCTCTAAAGTATCTATGTTTCGTATTAGTCAAATTCGCGGTATGAAGTCTCAGTGAAGCGCTATTATCAGGTCACCTTAAAACAAATGCCACCTAAAAAGGTGAAAACGCCTGAAAAAGTAAACCCTACTCATTTTCCCTTCTCGCGTTTTGAGGCGCACAATTAATAACAAGTATGATATGCTTACCGCTTCCACTTTCCAAACCTTGTTGTCAAACTTCACGTCTCCCATGTACCAGTCCAACTTCTTACGGTGCTTCTAAACAATTAATTACAATCACCATTTTTCAAAAATCTGAGCACAAAATGTTACTCACATTATCGACCTCCTTATCCACACGGTCTTTCAATTTGAGTGCTCCCACCTCTCTTTCCAGTGTCTGAACAATGTACATTTTTTGCTGTTGCGAATTTTTTGTGGTCGGGTTATCTGGAATGCGAACCTCCCTCTCCTTCATCATTTGATACATGGACTTCTTGATTTGACCTGCAGCCTCATCCTTTTCGACCACCAACTTTTTGGCAATCTCGAGGTCATGTTCGAGAGCAATAATCTCGCCCTCCGCTCCTGCATTTTCAGCAAGTATCGCACACGCCCCATTGTTTATGCCCTGAATTTTTCCTACATTTTCCATTGTCCGTAATGGCTGCAAATAATAGCCAGCACATCGCTGTATCTAACAACTCTCACCTCATCCTTTGCTGCAACTGCGACGTTCTTCGACGCCCCACTCAGCGTGAGATGATCTGAACGACCCTTTGCAGTTGTATTTCGTGATAACTCCATTTAGACTTGTAACTAGCAAACTACGCTCGCTGCGCTCGCTCCGTTTGCTAGGTGTCGCCGGGTTATCCCAGTCATCTGCAAACGCTTCGCAACGCTTAACCAGTCATTTGCAAACGCACTATTTCTCATGAGCATTCCGAGATCGTGAAAGAGTATTTTTAAGTTTCATTTTTTAGGTGAATAGCGCTGCGCTCGCTCGTTCGCTAGGTGTCGCCGGGCAGCGTATTAAGGTTTTATCCCAGTCATCTGCAAACGCTTGCGAAAGGCTCGTGAGGCCTCGAGCGACCCGAAAAAAGTTGGGATGGAGCTGGCTCGCTCGAGGCCTCACGAGACTTCCGCAAGCGTGAAAGCGTATTTTTAAGATCCATTTTCTTCTCACAAACGATTAACAATCGAATAACAACATAATTCATTCATTTCACCCAGTGAACTACGCTAAACGTGGGACTCCATCGATTTAAAATAAACGTCCTAAATATGACCCAGTGAACTGAGTTTGACCTAGTCGACAACTTTGGTATACGGTGATAGTGGTACGGTTATCGATTTATGACAAAAGTCATAAATCGAAAAAGATTTGAAACTTCACTTGAGCAATTCAGCCGAATTTCCAGCGAAAACAGCTTGAAAAATACTTTTGTAAACAAGTATTTCGTCTTATTGCATAGTGATGACGAAATAGAACTTTCGATTATCAGTCGTGGTGGCACGCACTATCGATTTGGTCGAGTTTCCGGCGAAAACGGCGTAAAAACTAATTATTGCATCATCATTACGTAATATTGCATAGTGATGATGAAATAGGTTATTGATTTTTTTCGAGAATTTCATCACGAGTCTTTTGGTTCATTACTTGATCGATTTGGTTTAGTTTGAGACGAGTTCTACGCGAAAAACGGATTATTGCATAGTGATGACGA